>CM056742.1:19837479-20437479 GCA_029851415.1 Eretmocerus hayati
TCACTTTTAGCAGCGTATTTTTTCTCGAAATCTTTGAAATGACATCAGCTATTTGACGTACCATGAAGAGCTGAGAGAAAAATCAAAAAGCATAAAAAGTTAGCATTTTTTCTCATCTTTAAGATGCTTCTTTCAAAAATTCCTCCACATCAATCTGGGCTCGAGCAATCGACGTTTTTGCAAGAGAGGATTTCATACCCCCGTTCAGGAATTTTTGCACGGTACCTACCAGACTAACTTTTCATTTAACTCATATGTAGCTAGGCTAACAAGACCCTGAAATCGAATAAGTGAAGATATTCGTAAATCTGATTACTATTCCCTATTCAAAGAAGAATCCAAAGTTCAACTACATACATAAGTATTGCTGAAATTACTCGTGTACCCGAAATCGGATTTTCTTTTGTAATATCTTTTGTAATGAATCGACCGTGACTCTTAACGTCAAATTACGGTTTAGTTTCTTATTTGAGCCTTGCTCGTTTTTGGCACAAGTAAGTTATTCTAAACTGGATGATATGCTCATGAAACCGCATAGTGAGCAACTGCGACAGAATTATTTATTCTTGTAAAGGGCTAAGAAGCCCGTATATTGTTTATAAAATAAAATAAAATATCATTACAGGTCAAAAATTTGCAATGTTGGAGATAAAGTGTACTGTGGCAAAATTCCTCCAGCATTTCATCATTGAACCTGTCGAGTCTACTGCTACGATGGAATTCGGACTAAACTTTACGGTGAGACCAATCAGACCTATGCATGTGAAATTAACTCAGAGATGTAACAAATAAAAGACCATGTTGACTGCTACACCTTCGAAATCATATCCATACCCTGCATGATGTACATTCAACACTATAAAAAAAGATTCCTCAAGACGAGAAACCACTTTTAATTGGGAGTGCATGCAAATTTGGGGAATTCTGAATCGCTTGTCTTAGAATTTTCTCAACTCGAGAACTAGAATTTCTCTCTCTGAAAAGCAACAAGTCCTATGAAGGTATCTTTCTTGCAAGTAAGATTATTTATTATAGTGGCCACCGAACCATCATCCATTTATCAAATACAGGTAATGTTAGTTGTTTTTGACCTTGAAAGGACTCAGAGCTCGACTTGCATTTATTCTTCCATTTGTATTTGTGTCAATGAAAAGAACCTTGGTTGAGGTTAGACACACGGACAGAGGATAATCTAATTACATAGATTTGCAGTTTGACTAAACATCAAGTACATACTCAATTGTAAAATCTGATTCGGAGTTAACGTGACAGAACTCGCTGAGTCGCGGAGAGATGATTTCAAAGAGTAGGACAGTTTTCAAACTTGCACTCCAACTCAGCAACGATTAATCGGTCAACGAAGAATGTGCTGACTTCATTGTTGCCATTGATGAGAATACACATGACAGTTTGCGTATGATGAATATCGCTGATCGAATGCAAACGTATAAGTAAAGGCATTTTGCAACCAACGTCTAACGTGAAACTCGTGTCAAAATACGCTGCTGGAAGAGATTATCAGAATGCTTTCTCATTGCAAAATCTGATCATTTTCTCACTTACTAGACAAGGACATCAGATGACCACCAAAATAATAGTGACAAAACAATGATGGTGCACTAAAAATGATGATTTTGGATTATGTGGAAGTAGAATCATTCTGAGAGATTGAAATTGAGAGAAAGCGAAAACTAGGAACCTATAATTATTTCGAAATAAAGTTAAGGATTCGCGTCAAAATTTGATTCATATGATGCATACTATAACAGTGTATGATTTTGGATGAATGATAATTTGTATGAAATTTATAATCTCTCCTGTTCCTGTAGTTTTTGGTAAATCTGAATTTAACAGTTTGGGTCTCTTTTATAATTTAATTCATGAAATCAAGCTCGGAATCAAGAAGGGGACGGGAAACTTCCACATTAAATCTTTCAATCAATTTATGAAACTTAAATTCAGTTTTTAAATCATCAAATTCGGATTGGGAACAATATCCTGATATATACCCATATTGAATATCCCTACAAATAAAGGGAAACCGGAGATCTAGCTGAAGGTAAGTGCAACAGGGCAGTTCGCCCAGAAAGTGTTCAGAACCCACCAACAAAATATATCTGTTAGCCGGACACGGCAAACTTGAACCAAGTTTTAATCCGACTGAGAGAAAATCCCGAAATTACAACGGGATCATCAAGTGTGAGTCAAAAGAAGTTCCCAAAAAATTTTCACCGTAACCCGTTGAGCAAATTCCGGATCACGCGACTTTCAAGTCTCTAAGATCAAAAAACGTGGTATACGGGCTCATAATCATCACGCAACTCATCACACGATCTCATACTGCTCAATTACTTACAGAACACTCTCGTTCTATCAATTCTCCCACGAAAACATACAGAACAAACACGTGGTTGAGTCTTGAGATGCCCAAAAAGGAGGTGTTTAGATATAAATCATCATAAAATGAATGTTCTGAGAACCAGTAAGATATACGTGGAGGATCATCAATTCATTCACTTTTCGACCTTCTCACGCATGTAATAACTCGAAATTCATGAATTTTCCACAAATTATGCTCATGAGCAAACATACGGAACGTAGCGATTCGTGTGATCCGCGCTTAGCACTTTGATTACTCGTGCCAATCGTCATGTATGGACTCCGTACTAAGTCTGACTCTTTATTTACAGTCCTATGATTAAGTTGTAACGAGCTGAAGACCTAAGACTGAAATAGTTGAAAGTGCGGAGTCTAGTTCGAAAAATCACAAAACTTTACGTGTGACATGGCTCATCTCCTTGAATGTTGAGATTGGCATTTGAATACAGTTTAGGATGAAGACGTGTTCTCGCAGAATGAACCTATAACTCGAGACTACAGCCTACTCTAAGCCGATACATGTGCTGCTAACAGGCGTGAGAATATTCCCTGATGATGATCTGCAATCACATTTCAGAAGAAAAGATCAACGATATTTCTCACCTTACGACTGCGCTGTCTGACCAATCATATTTCTGCGAGTAGCATCTGATTCTTCATCAAAATACAAATAAATCAGAACGAGCCAGGTCTATGTACATTGAACAGTCTTCGATTGGAAGACGAGTTACATTTTCGGGAGCAAACGTGATTGCTTCACAAAATCAAATTTCTCGAGATACAAATGAACGAGACGGGTCATATAAATCCGGTTGTGCTTGTGATCGCTGATTCCTATCTTACATGATACCGTAAGAGTGATGGTATAAGCCAATATCTCGTTGTTGACTTTGATGAGTTATCTGTTTTTGTTATGAACCAGGGTTCTTCAGGTTCATGTGCTATGGGTTCTATTCTGTCCTTACCAGACCGTCGGGTCAGTAAGTTGGGGTGCAAGGTATTCTCTGAATGATAAGTCCAAGATGTTGAGTGCAGTATAGATTTTATCCAAAGGTAAGTTATAAATCCTAGAGAGAGACTGTTACAACTGTTCGTTATTCTACTGATTCTACGATGGTACGAGAATATCAAGGGCTGAGACTACTGGTCCTGGAATGCCGCTAATCGCGGAGTCTACGCTACGAGTTTACGTGGTCGACTATGATTCTAGGAGCTTAATATACGCGGTGAGAGTCTGTGGTCAACTGTTAGGACAAAAGCCTGGATCAGCGTTCTAACGACGCTTTTATACTCGTTCCCACGCCGAGGTGGAATGCGCGTCGGCGCCTCTGTTCTTGCGCATTCTCGCGTCAGTGCGCTCGTGCTCAAACATTCTAGAGGGCTCTAGACTGGCGCCTCTGAATCACAGCTATTGGATCTTGCTCGCGTGGTTGGTGACGCTTAGTTGCACCACATTACAATAAATACCGCAACAGCTGCAGCTCATGTTTCTAGACCTACTTTATGACGCACAGCTATAGATTTTTGCACGTGCAGATATACTTGCACACATTCCATTGAATCTCGCAATAGCTGCAGCTCGTATCCAACAAACACTGGGACGTTTTTAAGACATCTTAAAGATGTCTCCGAGACATTTGGAGACATCTTACGGGGACATCTTTTTTTCATTCCTAGAACGATGTAAAATACATCTTGAAGACGTCTAATACCATCCCCGAGGATATCTCCGCAGAAGATATCTCCAAGACATCCCCAAAAATTTGAAATAGGGATGTCTGGGCCCCAGCTATAAAAATCCCGAATTTCAAGGTTATATTTGAGATGAAAACAATGTTCAACACCAAATGAAGTCAAAGCACTGATGGTAAACACCCATTGGGTCACTTTTGTTCCACATAACTAAAAAAGTGATGCCCGGTGCTTGAACTTGATTTGGTTTGGACATTGCTTTCACCTTGGAGTGAAAACTATGTTTTTAAAGTCCAAAAAAAACATGATATTTTTTATTCAGGAACAAAATTGTAAAAGTCTGAGTACAATAACAAATTTTGATTGTTCCAAGATAGCAATGGAAATGAACAGTGACTTAAAAGAAGTATACTGCTCGCAAAGCTTTTGAATCACTTACATCGAATTACATAAAATAAGAAATTGAACTTATACGAGTCGAGTAGCACAATTGATCACACTGTAGAAACACCGATTCTTTCAAAAAATTATTGATATTGATGAAAACTTCAACAAAATAGTGAGAACCTGGATTGTTGTTGGTCGTATCAATCTTGAAATATAGTGATGTTTGATGATGAGTTTTGCGGAAGGTGTAGGGAATGATTGCTGATCATTACAGTGAAAAGTTCAAGATTCCACCTCACCGTGTACATATACAACCTGAAAATGAGAAGAATGCCATCTGAAAATGTTATTGGATAATATGCTGGGAACTCTGCAAAATAGAACATGTTGGATACTCATAGAAGTTACTGAGGCGTAAATATAGATCTACCAAACAGAATCACTGCTAGAGTGTTTCATGAGTATGGAGTCGAATAGGTTTACCTCCAATCATCTGTTTCTCCACAATAACCGTTGCCAATGAGTGATTGTGATCAACTGTTCCACCATCAGCAGACTTCATACTGAAAATCATGAAATAGATCTTTAGTCAAGATGTTGGAATAATATTGTAGCAACGCTCCAAGGTATATCATCAGACTAATGAAATAACACATATCATCACTTATATCATTCATCCAAAATAGAATCTGTAGTACAATGGTGAATGCACTGTGTTCACTCATTCGATTTTCTAACCTGTGGATCAAAATTAGTGTCATAGTTGCCGTCAACCAGAATCTGTGGAGAACTTTGCAATGGGCTACTCATTGTAGATCTAACGATTCTCTCTTTAGAAAAATTGATGCTCGTACAAATATTATACTCTTTCGGGGTGAACAACTACATTATCAATCTGGTTTGAAGCACCTTTAGCCTAAACTTTTCAATAACTTCTAGGACTTTTTTGAGGTTATAGGTTAAGCAAATTTTTGAGGATATCATTCTCATCCTTTGAAATTCTGAAGATGAGGTTAAATCACAAAGGAAGCATAATGAGGGGGTTCTTTTCTGAGGGATAATAAAGAATACTTAGCTGAGTGTCATTCTTGATTGAAAATCTTGTGGCATTTTGGAAACCCGCAGCCGGCGTCCACGTGTTTAAGCCAGGAAAAGAAACTGCGATGAAAAGAACACCAATAATAATTTCTTCGCATCGCCAAAAGGTCGCACGTGGGAGACGTCTTTGAAAAGGCTTCCAAACGTCCCTCTCGGACTGTCTCACGCGGAGACATTTTGGAGACATCTTAGAGATATCTTTTGGAGACATCCGAACGAAAGATGTCTCCTAACGTCGGGGGACATCTCCGCTGTGGTTTGTTATAGGCATGGAGCTTAGATTAGCTCCATGACACGTTCATTGCCGTGCAACTGATCCCCGGATCAGCAATTATGACTTGAAAAAAAATTACCAAAATTCGGAACAATCTGGAGAATTATTGTGCAACACTAATTGAACTTAATTCTCAGTTAGATTTGAATGTGAAAAAACTGCCGACGACTATAGGCTGATGAAAATTAATACATATACGCATGGTTATTGGCTAATTACACAGTTGCTCAACTAATAATACATAAGATGAGAAATATATTACACATCCGATTGGTGGTCTAGAGATACATTCTGAAAAGAGAAAAATTGCATAAATTTTGATCATATTATGGTATTTCCTTACAGGTATTATTGCGAAAGTGAGAAAATAAAATAGCCATCGAGGCCTATCATGTATAATAGAAGTATACTGTTACACATGGTAGTGTGCCTAAATCTGAATTTTGATAACATTTGGATATCGTTATATCACGAGTTAATCATGAGTTATTGAAATGGTAGCGTGTATATTCAACGAAAATCATCCTCAATATTTTTACCGAGCGGTCGTTACATGGTATCGTTGACAGAGAAGGATGTCACTTGAAAGTTCAGGCTTTCTTTATCTCTAAAACTATTTTGTATCACTGAATACTATCATTCTTGTCAGATGATTCTAAGCCTTAATATTTGACACATAGGTATGGTTATCGATATGATTAGAATGAAACAATTGTAGTCTATCTCAATCTCTCTCTCTCTCTTATTCCTTAAAATATATATTTGAATATTGGATCATCATTTCGTGAATATTGAAAGAAAAATATTGTGCATTCAGGTCTTTTTTCAAACGTTCTTCTTCCAACATGTTCGTTGCGCTGTTGTCTCAGAATTGTCTCTTTGGGTGAGGGTGTTATTCGTCTGGGGTGAAAATTCCATCATCATTTGATAAGCTGGTCTTGTTTGTCATAGGTATATCTTGTGATTCCAAATTCGTATCCTCAAGCAATAAGTTGAGTTCATTTGTCATGGGTTATTTTCCCTGTGATCTTGAATTTCCCTCTGTATAATCTAGGCTTTGTTCATTTCCGTTGAGCTTCGCTGAAATTGAGTTTCCAGTATGGAAGTTTCAATCGTCTCTTTTGATTTCTATGTCTCCTGTCTCCAAGACTTTCTTATCAATCGTATGTTTACATTCTGAGCCCCTGTTTACCCTATTTGTGGCACATTTATTATAATAGATTCCAGTGGATGGTTTCTCATTGATTAATTTTCACGTCGCCATCGTATGCAGCCTGAAACAAGTCTCCTCACGATTAGACAAGGGAACCCCCCAGGTAAAAGACTCTCGCGATGCATAGAACAGTGATGGAGATCAATAGATAATAAAGACCTGAATAAATGAGGTGGGAAAGTAAGTTGTCATATTTGCATGCGTTTTTCTGACTGATCTGCCTGGCTACGATGCAACCTGGTTTCTTTTGTTACATCCGGTTTTTATTGCATTCCATGCTTGATTTAGTTATGGTTCTCGGTGAAAATACGGTTCCAAATTTATGCTGTAAACCATGACTTTTGGAGCAGACTCGGACCAAACGTATAGTTCTTCTTGAATTTCGGTTCGTCAGGGTCAAGTGAATTTCAAAGAAGGCTCAAGCCACCACAAGAGATAAATATAATTTTACCGTCCGATTCTCGAGTCACTCGAGTACTTTCAAAGTGCTCCAGAATCCATTCGCTCGCTGCTCCCATTAAGTAAATTGAAGATTCTACCTGTACCGTCTTCTTGCTTTATGTCTTAGCTTTGAAATAAGCTATTGCAAGCTTCAATCCGACCTGTAGATTTCGAGTAATCAACGTTCGCGCACCTTCTGATTTTTTGTGCGAGTAACTGCGATTTTCAACCATTAACTATCCGTAATTATTCCTTTTTTCATTTTTTGGATTGTCGAAATATTTGAAATGTTAGATACGTAGATTGTCTGCCTCTTAAAACATTTACAAGGCAGCTTTCCATAATATTCAATCTGACAGGATAAAATCATCCATTTTTCGCTAACCGACCCGAACGACGGAAACTGCATTTTCCTCTGTTCGATCCGACTTTATTGCAAGGTAAACCCATCTAGCAGGCTATTAACTTTTTCCAGAGTAGTTCCAAGGTACCAGTAGGTGAAATGCCACGTTTAATCTCATTTTAAGTGCTTGGAGTTAAGATATTCAACCGCGATACCCATTTTTGTCTATATCACTCCCGAATCGGACGCAACTCAGGTTTTGTTGACAACTTGACGGTCATCCTAAAACTTGCTATTCGCAGTTGCTTGCCACGTAGGTTACTCCTTTGTGCACATTTTGTTCCAAATTACAGCCGATTCCATCTAATAACCATTGAGTTATAAATAGTTTTGCTTGCGACGAAAATCAACCGTCGCATAGGCATATTTCATCGAATTAACGTTAAATGATTTTCCTATGCAGGATTTACGGGCTATTGAATCAATTTGGCGGATGACAGAGATCTTGATGTGAATTTACGCCCTTACTCTATATTAGCGAGTGTAATACTTGCATAATTATCATCGAGCTTCAGTTTTTGTGATGAGTTTCTCGCAACTTGATATCATCATCTTATCAGTCTATTGTTTTCAGAGACACTCTTATCGACAGTAGTCGTAATACTAGTGTGCATCATCGAGATGAGTTTCTCAAGCCTCGGCGTATTATCATCGAATTAATCCAATTAAAGGTTGAGAGTTTTTGCATTTTTGAGAGATACTTGTTATTTTTGGTCTATGTGGTGCATAGAGTATCACTGATGGGGTACTATGGAATTTTTGGGGGCATTTTGGGTCACTTTTTTCGTGAACTACACTGAGAGAAGAATATAGTAGTGTGTACTTTAATATAGTACCTGGTACTATACGTAAAGTAACTCCCGGGCCTACTCTTCACAGTGTAACCCGTACTGTCCATAAGGTACCCAGTACTTTATGGAGAGTAGGCACCTTTGTGGTATCTAAATATGGGCTTAGAGACATGTATGTCGGCTAAATGTTAATACACTAACAATTATCAAATGTTTTGATAGTTTTGAATGCCTGGATCATCCATTTGACTCATTACAATCTTTTATTTTGATGAAGACGCGGCTTTCATGCAGGTTTGGACAGGTTATGTGAGGTTATGAGCCGCGCATCGGTATATGTAAACACGATGTGGAAGTAAACAATGAGCGCTCCGAACTTTCCATATAGTACCCAGTACTTTATCGCGACTGGGCGCTACACTTCGATAGAGGTCGCATATACTTCACGCATATAGTACCCCGGGCTATATTCTTCCCTCAGTGTACTGCTCATCGGATTTAGACGCCGGATAATCCGAGGTCGAGTCCTACATTAATTGGAGTTGGTTTGGGTGTGTCAAAGTAGTGGGGTGAGGGTAGTTTCTTGAGAAGAAATGTTCTATCAGTGGAAACTTCACTGTGGGGATACTACTTTCATGGTATGATTCAACTTTCTCAATTTTTTCAATTTTTGAATTGAGAGGGTGGGGGTTGCGAAGGAGTTGAAATCGCGAAATCAGTCTGAATGACTCAAATCCCGTCTGGAATCGGTAAATCAGGTTCAATTATTATGGAAATCAATGTTTTCTATTTTTTTCAGATGGGGTGAAATGGAATGGGTCGGGGTAGAATGGAACTAACTCTAAAATCGATGGATTAATATCATGAACTTGATATCTACTAGTTTTGATTTGTATTTCTCAATTTTCCATACATATCCCTCAGCTATCAACTGTTTCCTCCGATTTTTTTCAATTCTGCTTCTGTAACTGAAATGTTTCATAGTTCACATATGATGAAAACTTTCGACAGATTTTTCTCTGCTCAGTTCATATGCGAGTAACTTAGTTCTCATCTCCACCTCCATTTACTAATATGGTCATCATGTACTCATTTTCCTTTTATTTCCAATTGTTGTGCTTTGGAAGCTTATCTCTATGTTTACATCACGACAGTGCCAATGATGAATAGAAATTGGGGAAGAATTCATGCGCTGCGTTCATTGGGAGCGCTAAACATATTTGAGTATCTTGACGTGGAGAATATGTAATCACTCTGGGAGTTTACTGTGCTAACGGAATAGATCACGCATAACTTAGAGTCTGGATAACTACTCGCATTCATTCGCTCTTCTTCAGTGTGAACGAAATATGGAAAGTCTCCGGAGGGATAATTCAAATACACACCTCACCGCGGAGTAGTCCTGGAAAGCAATTGCTCCAGGTGAACGAATCCAAAACGGTCCACCGTATTATTCTCTCGTGTTTCAATACGTGTTCAAAATTATCTCAAACGTAAGCCGTGGCTCAAGTAAAGGTTGAGCAAAGAGTCACTTCTCACATTTCATGGTCGAGAAAAAAAACGAATACGAGGTCCGTGAGGCAAACGCAACTAGTACAGACAGATGAGCATGAATGATTCGCTTCTCCGAGTCAACTCGCGCTGCTCTTTGGAGCAACCACATCAATGCGCATGCTCGGCATTCTTCTCCGAGTCAAGGTATGTATATTTTTACGCCCCATTATTTCGTTTCTGTCCTCTAATCTCTCAAGCCCAAAAATTTTGTGAACGATCGGTTCTGTTTTTGGGTAGGATATATCCTATCTAAATATCCTAATCCATATATGGATATGGGAAAGACTTGTTTGCATTCAGCGTATTGCCTCCCGTCGTTCCCTCCTCGTGAATTTGGGAGAACGGACTCAGCTGAGATATGCTTCATTCTGCTCGGAACGGCAAAAATATGCTGGGTATCCAATTATCCTCTCTGAAATTCTGCTATCTGCGTGGTAGAGCTGGTGTATTGAGGAATCTGAGGTGGCCATCATCGGGACAGATTGAGTTTGGTGTGACGTTGGATCCAATGGAATCATGCCTCCTCAGTCACTGTGGTCTCTTTATCTCATCCCATTTGTATTTGCATTCTCCTAACGCTTTCCAGTCTGCAGTGAACTACAATCATTGACTGGAGCGTAGATCGATTATCCCAATGGAAAATCCCCCAAAATGCAATTTCCCAAAAATTATTTTTCCCAAAAATTTATCCCGAAAAAAATTTCCCCAAAATAAATTTTTCCCAAAAATTTCTCCCAAAATTTTTTTCCCAGAACGAAAATTGCTGAAATATTTTTCCCAAAAAAAGTTTTCCAAAAAATTTTCTTCTCAAAACTACTTTTGGAGAGCTGAAACAATAGTTGTCCGTTGCATCGTTGGGAAACTCTAAGTGGTTCATTCGATGGAATGAGGACCTTGAGTTCTCAATCGGTATGTTCAAATTCTGCGAACAAGTCCCTTTGACCTATTACTCCACCATGCGAGAAATAAAAGAGGAAGCGAGGGACCAAACACCATGAGCGTCTTACCTGTAGCACGCTATTAGGGCCTTCAAATGCTCGTACAGCCACCATTTTGTTTCTCCACAAATCGATATATGCAAAGACGCCATAATATCTAATCATTTGCTCAGTGCATGTTCATTCGCGCCTCGATACAGGGTCTGATTCGGTTTTGGAGTTATCATTGCATGATGAATATAGCCCCATTTGCGAGAATCATTGAGTTGTTTCAAGAATTGTGCTTTCTCAAATATTGGGTTATGAGTGTAATTCAATCTGTGCTGGAGATCATTATAGTGAATTGTCTTTCCAAACAAAACATTTTGGTGCCCAATACAGATCCAATGTTCTCATCCAATTTTTGCTTTCAAATGATATTTGCGAGCCAAAATGGCTTCGGGATCGATCCGCCAATCTTTGGCGATACTAGATGCACTGTAGAAATCGGTTGAATTTTCAACCGACTAGATGAAGGAAAAACCCGGTTGAATGAGAAATTCAACCGGGTGGTTGAATCTCCAACTAAGCAATCAAATTCTGATGAATCTTGGCCGGAGATACGGGATGAGCAACGTTTGGGCATTTATTGTATGCAGATGGGTAACCGCTCGTCTCGGATTGCCACGCTCAGCTCGCGCGAAAAATCTGCCGACTTTTTTATCGCGGCTATAGTACGAGATCCAAGAGATTTGTAGATGGTGGTGTCCGAAATACATTCTTGGGTCAGGTAACCGAATTCCTTCATATTTTCTGATAAATGAACAGGAAAAACATGAGCAAGGCACCCGAGCCTTTTCGGTCTAAAATCCAGGTTAAGCGACGTTTCCGCGATTCGCTATCCGAATTAGTGGCCTTTTGGCTGGTGCTGCTGGCCTACCCAGGCAAGCCTATAATATTTACTCATCTGGCAGATCCAGTCGAGCGGTCCGGAATCCGGATACTAAATCGCGAAAACGTTGCTTGACCTGGATTCTAAGTCAAAAAAGCGCGTGCAACCGCCGCTCATGTTTTTTTCTGTTGGTTCATAGGAAAGCACGGAGAAATTTGTTTTTCTGACCCGTAAATGACGTCCGGAGACCATCACTTATGTAACTATCTCGCGTGTCGCGTATCAATAACCATACTCGAAGCCGTCAAATATTCAACCAGCTGGTTGAATATCCAACCACTTGGTTGAATTTTCAACCAGTATTGTTGAAGTTTTTGACGAATCACCTGATTGGAGTTTTTCAGATAAATTTCTCACTGTGTGAATTCGAAATCAGGGTCTGAGGGATCAAGGCCTGTTGTGATAAGGGCTTTCAATCGAAGCAGTCTCTGGTGTCATTCCGATGATGCATCATTAATAGCGAGATAATGGTAGTGTTGAATCGAGAGGTGAAGAGGCTTTATGATTTCCACCTGCCAGAAACGGGGATCAATAATGAATTTGCATTGTTGGAATTCTGAATATTGTTCTGAAGTCACTCTACTGCGGTATTTGCAATTATACACTCCTAGGAGAGGTGTGGTGTTGATCACCTCCTTGAGATCACAGTAGATCTTTCTCAGATGAGCAAGGAGTACAGTGGGGGATGGGTTGAACTAATAACACTCCATTCTTCAATAGTCAGTAGTTTAATCAGTTCAGTCATCAAATGTACAGTCAGTTGCAATCAAAATCATAACGATCACGAGAACCATTTTGTTATCAATACAATCATTGTAGCGATTAACAAATTATTCATTTCGAATTGATTTCGATGAAGAATCGGTAATACCGTAGGCAAACACTAAATAAGAAGCAAATGTTTATTATACTGAATTTTATAGGGTCGTTAATCAGACTAGAGGCAGCATAAGACATATTATTGATGGGAAAAATCCAGAATTTATAAATCCAAAACTCATTGTTTTTGACTCGCTGTCAAAGTTTATTCCGTGGTTCTCCGACCGAATAAACTTTCAAGTAATTTTTGATTGTGCCGAAGACTGAAGACACTAAAATCTCTCATCCTAGCGCCTTCACCATCTCAAAAATATGCATGTGCACTGCCGAAAAGAGAATATGTGGTAAATTGATTTGTAACTGTTTAGTGATGAAAATCCATGACATTTTTAATAGCGTAGGGCAATATACTCCACTATCACTCAACCTAATCAGTCATTCACAAAGCTTGATGAGCTTATAAAAGCTGCGATTGTTATAAAAGCCAGGGCTCTCGACCCAATAAAGGCCACAATAACAATGTCTGGATTTGAATACCCTAACCTCTCACTGAATACATGTATAACTGATTATAATCAATAATACTTTGTAACGAGGTAAGTCGCCACACGCGACACGAGGCATATATTCAGATAGCCGAAACGTTAGGCTAGGATATGAACAGATGATGAGTAGCAAGAGAGAGGGGAGAGAGAGAAAAGAGAGCAAAGGGACAGCTGTCGTTGCGTTGACGAGCAGCTTGGCGCGAGCCATCACTGCGAGCGGTCGCGACGATCCGACGGAAAGAATCCGCGCGGGCGATGAGCAAGTGTGCGTGTGTCTCGACCCTGGCCACGGCGTGGGTGAAGGAGTGAAACACTGCCGAGGAGAAGCCGAGTAACCGTCCTGTCCGAGCCCAGGGTACGGCGATTGCGATAACCACCTGAGATATGTCGACCCGGATGCGAGCCGCCGGCCCGGGTTATGCTGAGAATGTGTTTATGGTGAGTCTCTCTCTCACGCGACTAAAGTCAGAGCCATAGCTAAAAGCGTATTTCAGTATATCAAGCGAGATATCTATATCATTATATATGGATTCTATTTCTTTTGTTTATAATAAATGATCGAAGGTCACGCTAAAGGTGACCCACAGTTTAACATAAAATCTCGTGTTCGAATGAAAGTTATTTATTATGTACATCTATATATGGATATATTGAACCCATTTCCTAAAATTCCTCATCCCTTCAGGTTGAGATGAAGCTGATGCGGGTAATTACTCAGGGGCTCATTACCCTATCGCAACTTAATTGTATTGATTAATTAAAATGCACTTGACCATAGTCTCAGTCAGTCCAGAATGTGGAGCTAATTAACCACCTTTCCACCATGAAACATAACTATATGCAGAGATCTGAGCCATTTCTGAAACATGAATTTATCACATATAATTGTTGAGCCAGTTCAGGTGGCATCAATAATTGGCAAAAAATAATCAACAATTATGATTATAGTATTCCCTTGCAGTCCAATATACATAAATTATATGCAGTCATGCAGCTTTATGCTCAGCCTATATCGTATGAACAATCTAAGGTGGACACCCCTTGGCATTTCTTATCTTTGCAAGGTACAAATTGGATCGAAGTTGATTTTTACATGGTTCGACCTTCTGCCTCGGATGGTGAAGTGAACAAATCGAGAAAATGGAAAATTCGATGCGAACGGGAAATTTCTTTTCAAAATATTCAAGAAAAATAATGTTGCGATACGGCATCATGTAGCTCATCAAATTTGGAGTCCGAAATGACTTGTCCAATAATTTTTTTTATTGTTCAATTTTCCAGGAAAGTTGAAGGAAAATCGCTCATTTTGACTTTGCTACCACAATTGTCGTAGAGGTTAGTTGGACCACGTGTTGAGGAACGCTATTGTTTTTGTGTAATGCCACGGGCTTTTGTTATTGTTTAGTGTTTAATCTATGATCACGAATATTGTTTTGTAGGTTAAGCAGACACGGCATCCACAGTAGAAACTCGTGACCGAGTGGGAATGTCGATCGACTAAACTTTGAAAGATATCAGAAGCATCGAGCATGTACTCTTGTAGCTTTCAATACAAGAGTTCAACAACGCGTAAAAACTGTGTAGCAGTCATGCGATCAAAATTCTCCAATACAGTTCGAATTCTAAACAATCCCGTATTCGAACCTCTTGGACAATAGTAGTGTCTGACAGATTCAGGTAGTGGTTATCAATTTTGTACACGTTATCGCCCAAATCCTGACTACGAAATTTGGGAAACGTTTGTACCATAGACGGTGAAGAGATGATGGATACGAGTTGTTGGAACGGTATCTCATAGCTGGAAGAACAAGAAAAATCTGAAAAATCGTGCCTTTGATGTTGTAGCCAGATTTTAGCTGACATAACTTCTGTAATCAAAATACAAAACACGACTCTGCTTGATATCACCAATCTTTTCTAGGTTCACGATTGAAATTCACACGAACTCCACCTTTGAAATTTTGATCCCATAGGTAAGGCAGTCAAAGCCACAATTTTTGCAAAGATTTCTATGCTCCCCAGTTATGGGAGTAATGATTCAACTGGTGTTTAAAGTCTACCGTTGATGCCAACTTTCCTCAAACTTTGTAGTCGAATTTTAGCTTACAAAACCCTTATAATCAAAAATCAGAACTCGAATCTGCTTTGTGTTACCGTTTTCTATCAAGTCCACGTTTGAAATTCATACAAATCCCACCCATTCTTCCAGGATTTTGATCCCATAGGTGAGTTTCGGAAGCCACAATTTTTTTCAAACATTTTTCTACTCCCCAGCTGCTGCATACCGCTTCAATTTGGGTTTATGATCCATCTTTGACGCTCCAAATTTTGTAATAGAATTTTGGTAGACAGAACTTCTAAACTTGAAGAGTAGAGCCCGATTCTGCTTGGTATCACCAATGTCCGAGAGGTTCGTGTTTAGAATTTTCCAAAACCTTGACACCATTTTTAATAACTTTGATCTCTTAACTGAACGGTCGAAGCCACAATTCTTCGTGTATTCATCCACGTCCCTATTATGAGATCTGTCTACCTACGATGCAAACTTTGTTCAAACTCCGTGTTCAGATTCTCGTTGAGAAAATATTCAGAACTATAAGGCAGCATTCAAATCTGCTTGGCATTACCATTCTCTTGAGGGTTCACGTTTGTAATTTTCGAAAATTCCACCCACTTTACAAGATTTTGATCTCGTGGAGAAGCATCCAGAGCCACAATTTTTCAGATTTTCCTCATTTCCCCAGCTACGAGATACCGTTCTAATAACTCGTACCGATAGATTGTTTTCATCTATGGTACAAACCTTTCCCAAACTTAGTAGTCAGAATTTGGGCGACAAAGTGTACAAAATTGATAACCACTCCCTGAATCTGTTAGGCACTACTATTGTCCAGGAGGTTCAAATGCGGGATTGTTAAAATTTCGAACCATATTGGAGAGATTTGATCGCATGACTGCTACACAGTTTTTTACGCGTTTTTGAACTCTTGTACTAAAAGGTACAAGAGTACATGCTCAATGCCTCTAATATCTTTCAAAGTTTAGTCGATTGACATTCCCAGTCGGCCACGAGTTTCTATTGTGGATGCCGTGTCTGCATAACCTACAAAACAACATTCGTGATCATAGATAAGACACTAAACGATAACAAAAGCCCGTGGCATTACACCAAAACAATAGCATTACCCAACACGTGGATCAACTAACCTCTACGACAATTGTGGTGGCAAATTCAAAATGAGCGATTTTCCATCACTTTTCCTGGAAAATCGAGCAATAAAAAAAATTATTGGACAAGTCATTTCGGACTCCAAATTTGATGAGCTACACGATGCCGTATCGCAATATTATTTTTTTTTTAATATTTTGAAAAAAATTTTCCCGTTCGCATCGAATTTTCCATTTTCTCGATTTGTTCACTTCACCATCCGAGGCAGAAGGTCGAACCATGTAAAAACCAACTTCGATCCAATTTGTACCTTGCAAAGGTAAAAAATGCCAAAGGGTGTCCACCTTAGATCGGTCATACGATATATAGGTAGTTAGTACGGGCGCAGAGCAGAAAACATTGAAAAAATTTCAAAACGGCAATCTGCCGTACCGGCCTAGTCTGCACGCGGGGCCCCCAGAAACTTGCACGGCACATGCACGGCACATGCATATATGCTTAATCTGGACGCAGCCACTACTCATGATAAGTTGCCGCGCTTGCACATGGGCAAGGGGGAGAGAGGCACCAGACTCGGCAGCGCCACTCAAAGTCACCTGCCGCTGTCATACGCAGAAAAATTTGCAGTCGTGAGACTCGACGGCGCCACACCAGTTCAGCTGCTCTCGCGTACGCGGCAAAGTTGGAGGGGGCGCTCGTTATCAGCTGCGGCACCCGTGAGCAGGGAATTTTGAGGCGCCGAATGTCGCAGTATCTCTTCATGCAGACCAGCCGCGCTCGCGCTTGGGTGAGTGAAAGAGAGAGCGCGCCAGACTCGGAGGCGTCACTTGTGATCAGCTGGCACGCCCGCACGGTGGAAAGCCGGAGGCACTTGAAAATGATCAAAAAAGGAGCGCTAGACTCGACGGCGCCACATCTGTACATTTGCCGCTCCCGCACGCAGCAAAGTTGAAGGCGGCGCTCGTTATCAGCTGCCGCACCCGTGAGCAGGGAATTTTGAGGCACCGAATGCCGCAGTATCTTTTTATGCAGACCAGCCGCGCTCGCGCTTGGGTGAGTGAAAGAGAGAGCGCGCCAGACTCGGAGGCGTCACTTGTGATCAGCTGGCACGCCCGCACGGTGGAAAGCCGGAGGCACTTGAAAATGATCAAAAAAGGAGCGCTAGACTCTACGGCGCCACATCTGTTCAACTCCCGGTCCCGCAAGCAGAGGAGGTGGAGGCATAAGTCTCCTCGGCGTCTTTCCTCGCGCGTCGGCTGCGCTCGAATTAGTGCATTCCCATCCATCACCAGTCACAACTCTTCGTGATGAGTTGTTGATCGACCACGATGCATTGGCTGCCACTACATAATACATACGCTCAGATGCGAATTCACCAAGAGGCTATTTTTATCACGATAAGGAGTTACCTACCTCACCAGTCTACACCTACCATATCGAGAAGTCACTTTCCCGACACTGCCATTGCCTCGCAATATAGTGATTTTAGAGGTGTACAATCATGTTGTTGGTGAAGTTCTTAGTGACTAGGGGTATATGTCTTATTGTTTCGCTGCTCCAATACGGCGAGTCACCCCTCTTTTCATATTTCATTTAATCAGAATAATGATTGTGGTAGATATGATCAGCCATATCACCATAGCAAAAGCCCATAATCCATCATCCATTCCTAAAAATATTCATCCATCTGAAGGTGAACATCAATGTCCAAGATGGAAATACCCCTAAAATTCGCCTTGAATGGAAACACTTCCAAATCTCTTCCTGCGACTATTTGGAGTAGGGGAAGTGACATGATCATATTGGGGTCTACAAAAAAGCCAGATCTTGAGAGATGCATTTCATTCATTCTGTTCTCCCCTTTCAGACTCATGATAAAAGACACCGCCCGGGTGGACCAAGTCTACCACCATTTGCATCAATCTAACTTCCATTTGCAACTCCAAGACCAGACATCATGGATATTTTGCTCCCTAGAAGGATAGTGTTTGATGATCAAGTGGTTTCCAATCTTCTCTCAAAACTGGTATTTCTTCTTTTCATCCGGTTAGAAAGGTTAGTTCAAACTCTCTCCCAGTTTCAGTGATATTTCAGTTCCGTATAGTACGAGAATCGAGATTTCCGAAGAGACTTGTAGGAATGATTCTTCCGGATCGCGCTTGTGAAATTAACAGTAGACCGACCTTTATTATCCGAGGAACGTGCAGTGACTGGAAGAGCTACTCTCTTCTCTTACATGGAAATTCCCAAGATAAGAACAAATCTTACTTTCCTATTAGAAAAAATCCTTCTGAGTGCCCGCAACCCCGTCATGTCTCAGCTATTGCAGAAGCCAGAGTTTAAAAACAAAAATGATACCGAACGTACATCACAACTCCAGACCGCCGGTGTTCCTATTGTCAATATTCTGATTGTTTTGATCAATTATGACATATGAGTAGTCCCGATGAAACTTGCTCTTACGAGACCCAAAGACTGAGCGGAAGGCAAAAGTCAACTTCTGTGCTAGCGATGTGAATTTTTTTGTTGAGGATGAATTCTGAGAAGTATTAGGGGTCAAAGAAAGTTCTTTGCGTGATGAATCCCATAAAAACTCAACGAGCTGTCGGGGCTATTTCGCCCCCAGTTGACAGCCACGGAATCGACATCTTGTGTTTGATCAGCAGTTGATACGGATCGGAGAATTCACAAACCGCATATTCCGCTCAGCAAAGTCTTTTGTATATCAAATACTTACGGAAAGTTGAACGGGAATTTTGATAATTATCAATGTTTTTACCCGTATTTCGAGATGTCCACGGGATTTTTACTTTTCTTTGCTACGTTAGGTTTTTCGAAGAAGAGCACCCGTACTCGGAGCGAAATTTATGCCGCAGCCGTTTGGTATTTTGGTGTGGAATGATTAAATGTGCCCATAATCGGCCCATGAACGAATTCGATGGTTCGGAGTAAAAAGGAACTATCTGAAAACGTAAGACTTGAAAGGAACTATCTGTCAATGTCCGGTTGAAAGGAACTATCTGAAAATTTATGGTTAAAGGGGATTATGTAAAAGTCTCTGTAATGAGAACTATCTATAAATTTTTGGCTGAAAGGAACTATCTAGAATCGTAAGAGTTGAAAGGAAATATTTGAATTCGTCTGATTTACAAGGAACTATCTGTAAATTTTTGGTTAAGAGGAACTTACTGAATTTGGCTGATTGAAAAGGAACTATCTGAAATTTTTCTTTTTGAAAGGAACTATCTGTGAGTTTTCGGTTTCAGAGAAATCATCTGCAAATTTTTGATTGAAAGGGACTATCCGAAAATTCTTGTTTGAGAGAGAACTATCTAAAAATTAAATTTTTAGATACTTACTTCAAACCAAAAATTTACAGATAGTTCCTTTTCACCCAAAAATTTTCGAATAGCTCATTTTTAACCAGAAATTTTCAGATGGTTCCTTTTCAACCAAAAATGTTTAAATAGTTCCTTTTAACAAAAAAATCACTGGTAGTTCGTTTTAAATATCATTAAAATGATCAGGAAAAGAGTGGAGGAAGTGTAGGAGCTAACCATATTCGCAAGTATTCTTCCCCGTTCAATACCGCAGAATCAGCCGATTGAAACCGTCTTACGCCGTTTCTTAGGAATTGGACTCTGATACTCGATCTGACTGAAAATTCTGTAATAAGGCCATTGACGAAATCGCGAGAGCTCATTATAGAAGATAGAAAGAGTAAGAAAGATCATATTAATATCTGGAGAGGAGAAATTATACTTCTTAGATTTCTTTTTATCCATTAAAACCAGTGACTCCGCTAAATCAAGGTGAGGAAATGCATTTGATCATGAAGAATTCATCAATGTCGAAGAAATGATCATTGGATATCATTTTCAACCATTGGGAATCCCAAACTGGGGTGGTTGTGGTACAAAGCCTCATTTAATCTACATTCTGCCACAGTAAGATCAATATTTTCTCATGAGGTTTCCCAAGTCAGTAACCGACTCGCCGTGTGTTAGGAAAAAAGTACTATTATAGCAAATTAATCACCTTCACCAAGTAACTCTGCTTGGGATGCAATGAAATATAGCCAAAGAAATTGGTTCAGAATATCTCAAATATCTCAGATTCTATACCGAGAAGCATTTCTGCATGATCTCTACACGTTAAAATCTTCTTTCCTTCCAACGTCACGATGAACAAAGCTATAAAGAAACTACCTACAAGGCATAGCACTGCTACAAAATGTTACGAATTCATCGCCATAGTGTAATGAATTCGTCATGGCTTACAGTATCATGAGTTGCAAAATATTCTGTCAGTCAATCAAACGTTCGTCCCGAGTCCCGATATATTGATTGCTATAAGAGACCTTCCTTGCCTCATTTACATTTAAAGACATATGTGGGTATTATCACGAGGACTTACACACAACGTGTTATGACCTTGCATTTCGACCAGTGAGCTCCGAATCACTCCACTGAAATTTTCCTACACGTATTCTATTGAAATACACTTGGGTATAAATTCCCAGATCAATGCGTCAACACATCTTTTTTATTTTTAAAGATTCAAGATCAAAATGCCAGGTCCATGTACTGTTATGATCGGAGTTCCACGCATACTCTTAGTGCTAGCGTCGAGGTAGTCAATATAGTGAGTTCCCTCAAATTTCTCTCTCAGAATACAACATTGAAGTAATATTTTCTCATAGATTTTATGACCAAAATGTTTAGTTTAGTCTCCGAGTCATGTGCCTCCTTTTTGTAATGGGATTTTCACTCAAAATGAGACATTGTCTTAGAATCACAACAACACATCCCAAATTCACTCTGAACGACTTCGGCACAGACAAAATTTTATGGAAACACGTCAAAAATCGAATTACCCCGCAAGAAAAGACCCAGAATTGGAATTCTGACCGCTGGATAAATACTTATAGTCGAAAATTAGCCATGTAATTAAGTTATGTCAGGCCCATGTATACCATGTTACTCTACTAGAAGTCAATTTATCTGGACGCAAACAATTTTTATATGGTGGAAATAGGTAAAAGCCGCGCAGAGAAGTTTCCACGTCCACACCATTATTATTTTTGCAAGCGATTTTAGGGCAAAATGTCAGACTTATGTATTCAAAAGCCGTTTCACGGGATAATAAATAGGACAAAGGACACAAAAAATAGATCTGCTCGGTGGCAAAGCATATAATTCCAACAGAAAATGACCGACTGAAAACGAATTCCATACCCGTTTGGCCTCTTCGCCTCGAGATTTCTCGCAAGATGTAAAAAAACGTCCGAAAAGAGATTTTCTTAGTGGTTTTTGTGAACCACTAAGAAAATCTGATATTCACGTGTGAACTCAAAACAAACTGCGGGATAGTCTTTAGACGGTGTTTCTGAGTCGGATTACCTAATTAGATTCCACCACGTAGACGTATATGACTCCCTCTCTTGATGTATTCTCGTGTAATGATTGTAATGATGAATTGATCATCAGATTTATATGTTGTCAGGTCCATGTACTGCGTGAAATACATTATTCCTCATTAACCCTCTAGCGCCCACTGAGTCCTGTGGGACCCACCTTCAAAATCCAGACATGTTAAGCACCACGGCAATATTTCGGCAATTGTGCACGGTAATGGCTTTTTTCTAGGCCAGAACTGAAAGTCTGTCATGATGCGAGGCCCTAATGAAGCGTACATAATTCTCGGGATCACGCAAAACTCAGCGCTCACGCGTTGATCGACGAGGACGTGAGTTTACGGTCTAAATCGATTCATGTAGAGATGCGAATGACTCCTAAGTATCCAATACCTATTGGAACATCTTCTTTGAGCCCCTCTTGAAGGTATCCATGCGTTGGAATGGTTCAAATGGGAAAATTGTCTAGGGGCTGGTCAATTTAGAAAGTGGGTCCTACAGGACCCACTGCTTCCGCGACATGGTATCCATGCATGAATATCTTTCACGTAAAAAAATATTTGAGCGTGTAATTGTGCGTGGAGTGGGTCCTGCAAGACCCATTGGGCGTTCGCGTTCACAGAAGTCACGTGGTCGTTCGAATCGATCTCTGTCAAGCTTAGTTCAGAATCCCAGCCATCGAATCTCTAAGAAAATTGTTGTGGATATGAGGTATGACTCGCAAGGGCACTTTATCAAGTTTGCAGATTGCCAACAAAGATGTGAGCTCTGCGTATAGAGTAAAGTATATTTTTTTGTGAGACGTGTCAAGTAACTCTTTGCTGTAATGCATCCAAAAATTGTTTCTATGACTTCCATCATAAGAATTCAGATGAACTGAGCAATCTTATAATGTTCTCATTGATCCATGTTTGTAAGCTTCTTCGTAATGAATTCACTCTAAAAGTTTGAAAATACAAGCCCTTTGTTCGAAACAAGAAGATTGTTTGCGTAGATTAAACATTATGACCTGAACGCCCAATGGGTCCTGCAGGACCCACTCGAAAAAATGCTGTTTCCGGTTATTTTGAGGAAATTGTGATTTGTCACGCCCGTCTAGGAGCCGAATGAAAACATTTGAAGTAAGAAAAAATAAAAAATTCCGTGTCATTGATACCTTGGGCGCTAGAGGGTTAATTGTTGTACGAGAGTTTCTCGATATGTTTCATGATAGATGGCAATTTTATATGCAAAAACGAATGAGAGAAATCGGCGCAGACATACGGGACTCTGGTTTCCAACTCCTGGATTTTAGAATCCGAAATGTGTGAGTTTTTGTGATAATACCCATATGTTCTTATAGATTGTACAGTGCACTAGAAATCAATATTTTCACATTCATAGTCCAATTCAGCCAATAGACTATTCTATGATGATAATTTATATTACAAACATGTTTTCCACACATCAGAATCGATAACCGTTTGTCTTCCATTATTCATTTGTCTGTTTTCAAGAGGGGCCATTTGGTCTACGTAGGAGTATTTTTTGAGAGAAACGTCAATCCTGCCAAACCTTCTCAATCCTTCCATTATGATATAGTCAATGAGTATAAGTAGGCATCACTATCAGTCACATCTACCTATGATCATGAAAGAATTAATGTTATGCCGTCTATGAGGTAGATCGTAGTTGTCAAAAAAACCCATTCTAGATGAGAGAATAGGCCTATTTATCACATGCCTAAAAATAATGTTTAGCTGTCTGTGAAAAATGATAACACAATTTTGATGCATGTTTTGTATTGGACTCAAATTCATTGTTTTGTACCGAAACACATTCTCCCAGCATCAATCAGCTAATATATAGCTGAAATATCAGTTATTACTTCCATGGGTCGTGAAACTGCTGATCAAATCAGCAAACGCTAGAATCACGCTTAAATCGATAATTTTGGCGAAAAAACTCCGCAAATCCGGGTTCCAATATCGACATGAACATATGGAAGACAATTCTAGATCAAATCACGACGAAATGAGGCGTCTTTGTTTGATATTTACTCAATTCGTGTCACGAGAGGTCCTATATAGCTGATTACAATCAGCTATAAATCAACTGTAGCTGGAAATTAGCTAATGTAGCTAAACGATATTGGTGAATGTGTCGTATATACGTGCGCTCGTCGTGATCAGTAGTGGATAGAACGAGATATAATATAGAATAAGCAACCTAATATGACGACAACATAAGCACATGGAGATCGAGAGGTCTTTATTTGTTGCGTCAGTACGATCGTTGAGTTGACTCTAATACAACCTTGCGCGCAGCAGTTGCACGTTAACTATTGTTTTATTTTCTTTGAGGCTGCCTTTCCATGGCACAAATATTTTGCCAGAATCAGACCGCGAGATTTGAAAAACCCTAACCTAACAATGAGTGCGAAAGAGATGGCACTACTTTTGTGTCTCTCTCTTACACATTGAGAGGGTACCCGCGCCATCTGCCATGGAAAGGCAGCCTGATTCAGAGTTATTGTGGCGCTGCCACTTCGGAAATTCGAATAGCTTATTATAGAAAATAAAGACTTTTACTTATTGCTTTTCCTCAAACAATTGGGGTCTTGCATTCTTTTTGACCCCCTCAAGTAAAGGTTTGGCAAATTCGAGCAAATTAAGATAAGTATTGTGCAATTAGAAAAAAAAATCCCAAAAATTTTTTTCATCTTGCGCAAATTGTTTGAAAGTCAGACGACTTGAGAGTGACCATAGTGGGTGAGCGCCGTGTGACGTCACACCGATACAGTCGTCGGCTACTGCTATTGTAAACGTATGGCTTGCCAGATTTTTCTCTTATTATCTTCGAATTTCTGAGTGAATAAATATATCGTCATGGCTAATAGAATAGAAGAAGGTTTCGTGAAAGCTGATTCAACGCCCCAGAAGTCAGAGGAGCAAAAGCACAGAGGTAAATCCTCAATCTCAAGAACAAAGCAAGTCTTATATGGTAGTTTTTTGTGCTTCTCATAATCTGTGGTGGTAACCTCATTACTTGTGTGGGATTCCTAGATCAAAGAGGATAGAAATTATACTTGAAATTGATATCAAGCAGTGATCATGACTTTAATTTCACATCATTTAGGAACATAATTTATGTAGCATTGGGACACTAACCTCTGAGTCCATTGTTGATATACTGACGTTCTTGACTGATTTTTTCACCTCTCCCAGACAGAATTAAGACGCTACTGCACACTCTTGCGACATAAGTTAGTGAATTATTCTGAAAAAATTGTAGTCCAAGACTTTTTCATCAATCTCATACATTTGAGCATGGGACTGGTTTCAATTTGTATCGGTGTGACGTCACACGGCGCTCACCCACTATGGTCACTCTCAAGTCGTCCGACTTTCAAACAATTTGCGCAAGGTGAAGAAAATTTTTGGGAATTTTTTCTCTAATTGCACAATACTCATTCTAATTTGCTCGAATTTGCCAAACCTTTTTTTCAGGGGGTCTAAAAAAATGCAAGACCCCAATTGGATTGAATTTGATTTGACGCTCAAATGAAAATTTTTATGATAATGAGAATTTTCATTACTCTATGCAAATACTCAAATTACTCCAGGACTCGCTCTAGACTAATATTTTCATTACAATAACAATCAATTCAGAAGTCGAGAATGAATTGTATCTCAAATACCCCTTTCTAGATCGATAATGAAGGTCCTGATTGATCATGATATAAAGATACAGATTACCATGGTTCTTGGCGTGAAGAATATGTACCGTCAAATTGGGTAAATTTGGTACGATTTCGTTACTTCTTATTTCCTTTGGCTCGGCATTCCAACGTACATTGACAAAACCAACTCCTATTAGTGGTCAGTCTGAAGCTTACAGTCTCAGCTTTCGATTGATGAGCTACAAAGTCCAATTTGATGAGTCTGGGCAAGAGCTATTCGCAGTTGAAGAAGTGTACCAAAGTTAGACCCCGATGGGGCAACTTTGGTACACTCACAGAATATCCCAATCTTACCCTACACCATGCGGAGGAATCAATGTTGAACATTCATCTTTCATGTTCTAAGCTATTTAAAACATTGTAAAACTGCATAGACCATCACTCGACTCGAGATGATTTGAAAAAGAGCTGCCATACAGAATTCAACCAAAGTTACCGTGTCGTGATGCTTCTTACGTAGAGTACGGTAACTTTGGTACGATTATTTCATGGTTTGTCCCCGATTTTTCATTCATTAAAATTCCAAATGCAGTGAACACACCAATGTATCGATGGCTCCTTCAATATGGTGACATATGTGGTCAAAATGTAGCATTATCCATCCGTAGATCGTTCCGGAACACTTCTTGCCAGGTATACTAATTGGACCCCTCGCGCTATCGGTGCTAAATCAACCTTTTTGGAAAAAACTTCGATAAACGACTACAATCATTCGCACGGAATCTACGGTGGCTTAACACATTGTTCATGTATGTGCCAAGAAGGGAATAGAATAGAATAGAATAGAATATCCTTTTTATTCGCCCTTGGGCAAAAAACATCAATCATTCATACAATACTCGTACATATACAAATCCAGTAATAGCATTTTGGTCAAGGATTTAACATCACAGATGTGACTAGTCGTTTGATAATAATATAACTCGAATTACAATCATAGTTTGCATAACAATTGGGCCACTGGAAGACTTGAACAAGAAACAAGAAAGTCACTCAATAGACATATATAAAAGTGCCCTCAAAGATTAAAAAATTGCCCAGTGTCCACATCCATCCTCATGGGAGGGAGAGTTTTCAGAAATTCTTTCACTGCTTCTTTAAACAGGGAAGCTTCTTTCACTCGCCGAAAGCCGAGAGGGAGGAAGTTCCAAAATCGTGCGCATTGACTTTGGAACGATCTTAGTCCACGGTCAAGACGCATTCTTGGAACTTTGAGTTCCTGTGCTCCTGCCTCACCACGCTGGGGGCGTTCGGATTGGTACCTGGCAAACATCGCAGCTAGGTAGCCAGGTTCTCCCAAATGCATGATCTTGTGCATTAAGAGGGCTGCGAAGTACATTCTCCGCGAATCAGTACGTAACCAACCCAAACGCTCCCTGTACGGGGTGATATGTTCGCTCTTCTTAATTCCAAAGATGTACCGCACACATGAATTACTCAGTCTCTGTACCCGCGTCCTTAGTTCGTCGGTGGCGTCTAGATACACGACTGTGCAGTAGTCAAGGTGTGGTTGGACTAAGGTCTCGACCAGTCGAATACGGAGTGTCTCGGTAGTGCATGCCCTCATAAACCGCAGACCGTATAGGGCCTTATTAACCTTCTTTGTAACTTGATGTGTATGCGGTCTCCACGATAATTCACTATCTAATGTCACACCAAGACTCACGACAGTGTCACTGAATGGGACATATACTCCGTCCTGTATCTCAACCCCCGGTAGATCAATTTTCTGCAGGTCCGCGATGTTCCTGTCGGAAGCAAAGAAGATTGCTTTGGTTTTACCAGCGTTGAGACGCAAGTCGGAGCCCTGAGCCCATCCTGCGACAAGTCTTCCGATTTCTCCTAACCGAGCGATCCCCTCCAGTATGTTCTCTTTCTCAACTTGGAGATAGATTTGGAGGTCATCTGCATAAAAGAGATGATTTACCGATTTTCCGTGAAGCAACTCAGGGAGGTCATTGACATACAGGCTAAAGAGTAGAGGTCCAAGAACAGATCCCTGCGGAACACCGAGATTGGTTGCAAGCCAATCGGAATTTCCATTTTTCGTGGTGACCATTTGGGTGCGATTCTGTAAGTATGATTTGATCCACAGTAGTGCTGATCTTGAGAAACCGAGATGTCTGAGTTTACTCAGTAGCTTTGATGGTGAAATCGTGTCAAAAGCCTTGCTGAAGTCAAAAAGCAGCAACAAGGTGATCTTCTTCCTGTCAATTCCGACTCTAATGTCATCAGTCAACTTCAACAAGGCAGTCTGAGTGCTATGATGTTTCTTGAAACCAGTTTGGAAGCGATCTAACAAATGTTTACTTTCAAGATACTCCGTGATTTGGTCGTGCGCAATCTTTTCCAGAACCTTAGATAAGAAGCACAGCAATGCAATGGGACGGAAGTCCGTGACTGCTGATGGAGCTGCAGTCTTTTTCAAAGCAATCAGCTGGGCTTGTTTCCAGGTCTCGGGAAAAGTGCTATGAGCGAAGGAGGAGTTGAAAATGTGTACAATAAGATCACCTAAGGCCGGAAGAGCCTTCGCGATCACGCTTTGGGGGACTCCGTCTACCCCACGAGCCTGCGAGGAGAAATGTTTTACAGCAAGGACTACTTCATTGAAATTTGTGGGCTTGAATTTAAACCCGTCTTCTGAGGCTGACATTATTTCATCGATTGCTTCCTCAATATTCTCGTGCTGTGAAACGGAGACCCCCGCAAAGTGAGTATTCAGCTCGTCCGGTGTGAAGCCATGTAGCTCCTCCTCCTTGCTCTTCGGTAAGAGGCCAAGGTCGCGCATCTCCTTCCATATATTCTTATTCGAATCAAGGGCGTCTGAAAGGTGGTTTTGAAGGAAAGTAGTTCGCTCTTGTTCTAAGCGCACGTCGACCTCTTCGCTGAGTCGAAAGTACTCATTTTGAAGCTCAGTACACTTGCGTCGGTTGCGTTGATTACGCTCCCAACGCCGTCGTGCCGCATCTCGCTTCCTAATGAGCACCTTCAACTCTGGACCAATCCAAGGAGCATCGCCTTTGCGAGGACGAACCGTTTTTTCTGGAGCTAATTCATCAATAACTTTCTTCAAATTTTCATTAAGGCAATTTACTGCGTCTTCCAAGGTGGTTTCAGTATGTTGCAGAGCTGTCCAGTCACAGCGTAGCAGGCGATCATTCAGTAACTCCGGTGTAATATTGCTGAAATTTCTACATTTAAAAGAGTCCTTCGGAGGAGCAGTAGTGAAAACATTGATTGTAACATCTATGACCGCGTGCCTGCCAAAACTGGGCAGTGCTCTGTTTTGATAATTGGTAATGTTGTCATTGTCATCTGTATAAATATGATCTATCCATGTGTGGGAAGAATCTGAGGAATGGTGGTGAGTCGCGCCATGCTGAACAATCTGCAGAGACAGTTCTTCTGTCAGCTCAGTCAGAGCTTTTGTGTCAGGATGAGTCGTGTTTAACAGGTTCGCGTTCAGATCCCCCATGATGATTTTATGGCTGTAATCCCCACACAATCGGCGCAACGAGCTAAAAAGCTCGCAGTCCTTTTGTATGGCAATTCCAGGAGGTCTATATATGACTCCAACTAGGATTGGGGTAGAGTTGCCCTGCTGTATGCTACAAAATAAAAATTCAGGTACACCAGGTTTCCCTGAGCCAGACGTATTGGACGACACCAAATGTTTGATTTTGAAATCATTCCGCACATACAGGACAACCCCACCGCCCTCTCGGTTACGATCTTGTCGAAGCATAGAAAACCCCCGGATCCGCACTAGGCTGTTATCCACGCACTCATCTAGCTTTGACTCTGCCACTCCAAAAAGTTGGTAAGAAGGTTCGTTGGCAAGAAGCAGGCGGAGGTGTTCGATTCTTTTCGTCAAGGAGTTGAGATTAACGAAGCCCGCCTTTAAGGAACTACCACTCCCTCGTGGCTCTCGAGCAGTTGGATCTAGTCATGGGGTTTTCACAGAGTCGGCTGTCAGAGTAACATCCGATTCCGGGATGGTGGGTACGTTCTGGGTGCTTTCCGAGGCTTTGCCGTTGTTCCTCGGAGTTGATTTACTCGCTGTCTGTATAACATGAAGATCAACTAATGATTCAAACGCGTGCGCTCGCTCACCATTTCTTCTCCGAACCCAAAAACGTCCACCGCTGTGCCAAACATATCTGAAACCTAGTCCCCGCGCTAAGGGCCTCAGACGCAAATATTCCTTATACTTATCTTGGGGAAGCTTTTCATTAATAAATATTCTCCTGTCTGGCACAAGGGCTTTGGTGATAGGGTCTAACAAAGAAGTCTCGATATCACGAGCGGTGAAATAGTTATGAGTGAGCGAGCGCTTGGATCGTATGACATCTCGGACCATACGGCTACTCGCGAGTTGTACTACACAAGATGGTAAAGTGCGAGATTTGAATGATGGAGAAGATCCCTTTCCCATATCCCCACTCACGCACAAAGGTTGCAAGACACGAACATCGACGATGTCGCTCTTTTCCAGCGAAGGATGTATCGTTTTTAGCACTGCGTATGCAATATTACATACTTCCTCAAGTGAGGCAGCAGATTCATTTTTCAGAGCACCATTAATTATTAATTTAGAGTACTCATCGCCGTAGCTCGTGTTCTGTTTACCAGCGTGTGAGTGGGAAACTGATTTGGATTTTGTTGGAGTAACTACATTTGAGGACTTCTGCGGACACTGATTATGACATATATTCTTACAGCTATCAGTCTTGGTTTCGCGCAGAGCACATTGGTTCATTGTCAAAATCTTTTTTAGGTTATCAACCTGATCTTTCATTGAGGAATTCTGCTCCAGTATCAGTTTGCGATCGATACGCAACTCCTCCAGCTGGGAGTTTCGTTCTGCTAAAAGCCTTTCGAGAGACGACACACGTGTCAACAGCTCCTTATCAAGCTCACTGACTGCTGGTGTGAGAGGCGGAGATGTGCTGGCAACGTCGCGTCGGCAAACGATTGCTTTAATTTCGTCGTATTGATTCTGCAGCATGTCAAAACGCTGAAAGATACGATCCAATGTGCTCTGCGATATAAGTACCCACTTTGACTCCGTATCCTGCGATGATGGTGATGTTAAAGGTGGTGAAAGTGCTGTCCGATCTTGGGTGTTGTTCTCGTAAGTCCCAGAGCCATGGCCACTTACTGGTGTTTTGGGCGTCGATTGTGACTTGAGCGAGGTGTGCGCCACAGTTCACTTAGTTTGAATTTGCGCAGGCTTTGCTCTCGCAAGCTTGCTGTTGAGTGGCGTCCCCTGTTCTGCTGGTGTAGAACTGAGGTCTCTGGTGGTGGGAGAGCCGTCAGTGGGGGACTCCGAGCCGCAACCGATGGTGGTATTCGTCGGAGCAGAGGGAGTTGAAAACTTCTCATGTGTGCGCATAAGAGTAGACAGCTGATTTTTCGCGCGGTTGCCGGAGCTGGTATTCGGCTTCTCTCTCCCTCCCGTTGGTTTGACTGTACTGCGTCTGGCTACTGATGTCTGCTTTGTTGCACTCGCCGATGGTTTTACGCGCGGGTTTATGCGTGCCTCGTGGCATGTGAGACACGTCGCAGCGGGCCCCGAAATCTTCATGCACTTGACATGTGCAACCCTATTACACTTGCCGCATTGCCTGCTGCCCGGGCGTAGCGTATTTTGACAGACACAGCAGGTGTTTTCACTCATATCGCCGTTGTAGTCAAAGAAACCAGGTGAAAAGGCTTCTAGCAGATGACGCAGAGAAGCAGGGGAGAGAGAGAGATAGAGCGAGACGTACCTGCGCTAAGTTTGATGCGCTCGCAGCTCGTTGCCGCTCTGCTCGTGCACTTTCAGTTTCTTAACCTCATTCCTCACTGATGTTGGATGTTGTCTTGTGAGGAGTCGAGCAAAGTCCGCAGTCTAGATTTTCTAGATGCGAGACCCTGCATTCATAGCGCATGCAAGTAGCTGAAACAAAAACACCCCGAGGGGCATTTGCACGGCAGGAGAGATGTTCAAACAGGAGCTGTTCGAAGATAGATGTTAATGGGTTACCTACCTAACCTGACCTCCACCTACCTAACCTGACCTCCACTGGGAGGATAGGTTTCAGAGCGATAGAATCGTTTACCTTGCCGAACGCAGCTCTGAAAGTCATTTTTCAGGGGTGTACCAAAGTTACCCAATTTGACGGTACCAAATGTGGGACACCTTCCACAGAGTTATATTCCCCAAATGTGGGTCACCCTTGTCCCGAATGTGGACCACCCATGTCCCGACTGGAGGTCACCCTTTAAAATACTATATGCCCCGAATGTGGGCCACCCTCTATAGAGCTATAGAGGGTGGCCCACATTTGGAGCATAGGTGGCTCTCATACGAAACATTACAGTGACTTGAACTCCGTGTAATGAAATAAATCCCGCTGCACGAAACGAACGACTATGAATACCAGAGCCAAAAATCTATCTCGAGACGCAGAGAATGCAAAGAGTTACCATACCCGAGTGGTGCACATCATTGCATATTACCTCCCGTAATAGCTGATTTAATCAATTAAAATCCGTTCATGTTAGCTGACCAAATGAGCTATCACCAGCTGATTTACAGATATCCTAGCTAATTGGCGCTGAGAGAGTATGGTCAAGAAAAAAGATAGAAAGATATAACTACATTCAGATAATAAAATTTGTGTGCGAGAGAAATATTGCTTGGTAATGGTGAATGCCACTGTCACGTGGGAATTCATGCAGAAATTCGATAGACTTGTGGGAAAGTCTACGATAGATTTTTTATGGAAACCGCAGAGATTCGGGCCCGGTACCTTCTTGATGGATGCCAATAAATATCCTAACCACTCGACCCCGCTCGGGACAGGAGGCTCATTGGACTTAACCCTTGGAGATACGTTCATTTTCCAGTAAAACAAAATGATTCCCAGAGTTTCATCAAGTTCCGTGTTCCGCAGACTTGATGCTTCTCTTGTCAGTCGTGACAAATTGAGTCGCTAACTCGAATTTTTCCTATGCAATGTCATCTATTTGATCGCCCTGAACAAGTTTCATCGTGAGAAAGTTGATTGATTGAAGTTCGAAAATACTTGATGAAAAAACGATGGATATGATCGGTAAACATCAATTATAACATTCGAGGAATCTACTTTTGCCATTGAAATGTTGTCTCTCGTCTTTGTTTTTTCGAGTCTATTACTCTTGAAAGTTTAATTTTCATGTACTTTACATTTGTTTACATTCAACTGTGCAATAATTGAGCTAGGATTTCAAGAAATACACTACATATTCATGGTACTTCGAAACATTCGATCCACGTAACTTGACTGGATTCTACGAGTACAAACTGAAAGTGAATTTTAAAAACTTATGCAAGGGGGAAATAGCTTATATTATATATTGAAACTACTAGGTAGATATCTGCACGTACTGGTCCGTACTTGTCAATATGGAATGAGTATGTGATGGATTTTGGCGAGGCGCTCCACGAGACACGCAGCAGTAGTTGCCAGATGTGATGAGTACTGAACGAGCACGTGACGGGTTTTGGAGACATCGCTCAGCGAGCCACGTGACAGTAAATACGTGTATGAACCAAGAACGGATCGAGTACGTGACGAGCTCTAAGAGCGGACCATATACCGTGAGGCAGTAGTTGCCAGCACGTAACTGGCATGGAACGAGTATGCGACGTACTCATTGAGCGCAGCTGGTCTCATGCAACTTGATGGGTTGACAGTGTGTTCTGCTACGTAATTGTCACGTAGTGAGTATGTCATGGTGTATGGACGAATCCTAGAAACGTTCAACTTCCGTGTGATCACACTATTTTTCCAAGTTCTCATTCCTGAAGCCGGAAATATTCCTTCGAGATGATTCGAGGAGTGAAATAGAGTCAATACTGTGTAGGATGAATTCCACGCCAAAGCGACCTACGGAAAGGGGTCATCTCTCAGATTCTTTTTTAACCTTTTTCATTCGATTCTATGGCCCAAAATAGGAACTTCGGACCACCTATGGGGTCCAAAAAAAATTTTCCCTCTCCATTTCACGCGTATCCGTAAACAGACCGAAAATTCATCGTGTAAGAATCGACGCTCTTTTATTCACGAAAATGGGTATCACGAATATTTCGAGTTTTTGAATAGCTATCGATTTGCGGGTTGCGGCATCTGAAAGGGCATCAGAAAACCTATCGAAAATGTTGTCGGAAATTTTTTCTCTGTGATTTGGGGGCCTCCTGGAGGCAAAAGAGTGTTTTTCACTAAAATGTTGATTTTTCAAAAAGCCGTTTTTTTTTATTTTCTTAAAACCATATATTTGACGTAAAATTCTGCGTTCTTTCGAGAAAAATGGGTCTTAGAGAAATTTGCGACGGTCCAAGTGACTTATGAGCCATTTTTTCAAAATTTGGTTTTTTTGGTTTCAGAAAACGGCGATTTTCTGCGCATGCGCACAAACGTAGACTTTCGGCGCCATCTTCAATGAAAAGCTGACAGAATTCCCTACGAAGTGACCACCCGCAAAGTTGAAATTCGTGCACTGAAACGGGATCTGCAACGATTAATTATATCGAATCAAAATCACATGAAAATTCAGCCCTTTCACGCCTTCGGGGCGCCTGGTGAGATGACACGTTTACGAGACCTTTTCGGGACTTGTTTTTGAGTACGAAATCGCCCTGAAAAAAATCGGACCACATGGTTTCAACGTACAATTGTCTGAACTTTCAAAATATGCGATAAAAAATCCCGCTTGAAGCGAACCCGAGGTGCTACATTCGATTATTTGCCACAAAATACGATTTTTCACATTCAGAATTGCAAAAAATTGAATGTAGAACCTCGGATTCGCTTCAAGCGGGATTTTCCATCGCATATTTCGAAAGTTCAGACAATTTTACGTTGAAACCATGTGGTCCGAAATTTTTGCAGGGCGATTTCGTACTCAAAAATGAGTCCCGAAAAGATCTCGTAAATGTGTCATCTCCGCAGGCGCCCCGAAGGCGTTAACGGGCTGAATTTTCATGTGATTTTGATTCTATATAATTAATGGCTGCAGATCCCGTTTCAGTGCATGAATGTCACTTTTGCGGGTGGTCATTTCATAGGGAATTCTGTCAGCTTCCCATTGAAAATGGCACCGAAAGTCTACGTTTGTGCGCATGCACAGAAAACCACCTTTCTCTGAAACCAAAAAAATCAAATTTTCAAAAAATGGCTGATAAGTCACTTGGATCGCCCCAAACTTCTCTGAAACCTGTTATTTCGAAAGAACGCAAAATTCTACGTCAAATATCTGATTTTCAAGGAATAAAAAAATGGCCTCTTGAGAAATTAACGTTTTAGTGAAAAACACTTTTTTGCCCCCAGGGGGCCCCTAAATCACAAGGAAGGAATTCCCGACAACGTTCTCGATAGGTTTTTTGGTGCCCTTTCAGATACCGCAACCCGCAAATCAATAGCTATCCATAGAAGTCGAAATATTCCCATTTTCGTGAGTAAAAGAGCATCGATTTTTACACGATGAATTTTCGGTCTGTTTACGGATGTGCGTGCAATGGAGAGGAGAAATTTTTTTTGGACCCCATAGGTGGTCCGAGTTTTCTATTTTGGGCCATAGAATCGAATGAAAAAGATTTAAAAAGAATCTGAGAGATGACCCCTTTCCGTAGGTCGCTTTGACGTGGAATTCATCGTATAAGATACGATTATGAAGGCCTGCTCCAAGATTGCATCAAAATTTCATCGCAAATAAAACGGAAAATCATGAAATTCGCGATGTAATTGGACTCTGCTCTCTTCCAAAAACTGGTACTGCTCTTCTAGCGATGAGAGGATCGCTCTGAAAATTCGATATGTCATAGTTGAAATGTTGCATATGACTCCTCCGTCCAAAATTTGATCGTACCAGCTCTAGATTCTTCTTGATGAGGGACCAAGTCCGTGTAATGGATTTTCGACAGTTTTTCGAACCCCACTGTATGTTCCAAATAATCCTTTTAGCGAAGTAAGGATCATATTTCAACATTGATCATCATATTTTCTAACTGACAATGAAGAAATTTGACCATCACAATTACGTGTGCCGACAAGTAAGCGTAACTGGTGACGAGTTTCAAAAAAAATTTCGTACCGTGTTTCCATTGCAAAAACCACCGATTCTAGCGGCACAGTCACAGAATTCGAAGGAATCATACGAAACTATATCGGTAGTTCCGCTAAAACTTTGATATTTGGGGGTCGAAAATGTGCCAACTCCAATTCGCATACCCGGAAGTTCTAAGATGTAATTTTCAACTTTTTGAAACATATAAAGTATGAATAATCTCGCGCACGGATGTGAATTTTCCCACTCATCAATATCATAAGGATATCATGAAGAGACGCGGTAGCGTCTCACGGATCTGACATTTTGAAGCAACACACGGACCTGACATTCCGCCACCAAAATTGATCTCACGGCCAAACGGTTCGAGCTACAGCTTCAAGGTTCTCAAACTTTGATTTGACAATCAAATACTTTGAAAAGAATTGACTAGGACCTCTGTAGTCTCGCGATTAAGGGTCACACTAATACCACACGGACCTGACATAAAAATTTAACAAAACTAGATTTGCTCCAAAAAGTACTCCGCAAAGTGTGAAAATCCATCTTTTTTCGAAACTCTGAGGCATGGAGAAGTCGCACTCGAAAATTTACTTGAAGAATAAGTTGGTGCGGAAAAGTCTAGGATGAGGCAAATTCACTTTTATCGAAGAAAACTGAGAGAGTACTACTCTCACTGTTCGCAGTGGTCTCGGCTGTGGTTTCATATCTTGCTTTAGTTAGACGCATTTGATTCTCCTAATTTTTTGCGGCGTAATCATAGTCTTGCTATATGTAGAATTGACTCAAATTGAATTACACCAGAGTATTTCATATTGATGTGAGTGGAGACGTGATTGTTGACATTGAAAAATCCGAGTGTGGACGTCGGTTTTGAATAGAATATTTCAAGATTACTTAATTCTGTCTCATTCCCTCGCTCATTCCGATTCCCCAGAGTCTCTAATTCATTTTGGCAAATTCAAAAAGCATATGATACAAATCCATGGATACAGTCATAAATAGTGTGATCCTCATCATTTTTTGAAATTTTAGAGCTTGAGCTGCATCTTCATTTCATTGGAATTTGAAAAAGAACGTATAAACTGACACTTCGACTTTATGCCAACTCTCGTGCCAACTTATTATGCTTTTACTGGAAAATATCCTATTAGATGTCGAGCTTCTGCTCTTGCAATTCTTATTTACGACTTCTTTGTAATGGCAAACCGATATTCTGCTGGGCTAGCATGTCTTACGAAAGGTTTATATATGCACCATCAGTTTCCCTAACAGATGTTTCCTTATATATCCGGAGAAGGACAAGGCCAAGGCATCACTTCTATATAGCCTGATGCTTCGACGTTCGATGAGCAGTCAACAGCAGTCATCCATAGCCAGAGAATTAGCCATCCACTCGCTCGAGAGAGAGAATCTATTGAAGTTGATCGGAGCGCTTGAGAGTGCTAAAAACCGTCACTTTGAATGTGATGTGCTCTGATTATGTTCTTCATTATTGTGTTACTGTGATTTAGAATGTCGATAAGAAAATCCATTTTGTTTAGTTCAATATAGTGCAAACAGACCCTTTTTTGAGATCACAGTAGCCCAGAAAATACACAAAAGCACGGATAAGAGTAAGAATTATCTCACCCAAGATTTGAATCCAGATAGCGGACCAAACGTCTATCCATGGTGAGTTCATATATATATATATATAGCAGAATCGCAACTAACGTTTGAATAGTATTGGTGTATTTCGTATCTAATGAACTCGTGTAGGAGTTTTTGGTACACAATTTCGATTTTGGCCCGAGTGAAGAATGTATGTTACAGTCGAAATGTTGAATCCACTGTATTTCATGAAATGACGAAAGATTTTAGTGAAAGAGGGAAATGGCTCAATTCTGCAAACCTGCATGGCCGTTACACACTCTGACTAAGCGCAGTCAGTGAAAGCATGTAATGAACTTTGAAATCGATGATCGTCAGTTGCGCGTGAATATGATCCAGGAAATCTTCGTGGTTCTTTGAGCTGGTTGACATTTTTTATTGAGAATTTTCTACTGCATTTTTGACTGCAGAATTGACCTCATCGACCCCGAATCATCTTCAGGCGCCCCATATCCGAGAAATATCATAGAGTAAACCGTCATATATAATGGTATGTCAAAATTATCACTATCATGAATTAACAAATTCTAATGAGGAAGTCTTTTTAAATTACGTCAGAGAAGATTCCATTCTCTTCGCCCCCCCCCCCCCTCCCCAGGGCAAATTCTTTCGTGGAAAATTACGGACTTGTATCGTCGGCCTCTACGGAAAACTCCACATCTCAATTTTTCACACGAAGACTAGCTTATCTTACCTATGCTTCAAGGTTGGCGAGATGATCTAGTCTCCGTTTGAAAACTGACATTAGAGATCTTCGTAAGGGCCGGCGACATAAGTATGCAGCGTAAAACGTGGGAAGACCCCTTTTCTTCTCAAATGCTCACATTATTTCTGGATAGCCTCTAATAAACACTAATATTTGACCATTTTCCCGGCTATTTTCCGTTCACACAATGAGCAAAGAATTGGCAAGTCTCTCTTCTGTTGCAATTTAATGTTCCAAATTATTTGAATTGCCAGTGAAGAACTAACACGATTCCACAAAACAATTTGAAATGCTCGTAAGATGGAAGTTCACGTTGGGAGAAATACGATCGAGAATACGATGGATAAAAATTTGGAACATTTCTATCTCTATGGAGAGAATGATTCAATTACAGGTCTAAAGATTTTCAGGTTATGAAATGGTGCCATTCAGTATGGCGCCGACTGCACATGAGTCACTCGACTCGAAACTTTTTTCCACGATGATTTTGAGACAATCTCGCGTTTTTTTCATTACAAAATGCGAAAATGTCGCGAAGCGAGCGTGCTTAAATGTGTTCTTCTATGGGTATGCGTGAAATTCAAAGGCTGTGCATGAATTTTACTTCTCCCACTCAATCGGCAACTTGTGCGGGAATCGTCCTTCTCGCAGTTATTGCGTAATGTACTGTTTTATTCATTTTATTTCCAAGTTGTGAGCTCTTTCAGCTGTGATGCCCACGTAGGCAACGCACGAAATCTTCAAAACTGAAGAGTCAGAAACAAAATCCAGGAAATGATTCTTCACGTCCTCATAAGTCGAGAACCAGGAACCGAACATACTTGCTCGTGTTGCTCACATTTCGACAAGTTCTCAAGAAAAAAGTTTCAAAGCAAAAAACATATGAGTCATTTCGGAGCATTTCGGTCAGAGGCGTCACCAGGGGGGTCTGAGAAAAATCCCAAAAAAATTTTTTCCATTAATACTATGTTTAAAAAGTACAAAAAAATTTTTTGGAGATTTTTCCGAAGCCCTCCACGGGCCCTGGGGCCTACAGAAGGTCTATTTTAGGCCCTTTTTTGGCCTATTTCTGGAAAATCATAGCTCCAGGTAGACTCAATCTTTTTTCACGGACTTGGGCGCATTTTCTTTGTTAAGACTAGCACTTTTGAAAAAAAATAGTCCGGAATCAATCATGCAGCCTAGTAACTTCTAGGAGCTATTTGCTGAGAGCAGATTTTAGCGATTTTTGGGCCTGCTTCAAAGCGATCTAGCTCCTACTAGACATGTGGTAATTGACTTCTGCAGGTGGTCATTTTGAAGGTCTTAAAAAAAATCTACAATTTGACCACCTGTAGAAGTCGATTATCGTAGTTTTTATAGGAGCTATAGCCGACACAAGTTGAGCAGTTTTGTAAAAACGCCAAACTTTGAGCTCAATTTACAAAAATCGTTTTTCTTTTTTCGACCCCAAACCTGTGCGAATATGTTTTTTAAAACAAGTACTAACAATATCAAGAAGAATTTCGGTGGAGGAATCATCTCCTGATTTTTGGCGTACGTTCAAAAATACAGTTTTTTGACTTTTTGCTTAAAATGACGACATATGCAATATGCATGGCTCGCATATGCTTCCATCTGAGTTGTTGTGCACCAATCTGGGTTGAAGTACCCCCCAAAGTACCCCCAAATATATGTAAGAACTTCCGGAGGCGAGCCTGAAGCCAGAAGCGAGCTGGAGGCTCAAACCATCAGGTCGAAAATCGGCATTATTTCGTATATTTTGGGGCAGGCGAGCAAGGGCTCGACCCATTCCTCGTGTTCTTGCCCACAAACGAGACGAGTGGCTAGAGTAGGGATACAAACATGTTTTTCCGACTCGAAATGACCATCTGAACACGATCCCGGGGTCAATTTAGCCCTAAATCATCGTCATTTTGCAGTAGAGGCGTAAAACCTGTTATTACGGAGTTTAACGCCGTTTGAGAATTGGATGATATCCTAGGCACGAATTGGCCCCGGAATCGTGTTTAGATGATCATTTTGAGTCGGAAAAACATATTTGTATTCCTACTCTAGCCACTCGTCTCGTTTGTGGGCAACAACACGAGGAATCGAGACCTCGCTCGCCTGCCCCAAAATAGACGAAATAATGCTTATTTTGGACCTGATGGTTTGCACCTCCAGCTCGCTTCTGGCTTGAGGCTCGCCTCCGGAAGTTCTTACACATATTTGAGGGTACTTTGGGGAGTAATTCCACCCAGATTGGTGCACAACAATTCAGATGGAAGCATATGCGAGCCATGCCTATGTCGGCATTTTAAGCAAAAAGTCAAAAAACTGTCATTTTGAACGTACGCCAAAAATCAGGAGATGATTTCTCCACCGAGATTCTTCTTGATATTGTTAGTGCTTGTTTCAAAGAACATATTCGCACAGGTTTGGGGTCGAAAAAAGAAAAACGATTTTTGTAAATTGAGCTCAAAGTTTGGCGTTGTTACAAAACCGCTGAACTTGTATCGCCTATAGTTCCTATACAAACTACGATAATCGAGTTCTACAAGTGGTCAAATTGTAGATTTTTTCAAGACCTTCAAAATGATCACCAGCAGAAGTCGATTACCACATGTCTAGTAGGAGCTAGATCGCTTTGAAGCAGGCCCAAAAATCGCTAAAATCTGCTCTCAGCAAATAGCTCCTAGAAGTTACTAGGCTGCATGATTGATTCCGGACTATTTTTTTTCAAAAGTGCTAGTCTTAACAAAGAAATTGCGCCCAAGTCCGTGAAAAAAGATTGAGTCTAGCCGGAGCTATGATTTCCCAGAAATAAGCCAAAAAAGGGCCTAAAATAGACCTTCTGTGGGCCCTAGGGCCCGTGGAGTGCTTCGGAAAAATCCAAAAAAATTTTTTTTGTACTTTTGTACTAACATAGTAATAATGGAAAAAAATTTTTTGGGATTTTTCCGAGACCCCCCTGGTGACGCCTCTGGCCGAAATGCTCCGAAATGGCTCATATGCATTAGGAAATTTTTGTTTTTGACTAATTTTCATTAACATCAATCTTAGACTCAGTCTTGACGAATTGAGTCGCTATCTCGAATTTTTCCTATGCAATGTCATCTATTTGATCGCCCTGAACAAGCTTCATCGTGAGAAAGTTAATTGATTGAAGTTCGAAATACTTGATGAAGAAACGATGGATATGGTCGGTAAACATTAATACACATAACATTTGGTTCGCGGAGGAATCTACTTTTGCTGTTGAAAGGTTGTCTCTCGTCCTTGTTTCTTTGAGTCTATTACTCTTGAAAGTTTAATTTTCATAATCTGACTCGAATGGCCTGCTTACAAGTTTAGGTGTAGAAAACTCGAATCGCATAAGGCCCTTGTATTTTGGATTGAGCGATCCAGTTGGCCTCTTAGAAGGCATGTGCTGGATCGCTAGTTCAAAAAAGTATTAAAAAATCAAAAGTAAATCAATTTTTGAATTATTAATTAATTTAATAATTAATTTTCAAAAATAAAAATTTAATTTTCATGTACTTTACATTTGTTTACATTCAACTGTGCAATAATCAAGCCAGGATTTCAAGAAAAGCACTACATATTCATGGAGATACTTCGAAGCATTCGACCCGCGTAACTTGGCTAAATTCTACAAGTACAAACTGAGAGTGAGTTTTAAAAACTTATGGGAACTATTGTCAAGGTCTGAAGTCGATAGATACTTGTGCCATCATATTTTCTTCGTTAGTTTCATAGAGTAGTTGGAGGAGAATATTTTCTTCCTCCTCGAGCCAATCAATTGTAAGATTCAATTGTACTCCATATTTTTCAGATTCTAGTTCCTGTTGTTGGTGAGATTTATTGATTCGTGCTATTTGTGACAATGTCTTCGGAAAACTTGGGAATGGATAAGTTGAAAAAGATCATGATCAAGAGCTTCAAAATGAGCTACTTGAATGCATATACATCCTTCATCTCCATCGATTCTAAAACTGACAAGATGACATCATTCAAATCGTTCGAGACATCAGAAAGTTTAAATGCTAATGGAAGTAAACTGTACCAACAGAAAGATTTGGATTTTCCTCAACTCTTCGAAATCTTATTCATCTTCAACAAAAGCATTGCATTTGCACCAAAAGACTCAAAAGGGGTTGCAGCGATACACGCTAATATATCAGCTCTTTTGCTCCGAATGCGAAAATACAGTGAATGTATTACAGAAATCGATACTGTTTTGAAGCTCACAGATTCAATGCCTCAAAAAATCAAAATGTTGTGCCGAAAAGCTGAGTGCTTGACAGCGCTTGGTTCATCAGAAAATAAACCTTGTTTACAAATGGCAGAATTTATCATGGCTAAATATAAAAGTGCGGATGGAGAGAAAATTGCATTGGAAAAAATGATTGAAAAAGCGTGAAGAAAGATTGATAAAGATAAATTGAACATACCCAAAAAAGAAGGAAGAAAAATACAAGCACTGAAAATGATCAAGGAAGTAAAGAAGAGAGATATGTCAGAATCAATCAGGATGGAAAATTCTGATGATTATGGGAGACATTTGGTCGCTGCCCGTGATTTTAAACCTGGAGAAATTATTCTCGTGGAAAAACCGTATTTCAATTACTTGAATGATTTAAAAATCCACCAGTATTGTGACCACTGTTTCAATCTTGTATGGACTCCTGTACCATGTGATCAATGTGTACGACGTCTTTATTGCTCTGAGAGATGTAAAACTCAGGCTTGGAATGGATATCATGAAATGGAATGTCTTGCATTATCAAATTTCATGAAATGTTATCAATTACTACCAAAACTGAATGGACATATTCCTGCTTTGGTAACTATTTTTTGTAAGGCATTAAAAGAAGCTGGAAGTATGGAGCAGTTGAGTGCTGATCTAGAATCATCATGTCAATGCAAAGGTGAGATATTTAATTAATGTAAAACAATGGCATGCAAAAGTCCTCCAAAAAGTTTCATGAAGAGAAACCTCTGAATTCAGAGTGTAGTTTCGAAACCTCACTGAAACTATCATCACACATATAGAATAGAATCGGTGTATCTTTTCGAACACTTCTGCAACAAATTTCAACTGCTTACAGTCGAATTTGAGTCACTGTGAGCTTTATAAAAATCCGATTATCTTCTTTCCCATGCGTTGATTGTGGCCGCACCTTCAAGCAGAGTGGCGGTCTTTTTCCTTCTTTTCGTGATCATTCCGGCCCAATTTTTTGGGTAAGGCCAAAATCATTGGATCACTCAGTATAAGTGTCACAGCTCGTTGATCAATTCAGCCGTTTCTATTTTAGAAATCTCATTCTACGATTAGGCCAGTCATTTATCAATGATCATTCGCAAACACGGCTGCATTCTTTCTCGAAATTCTAAGTATAACTTATTTTGTGATGAAATGTAGAATCATCAATGATTAATCAAGAATACAACCTTTTCTGTAATCTTGAGGCCAAAGATGCATGTACACAGAATTTACAAAGAGAATCGAGAGTATATCATCAGAAATAATTCATCCATGTCTGAACGACGTACTTAGAACATTAATGGGAATTGGCTCTGGGTTATTCGAGCTCATTTTTTCACGAAGCAAATTTTAAGACCGCGCATTCTACTTATATTCCTTATTGTTTTCAGTACTTCTATTGTAAATTTTGATATCAATTTGAGAGAACGTAGTACGAAATCATAACAAGTCTAGCGATAGTAATTAATTGTCACGAATAATTCTTACTCGCTATGTCTTAAAATCATTTTTTGCAATTTGTTTGCTGAAAAATTGTCTACTATTGTCGTAACGCTTTTAGAAAGTACCTAAACAAAGACTGCTGCAACTCATCACTTTCTGTTACAGACAACAACATTGAACGTATATCATTACACACAAGCTATAAGGATCTTTTTACTTTACCCATTATGAAACTCCAAGAAAAGGATCTCGAAGAGTGTATTGAGATCGCAATTAGTGCGCTGATTTGTCTTACCAAGTTCACAAAGATTCTCGGCAAATCTTATGATCTCAGAAAGATAAAGAACTTGATGAAAGATGAAACTGCTCTTATTGCCGCATCTTTGTTACTTAAGTTTGCCATCATACTCAAGAAAGCTTGTCCCTCCGTTAGTTCTATTTTTAGAAAATTCCTTAAATTAAAAGTCGAGGTGGATTTTTTGATAAACGATTTTATTTTTATTTATAGATCAATCTCTTTGAGGCTACTGAGCAAAACAAACCAAATGAAAATGACGAAGGTCGTCAGTCAAAAGGATCCAGTTTTGCTCTTCCGATATTGACTATGCACACTTTAGCAGGGTGCATTCCAAATGTAGAATTTTTCTACACTCATAAGAATAAATCAATTTTATGCGCTATGCAGCCTATCAAGGCAGGTGACAAGGTACTGTTTGCTATTATTGAGTAACATTTTAATCTCGACGACAACAATAATTATACTCACAGATCATCGCACATTTCAAATCAAAAACATCGATATGGAATAAATCATCGGAATCAGCTAGGCAATCGCAGCACGCAAAATTGTACAAATGCGTTTGTGAATGTCGAGCCTGAAATTTCTTGAAATTACACCATGATGATGTTTCATGCGGGTTGCATGATATGAAGTTGAACTGAAAATGTGCCATCAGAAAGTTGTAGGTAACATTTTGTTAGCATAACTTTATAGATAAAGAATTGATATTGTACTTCCTATGAACTGGTGATTTCAACTATTTTAGGATTCCAAACATATCAACAGAAAATCCAACATAAATTAAGATGAATGTGCTAAGTGCGCTTGATATCTTTAATGTACTTAAAGAGCAACCAATATTTGACTGTCATGGCAGTTTGTTTTAAGAAACGAATAAGGTTTGGAGTAAAGCCGCTGAAAAGTTGAATGGTGCTATGAATGTTCACCATCTTTATAAAAGTGTTCGACAAGATAGGCACAACTTACTTAGTGATCTAACAAATTTTCTTGGAATACCTGAGCCTGATTTGAGGATAGAAGAATCTGAAGATGAAGTTGTTAGTTACAGCAGTAATTATGAAACAGATGATGAAAGTGACTTTCAAATTGAAGTGATACAAAATTTGAATGACTGCGATAAAATAGAGTTTACCCTGCAACTCAGTGAACAAGAATGGGGATCAATCCGTCCAGTCTTGAAAACATATGCAGATGATAGAGAATACCTAATGATGAAACCACAATGGGCAGATTTATTTAATAAAAGAATTCATGCAGAGCAAAAGCTAACAGGCCCCTTTGTATTTAAAAATCAAAAATTTTACATTTCACAAGATTTTCCTTTTTTCAAAGTGTCTGGTAAATGCTCTGAAACTCATTGCAAGAATCCAATCATTGGAATTTGTAGTAGAGACTTTGATGAAAATAGTAAATCTATCTCATTGACCATCTCAACTCTTGATACAAGAAAGAAAGTGGGCCATAAAAAGAGAAGGAAAGTTGGAGGAGAGAAAAGGGAAGAATTGAAGAAAAAACTCAAGTATACTAAAGGTGCCTGCCATAGGAACGAGGTTGGCAATGAACTGCTTGAATACTCAGATATGGAACCCGGTTATCTTGAGAACTCAATGAAATGTAGAAAAATCAGACAAGAAGCTATCGATGATGCTTTAAAGTTAACAGGTCCCACTGCAGTCTTCGATTCTCTACTTTTTCTCAAAAACAACGGATTTCCAGAAATCAAGATTATAACAGAGGACCCATTTTGTGTAATTTATATGACAGCTGAGCAATTCAAAATTTGGAAAGAATTCGCCAAGAAAGAGGGAAGATTTCAAATATCCATAGATGCATCAGGGGGGTATGTCAGGGTCTTCAAAATTGGGGATAGACAAACTCGACATATATTCCTATATGTTATTGTTACTGGATGCAATAAAAAAATTATCCCATTGTGGCAAATGTTAACTGAGGCTCATGACACATTAAAGCGAGCGTTGCAGCAAATTGTCAAATGGGGTCTCCCGACACCACATTAAGCAGTGAGCGATGGATCTCTAGCTCTGATGAATGCATTATCTTAAGCTTTCAACAATTGCTCATACAGGACTTATTTACATAAGAGTTTCAATCTTGTCAAAGATAAAGAGGGAGAATTGTTTCCTACTCTCATTTTGTCTGATAGGGCTCATATCATCAAGGTTGCAACAAACTGGAAACCCCTTAAACGCGATGCAGTTGTCAAAGATTCCTATGTCAGGTGTGTGGCCTATTGTATAGAAATTGAAGATTTTGAGGAACTGAAACAAGTATTGGAGACAATGTTTATGGCTGCAAATAGTACAGTCCACGTTCCAGGGTCAGAATTTGACCACAAACTCTCATACCTTGAAAATAAGTTGAAAACTCACAAAAAACAGAGGTGGTGCTCTAGAAGATGAACAAATTGAGAATGCAGAAGAGTATGCATCTAATGACATAGAAGAGGACATCTTGGAAAATTCATTGGAGTACCAAGAGGTAGTTTCAAAAGGTTCAATCAAGGACTTCATTCAAAACACTTACGACACAGCGATCAGCAAAAGCAGAAATGATGAGGATCTTGAACTAATTCCAAATGAATATTATTGCCCTTCCATTAAAACAAATTTGTTTTACCTTTTTGCTCAATGTCCAACGTGGACAAACATTCTCAAGGTCTCGTATAAATCAAGCGGTGTGGGAACTTCGTGTCGCTCAGAGACCATGTTCAAAAATGAAAGAAACATGTCTTATTTGGCATATCCAGTGAGCGCAAACAGATTTATCCTCCACCAAATTCAATTGGTCAATGGCATTGTAAAGCTATTGAAGGCTGACTTGGTGAACAAAGATTTACTATCTGAATTGGATATATGCTTGCCCAATTCAAATAGTGAACCAAGTAACAGGGCGAGAGCACAACATATTGAACACCCAGATAACGAAAATCACCAAGAGCTCAACACTCAGCAAAAAAGTACTCATGAAAAAGAAATTTTAGGAGTCCGCTTTTTGAAGAATGGAAACTTGCAGGAGAAAATGCTTATGAATGGCGTTGAAAGACATTACACAAACACCTGTGCTTATGATAGTTTGATTCAAATATTACACATGGGCTGCGACAATTGGGAAAACCTCAAAAACTACTTCTATGGAAGGAGGGACTCTGATTTTGTGAGGTGTTCAATCAAGTTTGTTGAAAATGATACCTATACAATAGATGATGCTCACCGGGATAGGAATAGATTGTTACACCCCTTGGCACTAACAGTGACCGAAACACAGGTCAATTGCGTGATTGCACTCCCAGATTTAATTGATATTTTTCTTGGGAATAATCCAAGTATTATTCGTACAAGAAATGTATGCAGATGCTATCAAGGTGACGACGACCACACCAATATTTTCACATTAAATTGTGACACAGCTCGAGTGATCTTGAACGACGTTGAAGGTGGCCTACGTCGTCTACAAGAATCAGCTAATGTGTTTTTTGATGCATCTATAACAACTTGTGAATTATGCGGCAGTACCAAACTGTCAAAAAAGACGATTGGTGCTCCAATTTTGATGATAGAAACTCAAGATTTATTCTTATCACAAAATTTACAGGTGAACAGTTTGCTACCACAATCTTTGACTGTGCATGGCAAGGACTATGAGTTATTTGGATTAGTCCAATGCGTAACTCACAGCAATTCTATGCACTACATTGCTTTTTACAAAAAAGACGAGATGTGGCTGAAAGTGGACGATTCAAGATCGAATGTTGTGGAAATTGATAATATTCCAGATAATATCAAAATCTTCCCCCCTCCCACTTTACTTTTTCCAAAAGTCTAACTTGGCGAGTATCACCATCCTTTCCTCCCATAACTTCATCTGAGATCAGAGTGTGAATTTCAATTCTTGAGGGTCATGAGATCAGGGGAAACATGTCGAGTAACTTTTTACCAAAATCTTAACGTCAAACAAATGAAGAGAGATTGCAAAATATTGATTTCAATTCTTGAGAGTCATGAGATCAGGAAAAGTATGTCGAGTAATTTTTTTGCAAAATCTGAATGTGAAATGCATGAAAAATTATTTATTACATCACAATCTGATTATCTCTCTGTAAGTTTGACTCAACTTGAGTTACTCACCATCTCTTCTTTCCTTAAAATATATTGCGAATAATAGACCAATAAAAAAAACAGAAGTGAGAAAATTCAATCTAGCATTGATCGTTCCAGTTTGGAAGTCAGTAAAGATGGTGAGTAATTCAAGTTGAGTCAAACTTACAGAGAGATAATCAGATTGTGATGTAATAAATAATTTTTCATGCATTTCACATTCAGATTTTGCAAAAAATTACTCGACATACTTTTCCTGATCTCATGACTCTCAAGAATTGAAATCAATATTTTGCAATCTCTCTTCATTTGTTTGACGTTTAGATTTTGGTAAAAAGTTACTCGACATGTTTCCCCTGATCTCATGACCCTCAAGAATTGAAATTCACACTCTGATCTCAGATGAAGTTATGGGAGGAAAGGATGGTGATACTCGCCAAGTTAGACTTTTGGAAAAAGTAAAGTGGGAGGGGGGAAGATTTCAGGACTTGGCTATGGCAATGATTGAAAATTCCCAGATTGACAAATATAAACTGTGAATAGTAACATGTAGAAAAACCGATATCAATTATTCATATCTTATTCTTAAAAATTATCCCTCCAATGAACAGCAGTGTGCTATGTTCCAAGATAAATATTTTTGAATCCCAAGCAACAGAATCTGGACCAGTACAACTTTTTGTTTTTGATAGCAAAACTTGGAATTAGTTCATGAAATTCAACTTGAGTTGATGCAAAGACTCCCAACTCTACTTTTAATAGTACAAGGTTTTCAGTTGATGAGAAACTTCTGAATTTTGAAAATTCCTTACACGAGTTGGTTCATCCGCTCTCCAAGAAGAGAGGATCCCAACCACCAAAATGACCAACTGATGGGTGACTAACAAATGAAACATGGAACTATAACAATACATCTGTTTCTCAACACTATTTGAAAACCAAAAACTTGAACAAATTTCAACCAGGACATTGATTATCTGTGACACATTAAGAAGTTCAAGTGCTGCGTGAGAACTCATTTTGAGAATGAAGATTCAATAGCGTTATGTGAGAAGTGCTTTGATGCCAGACAGAATGATCCTCAAAGTACACTCAGATGAATGTATGGATCCAGTTTCTATTAATTGACTTCTTCGCCCTACATTTTTCCAAGTTCAACTTACCAGTTTTCTCTAAGAGCGTCAATGTGCTACTCTTTCTCAATCATAATTTTAATCAATCAGATGATCCCTGAACAACTCTTAATTAGACCTATTTAGGAATTGACATATGCCCACTAGCTCTAGATGAAGTCTTTAGCATAAATGTAAGTGGCACGTCAAAACAGCTCAGACCCATAAATCAAGAGTAAAAGTGTAGCCAAGACTAAGATGTACAGTGATATGCAATGAAAGTATATAAAATTGATTAGAGCAGCATCAGAGATCCTTAATACACATATCAAAACAACTGTTCCACAGTCACTAATAGGACTGACCAGTCCCACAACATCTAAATGTGAGAGACGATCTCTCTTGTGTTGGACCCGAATAAGTTTTTGGTGAGATATGAGAAATAGCTTGAATGGGTAATACATTGGTTGCAATCTAATTCTCTCACTATAGAGTAGATTATGAACTTGAGATACACAATTTATAGCTTCAGTGTTAGGTCTATCTCAAGTATCGGAGGAAGTAAAAATCAATTCACTGATAAAATGTACATTGATGCTTAATGGCACCCATGCATCATAAACTCTCCAAATATATTTTGAAGATTATTCTTGACATTTCACCTTGCACTGCACAACAGCAAGAATGGCACACATTTTGGCCATCAGACCATCATTTTTAAATCACTGCAAACAAGAAAGCATACATCAGATGGCTTCTTTTTCACTAATAGACCAACAATGAGATTGGCATCAATTTGTATTAAATCTTCACTGTATGTGATACACGTGCAGAGAGTAAACACTCATCTGGAACAGAAACCTGAATGGTGAATATGGTCTGCTAGCTTGCTAGTCGCTCATTCACGCACACAAGGCCGATTGTGTCACACCGACGCAGTGTCGACTTCGAGATGAGTCGAATCTCGAAAGTGGCTGAAGACGAAAATCCACGATGAATTTCGTCGGGGAGGGTCTCAAATTTGTCGGTCGTGGAACGATGCCATTAGTTCATTCAACGACGAAACAAAATAGTATTTCGATAGAGAAATGATCAAACTTGCGATTACTGGGGCACATCGTGTCTGATAAGCGCAAGAATACATAATATTCTATGATCGAGGCAGAACGAGAGGTTAAAAAACCCCAACTTGGCGTATATAAGGCTACGGCAGCGCTGCGAGTTTTTCTTCTATATATACTCGCCAGCAAGGCGCTACCGCGCCTTTTGATTTCTGTATTGTTTTATGTTGAAAAAGTTGTGTAAAAACAGTGATTCCCCAAATCATCTTAGTGTATTCCCTGTAACTGAGTGTTGTTCAGTTCTTCACCTGTTCAATAAGGAACTAAATCATCGATTAAGCTTTCACCAATCAAAGCATGCCTGTTAATACATTTCAATAAATTTAAGTATTCTTGAATCAAAATTCTGTCTTCCCAGTTTGGGATTGTTAATTTTCATGACATCAGATGTTATTTGCGCATGAAGATACTGATATCAACTCTCAGTTGAAACAGTATTGTGGGTTAGAATGAATCTGTAAGGCGAGCCACCTTGCAATGATTACAAATGAAAAATACCAACTTTGTACAAGTCAACATGTCCACATCAAACATACATCTCACTTACATTCCACAATTGTTCACTACACATCAATCACTGGTGCAATTTCCTTCCATCAAAACTTTCATACCACTTTCTCAATTGACACCTTTACTTGTAAGAGTAAACTACTCACACGATAGTTAAAGAGATTCAATCAAAACAAGATCTCGTATGACATGCATTGCACCCTCTTGGTTGAACGAGATAAGATGTGAATTTTACATTAATAGTATCCACCTTTCTTCGTAGCAATCTCGATTGGTCCATGTTTCCCACAAAAAAATTCCTAGGTGTAACAGGCATCTCCATAAGTCTTGAAGCAGATCTGAAGATGAGTGAAATATGGTATTAGAATAGTTGGCTAAATAATTTCGAGCATTATTTGGGTATTGTGTAATTTTACACTTTTTTGGACAAAAATACTTGAATTTACAGACACAGTTTTGCAGAGCTTCCGCTTAAAATATTTGTAAAGGTCTGAATTTACACTGAAGAACCTTCAAGCAAAAGAAAGATAAAGTTTGAACCTGGGCCGGAAGGTTCAACAAGACCCATGCTCACAAAATTGTCTGTAAGCATAGGAATTTTCATTGATGAATCTCTTGCTTGATGTGCAAGAATGTTAAATCAAGTCTGTGGCCAAGCGAAAAAACCCAAGGTACTGGTAATGCAAAACTGACATAAAGATCATATTCAAGGCTTTTTATATCCCACAAAAGGAGTCAAAATAATTAAAAATCTCCAGGTAAAACCCGTAGTACTAATCATGAGATCTTTCAAACAAAGATAAAATCATATGTAAGCATTAAATAGTTTTTATATGACGAATAGGTGCACACTTCAAAAGCAGTAATACGCCAATGAATAAGTCAATTTTACTTTTTTTTTATGTGGCAACATCATGGCAACATCATCGAACCTCGATGTGAACTCTTTGCTGGATAACATTTCGTTTCAATTTTGATTGGCTGGAAATATCACTTTTTTGTTGGAAAAGAGTTTCTACTTACATAAGAACGTGCTTGTCAGAGTTGATTTTCGTTTCCTTATACTCAGCCATGATAATCATGTTGTGGACTGCTGTACTTAGGTATAGGACAGCCAATAGTGACAATTATACGTTACAGCCCAGCTGACAACAGCATACATTAGTGCGGGCGGGTCAAAACAAGGCAGAACAAGCTTCTGAGATAGTGAGCCTGATGTATCTGAGCAGCGAAAATTACACCTCGGGTGGCCCTGCATGGAGACAGCGGACAGCAGGTACATGGTTGGCCAGAACGACGCTGTCTCTGCCTTGGCGCCGGCTAGCTTGAACGCAGCTAGTTTTGGCGCTGCGATTGGCACGAGGAGCTCCTGGCAACGGAATTTACGGAATGCGCCGGCCGCATAACTGCTCGGGTAGATGATGGTCGATCTTGGCTGGCCATCGATCTCTGGTCGAGACTATGATCTAAGTAATCCCGAGAAAGCTCAATTCTTCTTGAGACGTTGACAGATATCTAATCTAATGTCCTACCGACATTGAGATCCTGGCTTTGTTGGCAAGATGGCTTCCACGGTCTCATACCAGCTACTATGACATGGCAAGGGAACGACTATAAATTCCAGCCATTGCATGCTTCTTCTTTCCGTTTCTTATTGGCTACTATCACCTACTGCTCAGTGGCGAGGGTCTCTAACCACTAGAACTGACTAGAGCAAGCTAGAGCTGGCTAGAGCCGAATGAGACTAGAACTGCTGAGAGCGAGGATTGGCGAGGATCGCTACTGATCGCTACTGATCGCTACTGAGAGCTGCTCACGAGTCGACCCGCAACGCCGCAAGTGAATTCAGCCATTTATTCATCACAAGCAATTTTCTCGGGTGGTGGGGATGGAGGAGAAACAGCGAGAGTCACAGTGCGCGTATTGGGCGCTATCTCTATATGGTCGGGTGCATATATAGAGATACAGTTGACGAGTTGATGTGTCAGCCTGTTGATAATTGCCGGTGTTGGGTGGTATTAGCTGTATCGCCTGAAACACACATTGATAAATGTACAGTCGTATGCAAGAGCTCGTTTTAAATCTTATTCTGGGAATTCGCATCAAATTAATCAACAATAAGACTCAAAACAAGATGATAAACTTTTTCAACTTCGTATGCGACCAAAAATGGGATAATTAGCAAGTATCAATACCTCCACTATTATGATGAGATTAAAAATATACGTCTTTGATAAAGATGTTGTTTAAATATATCCAAGTATTAGAACATCAACACTCTGGAGTTGTTCCTTCACTTATTTACTCAATCAGGTCTAAACTGAAAATCTCTTATTGCAAACGATTCAATGAGCTTCCTGATTAGATGAAGATCTTATAAATCAGAAAAGTCGACAAACTGCCGCGATGACTGATTTGCGTTTACTACTTGCATGATAGGCAGCATTGTTTGTGTTTGATACGGAAGCGCCTACGAGCCACCCCTCCCGCATGCCAGCAGGTGCCCCACTCTCACCCACTCTATACACGCACCGCGTGTCATGTATGTCACGCGACTGACGTACCGCACGTAACGCACATGATGCACCGCATATCACGCACATACCGCACCGCATATCACGCACATACCGCACTGCATATCACGCACATACCGCACCGCATATCACGCACATACCGCACCGCATATCATGCACATACCGCAACGCATGTCATGCACGTACCGCAACGCATGTCATGCGCGTACCACACAGCATGTCATGCGCGTACCACACCGCATGTCATGCGCGTACTGCACTGCATGTGCTGCATATTGCTTGCGGTCGAGTTGCGATGTATGTCATGCATGCCATGTGTGAAATTGTTGTTGTTGTTGTTTTACGCAATATCATCTCATGGCAGAGATCAAGAATGATGTAAATCCGTTTATCGTAGAAAGTAATAATAATACCCGACATACCAAAAACATTTAGTGGCGCAAGCGCAACAATTTCACACATGGCATGCATGACATACATCGCAACTCGACCGCGTGCAATATGCAGCACATGCAGTGCAGTACGCGCATGACATGCGGTGTGGTACGCGCACGACATGCCGTGTGGTACGCGCATGACATGCGTGGCGGTACGTGCATGACATGCGTTGCGGGGTGTGCGTGATATGCGGTGCGGTATGTGCGTGATATGCGGTGCGGTATGTGCATGATATGCGGTGCATCATGTGCGTTACGTGCGGTACGTCAGTCGCGTGACATACATGACACGCGGTGCGTGTATAGAGTGGGTGAGAGTGGGGCACCTGCTGACATGCGGGAGGGGTGGCTCGTAGGCGCTTCCGTAGTTTGATGACAAAAATTTCAATTCTCTAATGCAGTGAAACTAGGCACAATACCTAGTTCTCTATTTATAGACATCAGCATTTAGTATTAAATAGACATTAGCATTTAGAATGAACTCGTGAGAAAAGCTCTGAACATAATCATTCTATGCAATCTAGATAATTTCAACTCACAATTCACTTATGATTGTCTGTATACAGAACTTCAGTTTGCTTGAGAAACATTACTCAATATTCCACAATGTTCAGTCGTAGTCTCAATTATTTGTTATGATTAAAATGCTTGCGAGTGGCTCAGGAGCTCGTGAAGGTGAACATACCGATTCAGCCGAGATTTTAGGGACACAGTATGATGCACGAGAATGTCATCTTTCAATTCCAGAAAAAAATTAATGATTGCATCGGCAATTGGTTGTTTGGTGATAACCAAAGGGGAAACACCATATCAAGGAAAATATTTGAGTGTTTTGCATAGGAGGCGGTAGTTGCTCGGGTGGTCACAAAATGTTCATACTCTTGAAAAAGTTACATGACTAACCGTCGGCTTTGGTCCACAGTTAGCTTATGACCTTCGGTCTCCTTTTGGGGTATTACGATCGCACTATTGGAAGTCTTAGCAATTCTTGGAGTTCTCATCTTCTTCATTATTGAGTTGTGAATCCAGTTGGTATTTTTCGATATTGAAGTGTGATCTGAAGAAAGTCGTGCCACTAAGTTTGATACTGGTACTTGCATTAGGCGTGATGGGTAATGAGCTGTTAGAATCATCTTTAGGATCTGAAATGATGAATTACATCAGATGTATTAATGTAATGAACATTATAATAGCATCAATAAGTGCCAAAAGGGTCTCTAGAATACTATTAGACGATTCATTACCTCATCAATGAAAATAGCAAATTTGATATTAATTTCAAGCATGTTGTCGAATCTTGTATAACATTCATTCTGCTACCTTTTCAATCAGCGTTTGGCTTCATACAAATTAGAATTTTCCAAATCATCCACTTACAAGATGGATTGGGTATCCATAAAGTATCGACAAAGTAGTAATCTACACGCGTTCCTTGTATCCTCTAAATGTGGCTCATCAGGCAATTTTTCAAACTGGGAGATTTTTTAAAATTTTTGATTCAATCACAATAGATTCGATAAGAAATTGACCAGAAGAATATAAATATTGAACACGTGTATGGCATTGAAAAACTGGGCAAATAACAAGAGTATGAATTTTCAACATATGCGCAAAGAGCGGAATGCAGGTGCATTCATCATTTGTTTTTGGAGAATGTATACTTACGTGTTGAGTGCATTGGGGTTGGAAGAGCTTTTTCTCTATCATTTCGTCAGTTTACAGGGTTGCTTGCTGAAGTCGGCGTATTACTAATGGCTCTCGGAAGGTGAATATTCTCTGGCTCGAACTCGGGCAACGAAGAGACTTCCCCGCGAAAGTCGACCTGTTTAAGAACCTTGCAAAGAGAGAAAAGGAAAACCTATTACAAAAAGATCAAATGGTGAATTATGACTCCAAAACACTTGTCTTCGATATCAATTTGTCCAACAGTTTCTGAAAAGTTCTCAGAATCGATTCCTGGAATTTCATGTATTATCGAGCTTCCATATCTTTTCATGAATCTTCACGAAATGATATTTTCGAAGGATCAAGTCTCAGTATCGGAACTCATTCATCATCTCTCTAATCCCCGCAAATTGGGAAGCATAATCGAGTTCCACTCCCGCAAAATACGTGTTAAATCGTTGCGATAAAATCGAGATCGATTATGATTTATTTCCATCATCAAATATGTATAGAATCATCGATGGTCTACCCAAGGCTGGCAATTCAATGTCGGAAAATGTTGTTCATGCGAAATTTTTGGAATTCTCAATCTAGCTCTCCCTTTGGTTTGCTTCTTTTGGAATTGGAGTTAAGAGCTCTAAGCTACACGATCAAGATCTCCTAAAAACCAACTTCATCTTACTGCTGATTCATTAGCATGTGTCAGCATATTCAGCGTTTTCGTTTTAACAACACTAGCCTAAACTACACTTGTTGTGTATATAACTGAGACAATTGGACTTCATACTGCGTGATTTTAATTACTAATATGGCTAAGATCCACTACGAAATTCGTTTGCTGTAGTCGAAGTTCTTTAAGAGACAAGGTCATCGATTATGACTTATTAGTATAACAGAGTTCCACCTAGACACTTCCTTATTCCTAATAGAGTAGAGGGCTGTGAAAAACTCAAACATATCCCATACAGAACTAACTTGCTGATACATATCAATAGGTATAAGATAAATCTACCTACTCGGCTTTGTTTACGAGAGTCTGACGGATGAATAACTAGAAGAGCTGTATCATCTGACAATAGTGGCGTGGAGGGGACTCCAGAATTGACTGGTTCCGCCTCAACATTCGTTGGACGTCGGATTTTATCCTTCACCTAAGATAAAAGAAAGATAAATAGATCAACTTGAATTACAAAAATTGAGCCATGAGGGAATCCAAACTTCCATTGGAGATTAGAAATATCAGTAGTCTTGTATTTTTCACAGTATTTCTCGATAACTGTTGGTAAACTTGACTCAATCGGCAAGTTCATTGATATTTGTTTTGTTCTAAAGAATTCAGTCAAATAATTTAAATTTAAAAACAGGTTCTTACGTCAAAAAGGAAATTTCATGAGAATTTCGTTTGAAGAATTCACATCCATTCATCACTCTAGATTATGAATCTCAACTTGAGTCAATGTCATAAAAATCAAAGACAACTTTGATAAGAAAACTCTTGCTCAACTCTTTGTATTTCTTTCCAGCCCCAATCAGGATAGCCAACCACACATTTTTGAACCCGACAGTGAGGTGGGTGCACTATCAACAGTGCACAAGGACTAATGATCGGATTTCTAAGTGGAGATACCTGAATTGATCAACTATTTACCTTTGTTGTCCTTAATGAATGTTAACATTGCAACACACTCAGATATTGGCACCACTTTTTGTTTGTATTTGGCTGCAGCATAGGGTTATTATTGTTGAGAATCCTCTAGATGCTTGTCTAATTAGGGTGTCTACATCTGACAAACTTTGTAAAATCTTTGATTTGAATGGTGATTGGTCTCTTGTAAACCCTCCAGGAACCATTTGAGATGTAGACCGATGTTGATATTTCAAATTGTGCTGTGAGCCATCAGTAATGGCTGCACCTATCATCAAATGCTGATGACTTTTGGGACTCCCATACTCGAGTCTTTGCATTGCAATAATAATTCAAAAAATAGAATATGCTGTTCTTGACCATGGCTTTTTAGAGCTACTTGATCCCAGGAATCCACAGCTACTTTGGATAACAATTTTTGTTGAGTTCCATCAGCAACGCCAAATGATCCAGAATTCAAACTCGTTTCATAGGCTAAGGCAAGACCCATGTAGAATATTTTCCAAACCTTCTGTGCTTGGAATGACCACCTGCAACACAAAAACAATAAATAAAAATAAATGAGGAAAGAATGTAGAATACATTCTAAAACATGATCTACACCACAAGTACAGAACACAAATTGGATTTTGCAAATCAATGCTCGTATGACAAAATAATGACTAAATTGAGAACTCATGATAATAGAAGAGTTAAGTAGAGTTCAATCACTTGCGAAGTTAATAACACAAAAATAATTACAAATAACTACCTGCTTCACTACTGCAGAACAAGTTCAAGTAATATCTTGAGCTTTCACGGATCACCATGATCATCAATTTTTTAAGCATCTGATTGAATGTAACCAGATGAAGCTTGGCTGAGGCGACTGACATCGTAAGCTAATCAGGACCAACATCATCTCGGCTGCTGAGATGTTGACCCTCTGATTGTAACCAGATGAAGCTTGGCTAAGGCGACTGACATCGTAAGCCAATCAGGACCAACATCATCTTGGCTGCTCAGATGTTGACCTGCTTTTGATTTTTTTTCTTCATCCAAATAAAATTTGATGTCTCTATCTTGGACACTGTTATCTCTCTTCATTCTTCTCCCCAGGATATTATATATACACGGAATATACAAAGAATATCTCCCGGATATATAAACGAAATATACAAGGAATGTCTCGGCCCGGATGAGGACTGCAGGCTGCCGATGGACAGGTGTATTGGGCTACTGCTGAGGCGTGAACACTGAGTCGTAAACACTAGGAGTCAGGACGGCGTCGAGACAGGCCCTGGGTGTCGCGGGTGTCGCTGACATGGTTGGTAAGTAGCAGACGGAGCGGAGCATGGCCATTTCCTTGCAGCTCCTGAATAACGAGATGCTGCTGCGTGCAGCTTGGCGTAGCCGTGTATAAGGTTTGGGCTCGGGCCTCCAGGACAGATCAGGGTTAAGGCCATCACAATCAACCAGAAGAAGCTTTAAACCCCGACCCCGACTTCGCTGGCAAGATGGCTGCTTACAGGCTCACTAGGCTCACTGTCTCTGACTGGTGGGGGGACAACTTCGCTGGCAAGATGGCTGCTTACAGGCTCACTGGGCTCACTGTCTCTGACTGGTGGGGGGACTCTGGGGACGGAGGGGAAATGGGAAATATGACGAGCGCATGCGCTCTGCCGATCTTCATTTCACCTGGCGGCCCGTCTACAGCCCAATATAAGTTTTATCCATTTTTCGAGTAAAATGGGGATATTTCCAAAGAATAAAAATTTATTCCCAAAGACGAAAACACGCGCAATCCAATAAATGAAACTCCCAATCAGGGGTGTCAAGCGTAGTAGAGTCCCTCCCCTCAAGCCCCTCTAGTCGAGTGCAGAGAGCGTCGCAGCTCACGGCGAAGGAGCCCCTTCCTTGCGACGCCGCGGCACGCTCTACACATGACTGGAGGGGCTTGAGGGGAAGGACTCTACCACGCTTGACACCCCTGCTCCCAATCGCCAAATTGCGTAGGGATTGATGAAAAAAATTGTTCAAGTTTGACCAGCACCCGGCAACTTTGGGAACTTTTCTTGAAAATACGCTGCTAAATGAGATTAGCAGAATGCTTTCTCTTAGCGAAATAGTTTAAGAGGTTCACTGAACTTAATGAGAAATTTGCAAAACTGATCAAATTCCAAAATGATGATTGGGATTCCTACGGAATAATTTTATTTTTTAATCTAATTTAATTGCATTTCATATCACACTCACAATCCAATGATTGGATCCAACCAATCGATGTAGATTGAGGGAGAAGTATCTCTCTAGTCCATTAAAAGGTGGGAAGATTAGTTGTAGAGGGAGATATGAGGATAAAATGAATTTTAGCTGCAATTTTCCTCTAATATTTTGGGTTATTATTACGAGATTCACTTTTAGGGGAATTAAGATGACCTAAACTGGGGTTTTTAATGGAAGATATGTAGTCTGGTTGAGGGGAAATTTTGATACAGTTGGTGAGAAGATCATGAAAATGGAGTTTTTAAAAAAAAATTTGGATTTTTCGGGAATAAATTGGATTTTGAATGTATTTAAAAGGATTTTGAAAAATTCGGTATCAACTAATCGATTCAGAACGATGAAAAAGTATAAACTTAGTTGAGTAAAATTTGTATATATTAGTTTAGGGGGTGGGTAATAGCGGAAAATGAATTTTAGATGCGATTTCCTTCTGATATTTTGAGTTATTATAAGAAGATTGCCTCTTAGGGGAATTCAGATGACCTAAACTAGGGTTTCCCATGGAATATATGTAGTATGGTTGAGGGCAAATTTTAATATAGTTGGTGTAAGGATTATAAAAATGGAGTATTCTGAAAAAATTTGGATTTTTCGGGAGTAAAACGGATTTTGAATGTATTAAAACGGATTTTGAGAAAATTCGGTATCAACCAATCGATTTAGAACGATGAAAAAGTATCGACTTAGTTGAGTAAAATTTGAATAAAGTAATTTAGAGGAGAGATATGAGGAAAGTATGAATATTGAAAAAAATATTTTTGTATATTTTGAGTTATTTTTGTGAGGAAAATAGTTATCGGGATTTGGGCTACCTAAAGTGAGGTTTTTTTAGCAAAACGTGTAATTTGAATAAAACAGAATTTCGATAGAATAGGTCTGAACATGCTTAAATTGCTGTTTTTGTTGGAAATTTTGGTTTTTTTATAAAAATTTACGTTGATGGAGTTTGAATGGAATTTCGGTATTAACCAAAAGATAAATTGAGCCAAAAAAACCATAGCCTAGGTAATCAAAATTGGGGTAAGGTGAAGTTAGAAAGAGATATTTTAGTATGAAAGTACACAATTTCAGCGATTTCACCTTAAAACACGTTTAAATTAAATTCGATTTGGAGAGGAGACCAGGCAAATCACTGGTCTCATCTCTGAGTGATTCTATACAACTTGTAGAAAAGCAAAAATCGATAAAGTGGAGTGTAGAAGAGAAAGCGTGGCGCAAAAAAAAAAACAACATATACACACACACAGACAAAAGGCCGGAGAGATGAGTCACTGGGGGGTTTTTGAGGATTATAAGGGGAAAAGTGTTACTTACAATCGTTAGATTTTGGCGGGAGGAATAAGATGGTCAAAGCACTTTTTCGATAAGATGAATTAAGTTGAAGAAAATATTGGGTTGAATGGGAGTATTTTGAAAAAATTTGGATTTTTCGGGAATAAATGGGATTTTGAATGTATTAAAACGGATTTTGAGGAAATTCGGTATCAACCAATCGATTTAGAACGATGAAAAAGTATCAACTTAGTTGAGTAAAATTTGAATAAAGTAGTTTAGAGGAGAGATATGAGGAAAGTATGAATATTGAAAGAAATATTTTTGTATATTTTGGGTTATTTTTTTGAGGAAAATAGTTATGGGGATTTGGGCTACCTAAAGTGAGGTTTTTTTAACAATACGAGTAATTTGGTTAAAACAGAATTTTGATAGAATAGGTCTAAACATGCTCAAATTGCTGTTTTTGTTGGAAATTTTGGTTTTTTTATAAAAATTCACGTTGATGGAGTTTGAATGGGATTTCGGTATTAACCAAAAGATAGATTGAGCCAAAAAAACCGTAGCCTAGGTAATCAAAATTGGGGTAAGGTAAAGTTAGAAAGAAATATTTTAGTATGAAAGTACACAATTTCAGCGATTTTACCTCAAAAAACGTTTAAATTAAATTCGATTTGGAGAGGAGACCAGGCAAATCACTGGTCTCATCTCTGAGACATTCTCTACAACTTGTAGAAAAGCAAAAATCGATAGAGTGGAGTGTAGAAGAGAAAGCGTGGCGCAAAAAAAACAACACACATACACACACACACACACACACACACAGACAAAGGGCCGGAGAGATGAGTCACTGGGGGGTTTTTGAGGATTCTAAGGGGAAAAGTGTTACTTACAATCGTTAGATTTTGGCGAGAGGAATAAGATGGTTAAGGCACTTTTTTGATAAGATGAGTTATGTTCAAGAAAATATTGGGTTGAATGGAAAAATTGATCAAAAATTTGCTGTGTCGAAAACAAAGCTTTCTCTTTAGAGAAAGCAAAACTAAGGGTGCCACAACTTTTTTTCAAACGGGTCCTGACCACGCTCGAGATGCACAATTAGCTAGTATTTTTTTCATGGAGTTTCTGCGAAGTCGGGTGCCCAGTGCACGGAGCTGTTAAGAGGATGTCGGAGATCGACCTCTAAACTTCTGCTAGGATATAAAATTTTTTTATTTACAAACTCACGCTCTCAATTTTCACTCAATCGATCTGAATTTTTCTTTGAGAGGTAGAAAATGTCCGTAAAAAGGGTGCTCTGGTGCGTTTCGCACGCAAATGTACCGCTCCGAGCCAAAAATCGATGTCAAAGGCAAATGCACAGAGAGGTTAGGTAGCTATTATCCTCAATTATTTACCGTATTTACCCGTGTAAAAGACGCGCCTATAGATAAGACGCACCCCACTTTTTGGGGGGTAAAATCGGAAAATAATAAGAACCTGTAGATAAGACGCACCCATAGATAAGACGCACCCCGGTTTACTAGGGCTCGGAGTGAAAAATTTCAGATGAAACCGGGAAAATGAAGGACAATAGAGATTCATGTGATATATCACAATGCATTTATTGTCCACTCTATAACATTCGCTGACTTATTCGAAATCAGACTGCAAGCCTCTTGAGAGAAATCACGGTCAATACTATTGCTGCTGAGAGACAGCCCAATTGATACAAATTACACTAATATCATATTGTCCAATCGCACAATTGCGTGTTTTGCGATTGTGAACAATTTCAAGAATACGCAGCTGAGTATGGTTGTATTCTATACATTTCTGGTGCGTCTTATACACGTGTGCTGCCAAGAATTTTCCGTACAGAAAATATTAAGCACCTATAGATAAGACGCACCCATAGATAAGACGCACCCCTGTTTTGGAGTGCTCAAAGCTGATTTTTTGGTGCGTCTTTTACACGGGTAAATACGGTAGGTTCCCAAGAGCCGAATCAGAACGAGTGGACCAGAGCACCCTTTTTGCTGATTTTACGCATCAAATGAATCATTCCCGCAGGCATTTGATGCTCAAATGAGGGAATGGTTCTGTAAATAAGATTTCGGTAGCAAAAGCGAGTATTGTGAATTGCGAAGTCGACATACACATAACCTTGTGTCGCTTGGTATGTTGGCAGCATTGGTCATGCTTGAGCTGCGGCTGTCGGCTGCTCTACCACTGCTAAGCAGACGGCGCGCGTTTATGCTTCGTAGCCGGCGTAGCACGAGGAAATCGTGGTTTCCCGGTGGAAATGAGAGTGTCCGGGTCGGGTGAAGGTGCATCTGTTGTGAGTGTTTTGTACTGTGTTGTGTGTACACCCACGCGATGCGCAAATGTTCGCGTGCGATGGTTGTCTTGCGACGGATGCAGCTTCGCCGCAGCGCCGTGGCATCCCTCGAAAAAAACGACTTTGTTATTCGAATAACAAAACTGTGGCCCAGGATAAAAAAACGTCGTGTCGGAGTTGTGTTAGGCCTTATAGAAGCTAGCCAGCCCATGGAAACATTTGTTGGTCTTGCCCTGATGGTATGAATGATGTTACAATACGGCGTATTTCTCCCATTCCAGTGTATGTATTTTCTTGTGTCACTTCATAGATATTGCACAAAATATTCAATATGAGACGGAACATTGTGCTTTATACATTCAAAATGATTTAAAAAATATGATCTAATGTGTACAAGTTGAATAGAATAGGATACTTGTTTAGAAGTTACTTTGATTGAGTTTCTGAATATCGTTGTTTAGAATCCGCAAGTACCATCAACCTCGAACTTTGTCTCTGACCTTGCTATTGGTTTGTTAGTGGTTGATGGTGGATTCTGAACTATTCAAAATTCATAGAAACCTCATTGACTGTAATTTTCACTCCCCAAATGTGAGTTTGTGATGAATACGCATTCTTGTCAAGGAAACGCAGAGTGAGTCTTTTGATTTTGAGCTGCTTCTGTGGCTCTCAGGAATGCGTTGGAGAGTCTTTTACATTGAGATGATGTGATACATCGGAAACTTCTAATGAATGCACTTCTGTAGTAGCAACCTATTTTACTTCATCGCAAGAGACCATTGATCAACCAAAGATTTGTCAAGTCAACTTCCCAAATTCCTGATGACTCAGAATTATAATAAAATTCAATTCCAATATTCTGAATCAGACAAAATTTTTTCAGTTCATGAGGAATCCGTGGAACTAAAAACAGTCCAAAGTCTGTTTTGTAGAATAATAGAACTTCTCTCAAGAATGGTTGATATAAGTACTTGGTGTGCGAGCTTGGATACTTTTTCTGTATGAATGAGATTTTGTATGCTTTTATATGCATTAACAAATGACGCAGTTGAATTCATAATGATGAATATGGATGCAGATAATTGTCTATTTGGAAAGATAAACCTGTTTTGCAAGGAAGCTCCAGATCCATTCTTGTATTCGAGTATGAATTTTGGAACTGTCAGATAGTAAATCTCAAGGAGTTATGATTTTCTGATGTTGATCAGGAATCCTTTGACTCTGATAAAGAATCTCATTCTTGTTGAAGGATGAGTAAAGTCTCTCAGACAACATGAATTTTTGAATTCATCTTGTTTCAGGAAAAGGACTCTTTTTGGAGAGTATCTACAAACTATTCAAGTTTGTGAGCGTGAATGTATAGGATGCAGAGATATGGATATTTTCAATTCATCTCGACTTGGAAAAAATGACTCTTTTTGAAGAGTATTTTCGAATTTTCTACAATTGTGAGCGTGAATATGTTGGGTGCTTGATATGAATTTGTGAATTTATTCTAATTCGAAAAATAATACTTTTTGGAAGAGAATTCTCAAATCATTTTCGTGGAGATACGTAAATTTGATGATGACTAAGACTTGCCTTTTTGGAGTTTAACTCAAATGTTTCATGCTTGTGAACGTGAATAATCAGATTTTGAGCGCAGGCTCTTGCTTCAGCAACTCGTCTTTCCCGGGATATGGCGACATCCCATCAGTGTTGCCAACAATAGAAAATTACACATGGGAAGCTCATTCTAAGTGTCGCCATCTACACTTGGAATGAGCTAACTAGCGCCAACCCGCCTGATAACCTGCGAAAATCGCCTTTTTCTGAAACCGGAAAAATCGAATTTTCAAAAAATGGCTCACAAGTCACTTGGATCGACCCAAACTTCTCTGAAACCCATTTTTTCCGGAAGAACGCAAAATTTTACGTCAAATATATGATTTTAAAAAAATAAAAAAAATGGCTTTTTGAGAAATCAACATTTCAGTGAAAAACTCTCTTCTGCCTCCAGGAGGCCCCCAAATCACAGAGAAGGAATTTCCGACAACGTTTTCGATAGGTTTTTTGATGCCCTTCCAGATGCCGCAACCCGCAAGTCGATAGCTATTCAAAAACTCGAAATATTCCCATCTTTGCGAATAAAAAAGCATCGATTTTTACACGATAAATTTTCGGTCTGTTGACGGATGTGCGTGCAATGGAGAGAAGAAATTTTTTTTGGGCCCCATAGGTGGTCCGAAGTTCCTATTTTGGGCCATAGAATCGAATGAAGAAGGTTAAAAAAGAATCTGAGAGATGACCCCTTTTCGTACGTCGCTTTGGCGTGGAATTCATCCTATACTTCCCTATTGTATCCTCAAATAATATCAAATATGAATATATTAATTACCCCTAAAATAATACCCGAAAAAAATTTTTTGAAAAAAAATTCGAGGAAAAACGGAATAATATGGCTTCATAGGTAACCCAAAAACTCAAAAACGCTTTGATAGATTATTCTTAAACTTTGTGGGTAGATACAAAGACTCTTATTACGCTAAGGCCAGTGAATTTTGAGCATTATTTGATGAGTATTTTTTGACTCATAAACTATTTTAAGACAAATTCCCAATTTTTATTGAAAAAGCATATTTTAAAAATGATTTGGAATTCCTAGTCCTACTTGAAAAAAATTTTCAGAGACATAATTCTGATGTTTTTTGAAGAGCTTAATCGATTGGTGATTACGGAATTTTGTTAAAATGTAATGATCATGGTCTTACAGACCAGTGTAAAAAGGAGTACAGGGAAGCTAGAATAAAATTGGAAGAAATCAAAATTGTGTATTAACTAATCGATTCAGCACCTCAAAAAATTTATATTGAACGGATCATATTTTTCAAAGCAGGAGGAAAATTCATAAATAGTTTTTAAGATATAGAAAAATAAGAAATTTTCAGAAAAATTTTATAATTCAGGGAACAATGGTCGGGATATGCTAAAATTGTAGCGTTTCTATTTACAGATGACACCAAATATGTGTGCAAAATTTGAAGGGGACTGGTGAAAACGGTGAGGAGTTCTTCTACGACATAGAAAGCAAAATACCTATACACACACAGACACGGTCAGAAGGCCCGGAAGATGGGGTGGTAGTAATTTTCCAAGGCGTTATCAAGGAAATTGTTACCTACAATCTCGGTAGATCTCGGGAAAACGAAGAGGATAGTACAATTTTCATGTATCCAAGAGCTTTCTTGGAGGAGAAAAAAATTAAAAAAAAAAATTCGAGGAAAAATCTACTATATACCATCAAATAGAAGCTTTCTCTCTTGAGAAAGCAGAACATGAAAAAACGTGTTTTTCCGATTCAAGAATGACATCCGGCCACCATTGACCAATCTCGTGGGCCTCATGTAATGCCACGGTCGTAAGTATACATAATAGCCATGATAAAAGAATGGGAAAATTTTCTACGCGAGCTAAGAGCGTGGCAGCCTCATCAGCTGAGCGGTCACCAATCCGGATAATGAATCGCAAAAACGTTGCTTAACCTGAGATTATTTTCATGAAAGCTCGCGCGGCCGAAGCTGATAATTATTTCTATTTTTTGATGAAAAGCCATGAAGAAACTTGTTATCCGTATCAAAAAAGTTCTCCGGAAACCACAATCTTCTAATTTCATGGGTCCTGTTTTATACCCATATTAAAAGAGTCGGCGAATTTGTGGGTGAACTAAGCATGGCAGCCCCAGTCGGACGGTCACCAATCCGATACAAAATTGCCGAAACGTTGCTGAACCTGGAATTCCAACCGGAAAAGCTCGGGTGGCCACCGCCGATAATTTTTTCAATTGGTTTACAAGAAAACATAAGCAAAGTTCTTCCGGGACAAAAATGTAGTCCGGGGACCACCACAAGTATCCATCCTACGGGCCGCGTATATATATTAACGACTGGTTCAATTCTATTAGGGCTGAAATTTTCAGTCAAACTCGATTGAATATTGCCAGTAACTGTTCAGGTTGGTATTCACCCCGCTTAAGATTGAAATCCACTCCAAGGAATCTATAGTGTTTGTGAGTGTGAAACGCCACGATGAGATCCGTTCGAGATCTTTGCTTAATATTTAACTCACTCCCCTTCTCTCAATAAAAGTGAATTTGCCTCACCATGCCTTTTAGCGTCAGTTTTTTCTCAAAGTTCATCATCAGGCACAAGTTTTCCATGCAACCAGGCAACGGAAAGATTGGTATTTACCCGTAACTTGTGAGGAAGTTCTTATTGCGTAAATTAACTTTTGCTAAGTATTTTTGCCAGGTTCGAGCCTTACCTACTAGTGCGACCCTTAAACGTGAGACTAGAAAGGTCGTAGTCGGCTTTTTTTCATAGTACCTGATGGTTAAATCTCAAGCCCCAGGACTATAGCCCAAAACGCTTGGCCGTAAGATCAATTTTAGTTGCGTGATGTCAGATCTGTGCCATGGTTCAAAATGTCCGATTAAAAAGGTCCGATACCGTCTAACCCGTAATATTCTTACGTAACCACCGAGTGAAAATATTCGTACTCGTGCGCGAGTCTTCGTTTTGTCGAGTTTCGAAATTATCATCGAAAAAAGGGGTCAAAATGTCAGTTCCGTGTGATAAGTGTGAAGTGCGCGGTGGGAATCGTTTGTGATTCGGGCGGGTAGATACATCTAATATAATGCTATCAAGCACCAAATGCCACTGCTATAAGAGCCCAAAGATCAATTTTCGTGTGCATGGTGAGCACGCACATTTTGTGGCGCAATTTTACTCAAAATTTTACTCAGTTTTCCTTGATAAAAGTGAATTTGCCTCATTCCAGGCCTTTTCACACCAACTTATTCTTAAGTATCGAAAAAAAAATTAATTTCCAGACTTTGGGAAGTACTTGGGGAGTACTTTTCCCCGAAAATCTACTTTCGCTAAACTTTCATGTCAGATCCGTGTGGTACTAGTGCGACCCTTAAACGCGAGATTACGGAGGCCATAGTCAGCTCTTTCCAAAGTATCTGATGGCCAAATGAAAACCCCAAAATCTCAAGACTGTAGCTTGGATCGTTTGGCCGTGAGATCAATTTTAGTGTCAAATGTCAGGTTTCCGTGTGCAGCTCAAAATGTCAGGTTCCGTGCGACACTCCGTGTTATGCGTGTTATCCTTATGGTACCAACGAGTGAAGAGATTAAATCCATGCGTGAGTTCAAATATACATTATATATGTTTGAAAAAGTCGAGAAATACATATCAAAACCTTATTCCGCAGTGGGATTTTGTGGTGGCACATTTTCGGCCTCCAACTATTAATGTTTCAACAATAAAACTACTTACATAGATATATGCTAGCAATGCTGATGTTTGTCGCTGTAGCTCTGAACAAAAGGCCCATTTGACGGAGTTCCTCTCGATACTTCATATAGTGGGTGATACAAAACTGTATAAAAAATAAAGACAAGATTGGTGGTCCGGACACCTGGTCCTCCCCTTGTCAGTTAATTAGTCCAGCCGATTCAGTCGACAGTCGTGGACTTGAACCTCTCGACAGAAATTCTGATTCCTGCTGTCTTCGACAAAATGTACGTAAATATGAGGCTCTCAGTTCCTATGGATATTGCGTGTTGTAATTGATGTTTGGATCCATGGCTGACATGAAGAATGAATAGTGAGGAGTGGATGGTCAAAGATGAAGACCGATACTGTTTGCGGAAATGACACTCGACCAAATCAATTGATCATTCATGCACACAAATATAGCAAAGTAATGTGTTGTACATTAACACAGAGATCTGATGAAAATAGAGATTTCGTGCTTATGGAACGAGAAACAAGCAGCGTGGTATATTTTTGAAGTTGTCCTCTCAAGAGGAGAATAAATCAAAACTGTCATGATCGTTTGTAATAAACGAGTAAATTTTGGTTCCTCAACATTCGTAATTTTTAATCACGGACCCGTGCTTGTTCGCGATAGAGATATCAAATATCAATCCTACTCAAAAGAATATTTCAAGCCAAATATGTTTCTCAAATTCACCTGAGCAATTTCAATTTTACGTCTGGGATTGCAACTTTTCACTTTATTTCAATATTTTTCATGTACATTCGACCAGAAGGTATATTGAAGAATTTTTGTTTTTTGGATACACCTCAGCGAGGTATAACTTTGAAAGTATGGCAAGGTGATCCTACATTTATCAAGCACAACCTTCAGAGAGAGATTTCGATTATGAAAAGTTCCCTAAATATATTCAGGCACAACTTCTTGACATTGAAGTGACAATTGAATATTTATATCAATATGAATCGGTGTCAACCAACAATTGATGCACGACAGCTCGATACAAGGTTTACATCTTTACCAGCATTACACTCGTGCTATAAAGACAGACACCGGCCTCAAGCAGGACGCGTTTCCATCGAATACACCTCACCGATGTATTTTTGGAAGGACGGCGAGGCATCACCACGAAAATTTTTTAACAAATCCTTAAGAATTAAGCCATATGTTGATTGATTACGCAACGTTCCATCAAAATTCAACTAATATTCCAAACACGCAGCAAGGAAAGAAATGAAATCTGACAACAGGTCTCAAGTCTGGGGCGTCGTTCCAATACAATGAAACGTGCTCACAGTTATTAAATTTATTCAGATAAAACGATTTTCCAAAATAATTACGCAATGTTCGATCAGGAATCAACTAACCGTACAAACGGGCAGCAAGGAAAGGAATTAAATCCAATAACAGGTCTCAAGTCTGGGGCGTCATTCCAATTCAATATTGTGCTCACAGTTATTAAATTAATTTGCAAAAAATGGATTTCACAATAATTACGCAATGTTCCATCAAAAATCAACTAACCGTCCAAACGAGCAGCAAGGAAAAAAATGAAATCCAACAACAGGTCTCAAGTCTGGGGCGTCATTCCAATTCAATATTGTGCTCACAGTTATTAAATTAATTTGCAAAAAATGGATTTCACAATAATTACGCAATGTTCCATCAAAAATCAACTAACCGTCCAAACGAGCAGCAAGGAAAAAAATGAAATCCAACAACAGGTCTCAAGTCTGGGGCGTCGCCCCCAATACAAAATTGTGCTTAAAGCTATTAAATTTATTTGGATAAAACAGATAACGAGGGAGTTATCGAAATACTTCGAATTTCAAATATCATGCATTGTATGTGCATCTACTTTTGGACCCAATAGTGAAGATTTTTCAGAAGTCGTTACGATGAGAAATAATTTTAATACGAAACCAATATATGGAAATAAAATAACATATCTCTTTATCATGCTCTTCATTTGTTTGATGGTTAATTGATCAATGATCAAAAAAATTTAAAAATTTTTTGAAGCTCGTTTTCCAATCAATAATGCTAATTATACACATATAATACAATTTACACAATAATTTTTATACAGCCCAACCTAGCGCAACCTTACCCTAGTACCATATACCGACGACGGGAATTTATTCACGGCCCGATGTATATCAAAAATTTAAAAAAAATAGAATTTTCACGAAAAATCACATTGACATTGATTGCGAAATGGCGTTCACGCGCGAAGACGACGCTGAACTTTGCCGATTCAGCTAAACCCAACCATACTTTCCAGGCATAGGGACAACCCGCCAATTTTTATTTCTGACATTTCTCATCAACCTGGAACTCTCCATGTCTCAATGGTAAATATTGATTTCATTATCTCTTGTGACCAAAACGTGTCGGAACTTGGGCCGTATTAGACGATGTCAATGGTTATTTTCGAACAACCGACGATAGTACTCATGTTGTGCGATTCATTGATGTCATACATACACTTGCAAAGTATAACGGCCCCGATGAGAATTTTCATCTCCTCGGTTTAAATAAGACAAAGAGAGAATATTCAAACGGAATCTGGCAGTGTGGGCCCGTGATGACCGCCACCCTTCTATTTTTCACATGGTGCCATTGCAAAGGAGGAAACTAAGGATCGTAAAGCAAGGACATTGGTATTGAAAATCATCGCATCACTTTCACAAAGTTTTAATTTTTATTCCGCCTTCACTCTCATTTATTGCATTTTTCGTCTGTAACGACTGTCACACCATTTATCCACCCACCCCCTCCCCACACGGACAAGCTCATTAATCGAATTACTACTAAGAGTGGGAGTTTTTACGACAGGCTAGGGTTCACATATTGGACACGCATTGTGGTTAGCGTTGATATTTCATACTATACATGTTGAGGTTCGCATAGTCGTGTTCAACATTCGTTCTATAATAAACTATGAACAATATAAACCCCGATGGATGTGTTACTTGGTATCATTTTGGGAGTATGGACAGGACCAGTAACCTATTGCTAACTAAATTGACGAATGAAAACTATAGGTACTGTGATAATAAATCCGAATGTACATTCGCGATTGAATAGTCATGCAAGGGATGCCTGGAAAGTATGGTTGGGTTTAGCTGAATCGGCAAAGTTCAGCGTCGTGTTCGCGCGTGAACGTCATTTCGCAATCAATGTCAATGTGATTTTTCGTGAAAATTCTATTTTTTTTCTAATTTTTGATATACATCGGGCCGTGAATAAATTCCCGTCGTCGGTATGTTGTACTAGGGTAAGGTTGCGCTAGTTTGGGCCGTATACATATTATTGTGTAAATTGTATTATATGTGTATAATTAGCATTATTGATTAGAAAACGAGCTTCAAAAAATTTTTAAATCTTGTTGATCATTGATCAATTAACCATCAAATAAATGGAGAGCATGATAAAGAGATATGTTATTTTATTTCCATATATTGGTTTCGTATTAAAATTATTTCTCATCGTAACGACTTCTGAAAAATCTTCACTATTGGGTCCAAAAGTAGATGCACATACAATGCATGATATTTGAAATTCGAAGTATCTCGATAACTCCCTCGTTATCTGTTTTATCCAAATAAATTTAATAGCTTTAAGCACAATTTTGTATTGGGGGCGACGCCCCAGACTTGAGACCTGTTGTTGGATTTCATTTTTTCCTTGCTGCTCGTTTGGACGGTTAGTTGATTTTTGATGGAACATTGCGTAATTATTGTGAAATCCATTTTTTGCAAATTAATTTAATAACTGTGAGCACAATATTGAATTGGAATGACGCCCCAGACTTGAGACCTGTTATTGGATTTGATTCCTTTCCTTGCTGCCCGTTTGTACGGTTAGTTGATTTCTGATCGAACATTGCGTAATTATTTTGGAAAATCGTTTTATCTGAATAAATTTAATAACTGTGAGCACGATATTGTATTGGAACGACGCCCCAGACTTGAGACCTGTTGTCAGATTTCATTTCTTTCCTTGCTGCGTGTTTGGAATATTAGTTGAATTTTGATGGAACGTTGCGTAATCAATCAACATATGGCTTAATTCTTAAGGATTTGTTAAAAAATTTTCGTGGTGATGCCTCGCCGTCCTTCCAAAAATACATCGGTGAGGTGTATTCGATGGAAACGCGTCCTGCTTGAGGCCGGTGTCTGTCTTTATAGCACGAGTGTAATGCTGGTAAAGATGTAAACTTTGTATCGAGCTGTCGTGCATCAATTGTTGGTTGACACCGATTCATATTGATATAAATATTCAATTGTCACTTCAATGTCAAGAAGTTGTGCCTGAATATATTTAGGGAACTTTCCATAATCGAAATCTCTCTCTGAAGGTTGTGCTTGATAAATGTAGGATCACCTTGCCATACTTTCAAAGTTATACCTCGCTGAGGTGTATCCAAAAAACAAAAATTCTTCAATATACCTTCTGGTCGAATGTACATGAAAAATATTGAAATAAAGTGAAAAGTTGCAATCCCAGACGTAAAATTGAAATTGCTCAGGTGAATTTGAGAAACATATTTGGCTTGAAATATTCTTTTGAGTAGGATTGATATTTGATATCTCTATCGCGAACAAGCACGGGTCCGTGATTAAAAATTACGAATGTTGAGGAACCAAAATTTACTCGGTTATTACAAACGATCATGACAGTTTTGATTTATTCTCCTCTTGAGAGGACAACTTCAAAAATATACCACGCTGCTTGTTTCTCGTTCCATAAGCACGAAATCTCTATTTTCATCAGATCTCTGTGTTAATGTACAACACATTACTTTGCTATATTTGTGTGCATGAATGATCAATTGATTTGGTCGAGTGTCATTTCCGCAAACAGTATCGGTCTTCATCTTTGACCATCCACTCCTCACTATTCATTCTTCATGTCAGCCATGGATCCAAACATCAATTACAACACGCAATATCCATAGGAACTGAGAGCCTCATATTTACGTACATTTTGTCGAAGACAGCAGGAATCAGAATTTCTGTCGAGAGGTTCAAGTCCACGACTGTCGACTGAATCGGCTGGACTAATTAACTGACAAGGGGAGGACCAGGTGTCCGGACCACCAATCTTGTCTTTATTTTTTATACAGTTTTGTATCACCCACTATATGAAGTATCGAGAGGAACTCCGTCAAATGGGCCTTTTGTTCAGAGCTACAGCGACAAACATCAGCATTGCTAGCATATATCTATATAAGTAGTTTTATTGTTGAAACATTACCAGTTGGAGGCCGAAAATGTGCCACCACAAAATCCCACTGCGGAATAAGGTTTTGATATGTATTTCTCGACTTTTTCAAACATATATAATGTATATTTGAACTCACGCATGGATTTAATCTCTTCACTCGTTGGTACCATAAGGATAACACGCATAACACGGAGTGTCGCACGGAACCTGACATTTTGAGCTGCACACGGAAACCTGACATTTGACACTAAAATTGATCTCACGGCCAAACGATCCAAGCTACAGTCTTGAGATTTTGGGGTATTCATTTGGCCATCAGATACTTTGGAAAGAGCTGACTATGGCCTCCGTAATCTCGCGTTTAAGGGTCGCACTAGTACCACACGGATCTGACATGAAAATTTAGCGAAAGTAGATTTTCGGGGAAAAGTACTCCCCAAGTACTTCCCAAAGTCTGGAAATTAATTTTTTTTTCTCGATACTTAAGAATAAGTTGGTGTGAAAAGGCCTGGAATGAGGCAAATTCACTTTTATCAAGGAAAACTGAGTAAAATTTTGAGTAAAATTGCGCCACAAAATGTGCGTGCTCACCATGCACACGAAAATTGATCTTTGGGCTCTTATAGCAGTGGCATTTGGTGCTTGATAGCATTATATTAGATGTATCTACCCGCCCGAATCACAAACGATTCCCACCGCGCACTTCACACTTATCACACGGAACTGACATTTTGACCCCTTTTTTCGATGATAATTTCGAAACTCGACAAAACGAAGACTCGCGCACGAGTACGAATATTTTCACTCGGTGGTTACGTAAGAATATTACGGGTTAGACGGTATCGGACCTTTTTAATCGGACATTTTGAACCATGGCACAGATCTGACATCACGCAACTAAAATTGATCTTACGGCCAAGCGTTTTGGGCTACAGTCCTGGGACTTGAGATTTAACTATCAGGTACTATGAAAAAAAGCCGACTACGACCTTTCTAGTCTCACGTTTAAGGGTCGCACTAGTAGGTAAGGCACGAACCTGGCAAAAATACTTAGCAAAAGTTAATTTACGCAATAAGAACTTCCTCACAAGTTACGGGTAAATACCAATCTTTCCGTTGCCTGGTTGCATGGAAAACTTGTGCCTGACGATGAACTTTGAGAAAAAACTGACGCTAAAAGGCATGGTAAGGCAAATTCACTTTTATTGAGAGAAGGGGAGTGAGTTAAATATTAAGCAAAGATCTCGAACGGATCTCATCGTGGCGTTTCACACTCACAAACACTATAGATTCCTTGGAGTGGATTTCAATCTTAAGCGGGGTGAATACCAACCTGAACAGTTACTGGCAATATTCAATCGAGTTTGACTGAAAATTTCAGCCCTAATAGAATTGAACCAGTCGTTAAAAGTGAACGATAAACTTAGCGTGAATTTTCAGAGAAATAATTTGAAATTTTTGAGATTTCTCATCGTATTAGATAGTGCTCTTGAATTTTTAATTGAAAATTTGAGTTGTTAAAGCTCTGATAGAAGAAAATCGCAAGAGATCTGATGTTTACGTTGCTCCAAACAACAACACAAAGTCATTAAAAGGAGTTTCAAATCGCACCATATTTAGGTCAGATAACATATCGCTGCCAATGTATCTTTTCTTGTTGCAATCGCATAGCTTTAGGGAAATCAAATTGAAATCAGTCGATGAAAATCCCTAATCTTCTGACTCAGAATTCGAATGTTCCTCCAACTAATGCAGATAAACCCAGTACGTCTGACGAGACGAATCCTGCCCGTAATCAGGGAGGAAGTAAATAATCCAAATAATAATTACATAGGCTATTTTATCGTAATTGTGCTACTCCATGCAGGTCAAGATATTTTGAAAAATAAAATAGTTTCCAGGATCTTTGGTTCTTTTCGATGGAATAGATATTTATAATTCTTGGAAAAACTGCGTAGTTTTTTAGGGGGGAGGGGGAGGGGGTCAGATTGGACAAAAAGCTACGATTGGCTACGTGGGAGGAGGGGGTCAAAATAATTAAAATCGATCCACGTAGTTCATGGACGCCCCCTGATTGAGCTCTGAGATTATGTACAGTTCGGAAATGCTGCTTCTCGGTGGGTCTCCAAGTCCGTGGTCATACGCCGCAAAATACTTCATTTTCATCACGAATAGTGCAACCGAACAGCTAGACCTTTTTTACTTTTTATATTCCGACATCGATCGGGTTGAATTAATGGAAGAAAAAGCCTCCGAGAAAGCTCTATTGTCTGTGAAATCTACAATTTTCATAGCCAGGGTATCGGAACTGTCTTGCGTGTAGACTCTAAGCCATTGTACAACGCACGGTGGCCCTGAACTATCATTTAATTCGTCGAAAAATAACCATGAAAATTCTTGTGGGATATGATTCTGGAGTCCCTCAGGGTCACTCCCCAACTTTGAGTGAAATCGTATACCTAGCCGTTTTTTACTTTTTGTTATTTTTGTGTACATGGAAGAAAGGATGAATTTCCTCGTTTTCCAAGCGATGTCAGTGCCCACTCACTCAGTGCTTCGACTGCAACTGAGTCAAATTATGCTTATTTTTATTTTTTCTTGACATGAACTTCGAGTTCAAACATTCCTAGAGCCTATAAATCAAAGTACTTCGTTTCGATCTCCGAAAATGAACAACTCATGCTTCTCCGATCAGCTATCTTCTGATATCCTTGAAGATATCAATGATTCCAAGAGAAATTTCCTCGACCTAGGCATACTCGTGACTCCGAAAATTCATGAAATTTTTTATCCTGTTAGTGAATTTTGCCGTGAGCATCAATGAGGGCTAGGATTTTATAGTGAGCAAGCCTAAGACTCCGGTCATGCAGATTTCAAACAAACCTTGAGTAGATATGAAGTCCACGAGAAACATCCAAACTACGGTGAGAAGTTGTTGAGAGCCGTGATTGAATACAATAGCGAACATTTGTAAACAGGTGTAAGTAATGGTCATTTGAATGGAATAGAGTTATGTGTATGTATAAGTCATACGAAATTTTTTTCCATGATTTGGCAATTTCGATGATATTATACCATTAAATATGAATACTATTTCATGATTCCATAGTCTTCTCTGTTTCAGAGAATACCAATATAATCCGTATTAGATGAGTCTATCTATGAATCTACTCATATTCGTGAGGAACGATTGATACATTCCTCTCCCACAGATTGACATTCGATTTAACTATACCCGAATCTCGACTGAGTGACTTGAAACTTCTATCGAGTGCTTTCCAGTTGAGTGAGTGATCGAGTAGAATTCGAATGAGATTCCTTTTTTCATGAACAGTCCAATGAGACCGGTTGAAGTATGAGTTTCAGGAGCATGCTTGATGAGTGATTTATTGAAAACCGAGTAGCAGAGTATGTAATATGTCGACCTCAACTGAAAGGAACCGCGCAAAGAGGGCCGGATACTGTTTGAAAAATGGAAAAATTCATCCTTTCTCCGGTGAACACAAAAATAATGAAAATTAAAAAACGGCCAGGTTTACGATTTCACTCGAAGTTGGCAAGTGACCCCGAAAGACTCCAGAATCATGTCCCACAAGAATTTCCATGGTTATTTTTCGACGAATAAAATGATAGTTCAGGGCCACCGTGAACAGTAATTACTCCCTGAGACAGGTCAAGAGTGTTATCAATCTCAACAAGGTAGTTGGCTTACACGCCCGCTGTCTTAGCTATAAGGTAATAATTATTGGGTAGTAATTTGGCTTACGTATAGTTCTCAAAAATAAATTTAGTATTGTAAGTAATGAAATTCATTAGAAAAATAACATTAAACGAACACTTTAATATTCATACAATTCATAGTCTTGACGACTATAATGATTTACTCTTTTTTAGATCATTCATCAAATTGATCCCAAGTATCGACTATGTTAACTCTAAGTTAGGAAGAATTCAATCTCACTACAGCACTAGGCAAACTTCATTTTTCAGAAATCTTCCTTACAAGTCCAAAACTGGATCAAACTCTGTCCTTCGTAGGTGTCTAAAAGCGTGGAATTTTCTACCTGACGATGTCTGTGAAATGAGTGATATTACATTCAAGTCTAAGATCAAAGTTCTGTGTAACTCCTAGCTCACAAATGTTGCAAAGGTTTCTAAGTTAAGATGTGTATTTGACTCATATTTCTCAGCTCTCTTAGTGTGATATCTTACATTTCTACAATTCTGAAATTTTTATTTTTATATTCTATTATATTCGTTCTCGCCTTGTTTACTATTGTGTCTTCTATATATATATATTCTTCTTTTCAATTGTATATGTATATGTTCATATTGGGCCATCAGGCCCGTGAATTTTCCTAAATAAATACTAAATACTAAATACTAAATACAATCTACAATCCAGTGCCACCATGCAGTTCCATTGTGCAGTTCTTTGATATCGTGATAAACAACACATCACTTTGCGATGAGAGGATTGACAATGTGGCCAGAGAAGATGGTGTTTGCCCCGTGAACAATTTTGTAGAAGAAAGGTCTGTCTACATTCAAAATCTGCGGTGGCATCGGCATGCAAAGCATACGGATCCGCATCCCTGTAAGTTGATTTTTGATAATACGATCAGATGTTCAAAGTTAGAGACTCGGATATCCCTACTTTTCTCTTAAGAGGAATGTCGCAGTTTGAACAATTGAGTGGGTGGGTGGAAAAAAGGCGTAACCGCCGTAATGCCTTTTTTCCGGACATCGCTTTTTTTGAACCCCTGCACCAAGATCTACCACCTCTCGAAATTCGTTTTTCGTAAGACCCCCAAAAACCGCCTGGCAGATAAAAGGGCGCAACCACCATTACGCCCTTTTATCTGCACGATAAAAGGGCGTAAGTGCAATGATAGAATGTTAAAAGGGCGTAACTGCTATGATAGAATGTTAAAAGCTCGGCTAGAAGGGTGTAACTGCTGTGATAACATTTCAAAAAGGCTTAATTTTTTGCTCAGCCCAACAGGATTTGGAAAAAGGGCTCAAGTACTTGACTGAAAAGATTTGAAAGGGCGTAATTACTCTGTAACCGCGCGTAAGTGAGGGCGGATCTGGGAAAAAGGGCCTAATTACCGAGGAAAGATTTTTCAAAAATTCTCCAGAGCCTGGAAACGCTTTTGCACCTAATATAACGATGAAAACATGTTGTTCTACCTTCGAATTGAGTGTTTTTACCCTTCCCTAGTGAATATAATTTCTTGACATTTTCACACGACTGATGGGAGCTTTTCGTGTCCATTATAGAACCGTGAAGCATGAATCGAACCACCCCCTAGCGATTAGATATCTTTCAAAAAATGCCCAGGAACACTTTCAAAAAATTTGGAGACGATTGGACTTGATCTCGAGATTTTATCCCACTTTTTGAAAGGAAGAAAGGTCGAAATTTGACCCAGCATTCGGGAAAAGGGGTAATTGCATTTCTTGAAATTGATGAAAAAAGTTCAGAATCAAATTTCATCCCCCGGTTCGGGTTGGGCTATTTCGAGAATGTTACTTTCTTCGAAATAAGTCAGGTCAACTCGTCCAATTATGTCTGTAGCGGTTTTTATTAAATTTTTATTGATTTCCTCAAAATGATCGTTTTGCAGTTACGCCCTTCTTCCACCCGCCCCGACAATTGGAATCTCCGGCGAGCGGAAACTGGATAGCTCGGTCAAGGTGATCTTGTTGAATGTCAATTCAAGAGTATGAAAATGAACTTGATGGAATCGCAAATCAAGGAGTTATGTCAATGTAGAGGGAATTGTCGGAAATCTGCTTGATTTTCTGATAACTACGAGATAGTCCAAATGCAAAACAAGGAGGTACCAAAATCACTTTCCTGTAGAGATAAAACTCCATTCTTCTACTCGCAGTCAATTTCATGAGGGAAGATTCGGGTTCAAAGAAGAGGAAAATGTGACAACCCCGAACCAGCGTATCTGTTTCGGTCCCGATGATACGATAGTTTTCATTGGTTAGCTTAGAATCCCAGAAGTTTCAAAACCTAAAGTGGACGCTACCTATACTCCGTGTAGGATCATACCCATGCCGTCAAATTGGGCAAATTTGGTACGATTTCGTTACTTTTTATTCTCTTTGGCTCGGCATCTCAACATACAGTGAAAGAACCCACATTAATTAGTGGTCAATTGAAAGCTCACAGTTTCAGCTTTCAATTGACGGGGTACAAGGTTCAATTTGATGAGTTTAAGCTGGAGCTATTAGCAGTTGAAGAAGTGTATCAAAGTCAGGCGTGGTCCCAAGGGGGGGGCGGTAGGGGCGATCGACCCCCCAAAGCCAAAAATTTTGTACAGGAGAGATAGGAAAACGCGCGCGCGTGAGCGCGCGCGACATCGATTTTTGCATTGACTGCCCCCCCCCCCCCCCAAGTCAAAATCGCCCCCCCAAAGTTGGTCTCTGGGACCGCCCCTGATCAAAGTTAGACCCCGACTGGGCAACTTTGGTTCACTTACAAGATATTTCAACTCTACCCACCACCATGTGAGTGAACGAATTTTAATCGTTCAGGAGTCTTATTCTAAGCATTTGCATTGCAATTGTATTTCGACTAGTATTATGATTAAGTAAAAATTTGAATTGTTCTATTGTTACTACGTTACTAGATTAGTCTAAAATGAATTCTTTTGAGATAGTTTCTGCGGACCAAAGTTTATCTTTAATTCAAAGTGTAACCATTATCACTTAATTTTAAGCATTTTTTCCTTCTTGTATATCCTATGTAATCACTATATCACACCAGACGGGGTCCTACCCCAAGGTGGAATAAAGAACTATCTATCTATCTATCTATCTATCTAAGCGGTTTGAAACATTCTGAAACCTCGTAGACCATCACTCGACTCAAGGTGAGATGGAAAGAAGCTGTCATACAGAATTGAACCAAAGTTACCCTGCCGTAATGCTTTTTACGTATAGTGGGGTAACTTTGATACATTTTTTCATTGATTCTTTCCTATTTTTCATTCATTAAAATTCCAAATACTTCAAATACCCCAATGTAACGATGGTTTCTTCAATATGGTGATATATGTCATAGAAATGTAGCATTATACACCCGTAGTTCGTTCTAGAACACTTCCTACCAGGTATGCTAACTGGACCACTCGCGTATTATGGTGCTAAATCAGCCTTTTCGGAAAAAGCCCCAACAAACGACTCAAATTATCCACGCGAGATCTACGGTGGCTCAACACACTGTTTATGCGTGTGTAAAAAGGGGAGAATAGGTTTCAGAGCGATAAAATCATTCACCTTGCCGACTGCAGCTTTGAAAGTCATTTCTCAGGGGTGCACCAAAGTTGCACCCACTGTACCAAAGTTACCCAATTTGACGGTACCGAAAAAGTTATACTTTTACTCAAATATATTCTGAACCAAGGTTGTAGAAAGGTTGCATCCGTTGGTGCATGTGAGAATAGGGAAAATAGGTTTACTGTATCGAACTAAATTTTTTGATAAGTTCTGGATGAAATTAGACAACACGTATGCCAGCAAGTGCCTTTTTACGTAAAGTGTATCAAAGTAGATATTTCACAAGAAGTAGGATTGTGGGACTGACAAAGGAGCCTATTTAAGAAAAATTTTTTACAGCGAAGTTTATTGTTGTGTATTATGGAATTCATGAGAAAAATAATGCTAAACAAATACAATATACAATCCAGTGCCACCATGCAGTTCCATTGTGCAGTTCTTTGATATCTTGATAAACAACACATCACTTTGCGATCAGAGGATTGACAATGTGGCCAGAGAAGATGGTGTTAGCCCCGTGAACAATTTTGTAGAAGAAAGGTCTGTCTACATTCAAGATGTGTGGAGGTAGCGACATGCTACAGTATTCCATCCCCATCTCTGTAAGTTGATTTTCTGATAATATAATTTCAACGTGCTTCCTATTGTGAGTATGTTAACTATGAGGTGCAAGGAAAATTGTTTGGAATCTCTGACGTTAGAGACTCGATCATTCTCAACTTCCTTGTACGAGAGATGTTGCAGTATCAACAACTTCAAGGTTCCGACGGCGCAGGAACTATCAGATAACTCAATCAAAGCGATCTTGTTGAGGGTTATTCTCTGATGGAAATAATTCCATGGGATCCCATGGGACTTCGTGGGACCTTGCGCTGGGAAAACTTCCAATGTTGTTTTTCACGAAATTTGGCATTGGAGACGTGTAGCATGAAAATTTTGACCATATTCGACCAAATTCAACCATTTTTGGAAGAGAAATGATCAAAATTTGTATGCTGCACGTGTTGGATGCCAAATTTCCCAAGTATCAAGATTAGGAGTTTTCCCAGGGCGAGGTCCCACGAAGTCCCATGGGATCCTATATAGGGACCCACGGAATCCCACGGGGTCCTACGGAATTATTTTCAGCAGGATATTGAGGCTTGTCACAGATTTGTATCGAAGAAGTGGAGCTTTATGGGTATACATCATCTCGAGATTCAATTTGATCGAGTCGCAAATCAAAAAGGTAGATCAATAAGGAGAGAACTGATGGAAATCTATTTCATTTTTTGATGATTGCCAGGGGTCAGTTTTTACAGTTAGAAACAAAAAGGGAACAAGATCACATTCCTAGGATATGGCTCTTGCATGCTATGTACTTGCTGTCAAGTTTACGAGGGAAAGAGGGAAAAGCGACAACCCAGAACCACCATGGCTGTTTTGGATCCGATGACACACTAGTTTTCATCGAGTAGCTGAGATTTCAGAAGTTTCACACCCCGAAGTAGGCGCACATACCCCGTGTAAAAAAATATTTTCGAAACACTTATAAATGTACACAAACAGGCATCTTGTGTGAAGAGAGATCAAGAAGCTGATAAAAGAGCCTATTTCGGTCATTTTTTGCAATAGACTTTATTATTTTGAGTCATAAAATTCATTATAAAGATAATCTTAAGGGAGTACAATTTACAAACTAGTACCACCATGCAGTTCCATTGTGCAGTTCTTTGGTATCGTGATAAATAACACATCACTTCGCGATGAGAGGATTGACTATGTGGCCAGAGAAGATGGTGTTAGCACCGTGAACAATTTTGTAGAAGAAAGGTCTGTCAACATTCAAGATGTGTGGAGGTAGCGGCATACTCATGAGAGCGATGCTAATTTCTGAAAGTTCATTCACATAGATAGAAAGATCGCTTTCATACTATTCAGGGGTTATATCAGACCCCCCCCCCCTCATTCACTTTTTTTTCAAAAGTAAAACTAGGCGAGTATGAGGTTTAGAAAAGGACCATTCATCTTCCCAGTACATCAAAACTTCAAATTTTATACGACATGGTTTAAACTCTTGGGAGGAATGAGATCTAAAAAAACCATGTCGAGTATTTTTTGAGCCGATTTGTCACGATCAACATATCATCACTGGTGGAGACTAGATCCACTTTCCTCCAATCAAATCTTTCTTTCAATTCATCCTAATGCTGGTGGTTTGACAATTTCTAACTAGCTAATTGTCGCTGAAATGACCCGAAGTTTAGGTGAGTAGAAGAGGTAGAGGGGAATATCCAAAAAGAGAAAATATAACTGAGTATGATATGAGGTTTTAGTGAATCGTCATGAACACCAAATTAAACTCAGTTATATTTTCTCTATTTCGATATTCCCCTGTACCTCTTCTACTCACCTAAACTTCGGGTCATTTCAGCGACAATTAGCTAGTTAGAAATTGTCGAACCACCAGCATTAGGATGAATTGAAAGAAAGATTTGATTGGAGGAAAGTGGCTCTAGTCTTTATCAGTGATGATATGGTGATCGTGACAAATCGGCTCAAAAAATACTCGACATGGTTTTTTTTAGCCAAGAGTTTAAACCATGTCGTATAAAATTTGAAGTTTTGATGTACTGGGAAGATGAATGGTCCTTTTCTAAACCTCATACTCGCCTAGTTTTACTTTTGAAAAAAACGTGAATGAGGGGGGAGGGGATCTCACTCCTTGGTTATAAAAATCCAAGGGTAACCACAAATTTTCCAAGCACTTGTCCCCACCGCACTTGAGGATTTCTTACACACGGCTCCGTCATTTTTTCCATAAAAAAATACACTACTATCAGTGTATATTTTGTTCAGTTCAATCTGGAGAGCCATGCAGCTATACAGGCAAGAGCAATATTGCGGAGCCGCGACGCGACGAACGCACAAAACACAACAAAGCAGACGAATCTCTCCTCCTTTCTCGCATGGCGCTTTGATAGTTTCGAGTATCAACATCTAATGCAATAATTATAGAATCGAGAAATTGAGATAATTCGAAAATTCATTTATCCGCAATAACAAACCAGCTGGTCGGTGCCCGCGTTGCCCGGTACGCAGCAGACAGCCTCATTGCAGACTGCCGTCAACCGGACAGCTTGCGCACGCGCTTCTATCTCTCTCTCTCTCTCTTCCTCGACCATCTTACATACCCAACACATGTGTAGTAGAGACGTTTCGATATTTCTCGAATCGAAGCACGGGGCTGGTGAAATCGAACTGATATGTAAAACGAAGGCATGAATTTTGCGGTGCTGAATAAAACGCGTCCAGTGCTCGGATTGAGAAAATAATCGTACAGAACTCTGAATCGCTTTAGAAAGGCTTTGCTAAAGCATTGCAGAGCTCTATGAGCCACGTTAAGAGGTTAATAATCCAAGTAGAAAAAAAGTGTGAGGTTAAAAAACCCTAATTCAAAGTATAGATAGGCACAGCGCCTCGCTCGATTTTTCGTCTGCTCATACTCGCCAGCGAGGCGCTACCGCGCCTCTTGATATACATAATAAGTGGATTTCATAAACAAAGCTCAAGTGGGATGTAAGCTATATGCAGATCATTGGTAATGAATAAGTTATTCACCTATGATTGTATGTATAAGGAAGAAAAATATTCATCTTTGGAAGAAGAGTTAATACAATATTCATATTCCCTACTGAAACTGACCGAGTCGGTGACCGAGTCGGTAGACCGAGCCGGGTGACCGACTCGGTGACTGTTTCGGTTTGCCGAGTCGGTGACCGACTCGGTCATTGAAGAATAAATTTTCGAATTTTTCAATGTTTTGACACAATCAAGAGGAGCTTGTGGCAAATCAGTAAACTCGAAAGGTAGACTGAAAAGTATGTGTTACTGAGGCGGATATTTTTTGAAACCGTGGAATTTTAGTGAAGATGAAACATACATTATTAGATTATGTACCCGAAAGCCACAATCGCGGAATTTCTATGAAGAGGCCTGAAAACGCAGTTTTCAACCCGAGTCGTGGAAAACCGCGATTGTGGCACGAGGTACATACACTGTTTTATAGCCACAGTGACGAAGTCTAGCTTATTGCGACCGTCAAAGCCGCGTGGACGGCTGCAATGTGCTAGATTGCGTCATCGTGCCTATAAATATCTTAGTTAAACTTTGATTTGGTTTGCAAATACAATTTGACCGAGTCGGTCAACCGACTAGGTCGACGGAGTCGGTCGGCCGACTAGGTCGACGGAGTCGGTCAGCGACTTTCAAACTCTTTCCTCTTCATCAAACGCCTCGGGTTGAAATAAGATGGAGCTTGGAATATGAACAACGGAGCATCTACCATTGCTTAGGCCACGTTGCTGGAGTACGACTGGCCCGAAAGTTGGACGAAGTATAATGAAGTCATCTTGTAAGCAACTTTTGGCAGAAGAGATGACCACCGATTCTATTAGTACAGAGAAGATATGCATCCACTGGGTTCCAGGTTTTCCCCCAAATCGAATTATCTGGCAAAACATCAAACTTGAATTTATAGATTGCCCACAGTCTCCCGAGTCGGTCCACCGAGTCGGCCGACCGAGTCGGTCAACCGAGTCGGTCCACCGAGTCGGTCCACCGAGTCGGTTGATCAGCCTACATGGATTTTCCGACCAATAACCCGCATCATCACCACGTTTTCCCTAAAAAGAGCATGCTGAGGAGTACCATTTGGCGTAATAGGAAGGGATCTGTTTCGTAGGGTCTGTGCTGCGCCCCTGTGGCGCAAATGCTGTCAGCACAAGCGCATTTGAATTCATGAATATTTGTATAAGAATAAAAAAAGAATTCATGAATATCTCGCTGATTTTGGGCTTATGCACCACTCGACTAATATTGCGCACGCCTGCAAAAATGTTTCATCGAATCCAACAAATGGCGTGATTCTTACCTATGCAATTATGACAAAACATTGAAGAGCATCTAACCTGTATCGGTGATGAAGCAGGCACATTCTGTGACGATGTGACTCAAAACAGAGGGAGCCAGCTCAATCTTCTGTTAATCTGTTACCAGACCACGATGCAACTTGCACTCGAGTCTTTTGAAGTGTTGAGGAAGAAAACCGCTCACATATCTTTCATAATATTTTACATTTATGGTAATATTTTATCCAATACGTCTGGGAATGGCAGCATTTATGAATACCATTACCACTTTAATTTACTTACATCCACACCGACAAGACATGAAATTCGAAAAAGACGTATTCTTGGATGATTAAGAGTTGCTTGTATGCGCTTTCTACCATAAACGTCGGGGGGGGGGGGGAATAACAAAATTCGAATGGACCCCATTTTATTGGCAAGATGCAATTGTTGATTCACAAACATGATTGTATATCTGTAAGCCTATCTACAGAAGTCCATAGCCGCAGTGATTTAGTTCAAGACATCCTTGACACGAGTATAACACGCCACACCTGACCCTGTCAAATCACACAATCCATCCATTCATTGATACAGTTCTTCCGAAATATCATTTCAGGATGTCTTGGTATGATAAACAGTCGATTTTCCTTGACAAGTATTCAATTATCCTAGTCTAACTTTTCAAAGTTGCCAACATAAGTTCAACTTGGGCCAATGATCATGAGTAAGATACATCAACATCATTGATCAGTAACATTGAGCTCTGGTATTCATAGTCGTTGTCGAAGCGAGGAGTAGAGAGTAGAGTTGATACCCGGATTAGGCGCTAGAGTCGTCGTGGCGAAAGAATGATTAGTGCCTCTAGTTTCTTGTCGTGGAGTCACGCAAAGAAGACACAGAGACTCTTATCCATTCGCTGGCTACGCCGACTACACAGCCTAACCCAGGACCAAATATACACCTCTATTCAACAACATCTATGAATCCCAGGGTAAATACTATGTGACATCAAAAATTGGTATAATACTGCATGACCCAGTGCTACACAGTTCATTTGTGATACAAGTTGGGAGGAACAATGAGATATGTCGTGTCACTGATTTTTACTGCCACGCAAATAGTCTCGATTGCATCGGTATCTACGATTTCATTGTTGTGAGAAATACCAACGATTTTGAACAGTGGTAGATTACGGTCGTTGAATACTGATCGAACATGGAATACATTTGCAATTGTTAACGATTGCCTCAAATAAGTATCTACAACAAAGCCGAGAATTTGAATACATTTACCATTGCTCAACATTGCATAAGAATTGTCGGATCTCATCAACCTTGTCCGTTTCGAAGTGTAAAGGCATCCTCCCTTTACCATTTTCCCAAATAAGCGAGATTCCATAGTGAAACCCAGTCGATTAACTAAATCTTCACTCACACTACTAGACCATCCCAAAAATCTCGCATTGGTCAATTTACATGTTTGCTGAGCGTGTCTATATTCTAAATAGTGAACGTAGTCTGCAACTACCGAGTCTTCTTTAGAAGCAACATGCCTCCTCAAAATTAGCTCACTCTGGCGCATAGACACCGCCCTACAGATTTGATAAATCACGCCCTTGGTTGATTTGATTTGTTTCAAATACTTTTGATTCAGATTCTCGTACGAATAACAGTTATGACACCACAACGGTCCCCAATCGAGGACACTCTGGGCAAGATGTAGGAGGGTATGGACGTTGTGAGTCATAAATACTGGCCCGTAAATCTCTTCCGTGCCAATAACAAATTCTTTGATAAGGTTGTGTGCGGAAGTTATTTCATCTCGTGTAACAGTCTTCTTATACAAGATATGCACAGCCTCGACGAGTAAAACCCAGTGTTTGAGGGTCTCGGAAAACCGTGGAAAACTGTTCAAAATAGGCAGAGAATAATAGAGTAACCAGTTCTCAAATTCTAGTGATTTCCAGTTTTTCCAATGTTCAACCTTTCTGGATAATCTCTGAACCTGACTTGGTACAGTGATACTGTCCATAAGACTGTTGATAGCCACTTTCTCTGCTGGAGTGAATAAAGTGAGCCATTTCCCTAAAAACTGCTTCGCTACGCCAGACAACTGATGCATAGGATCCGGAACAAATCCACGAATGATTTTGAATTTGCGCAAATTGATTAGCCACGATGGACATACAAACCCGTTAACTGCATCTACACTCGTGAGACTTTCTTGCATGTGTTGTCTGGTTCCTTCCTCGGTACGATTGAGAATATTCTCCATCACAACATATTTTACAGATCCCCTCTTCCTTCTTCCCCTAGCCCGAGCCACTGGTTCAACCCATATACCAGGGTGCAAGCACCAATTACAACCGTAGTATCCTAACTGTTGGAGGCCTTGCATTGGCGCTCTCGCCATTGTATCAACTACACTACACAAAGTGAATAACTTTATCTCGTGTACTTCGTTTCCGATTCTACATCTCACTCCTTCATCGCTCATGGTGTTCATATTGAGAACAAATGCTTTAAGAAAAATTGTCATATCCGGCTTGTTCTTCCCAAACCACATCATATTTGTCAGTAGGTTTGCTGTCCTCACAGCAGGTGGCAGCTCATTTATCATGAGTTGCATTCCCCAGATAGATAAACCGGAGGAATTTGTGATTGATGCGCCGTCAGTGTTACATGAAAAAGTCGCAAAAAACCTGACTTCTTCAGGCAGTGAATCTAAAAATTCTAAGTACAGCATACCATCCTTGAAGTCCGAGAAACTGTGTCCATCCCCCCTTGTGCTAATGTTCTCTCTATAAGCTTCCCAATGAGTTTCCAACAAGTTTGCAACTTCATTACGCACATCGATCAAAACAAAAAAGTCGGTATAAGTAGGAGATCTCAGATTAATTAATAAATTACAATTATTACAATTAACGTGACGTGTGCTCCGTTCGAACTCCGAAACGTATCCCTTACAAGTTGGACAGCATGCATGATAAACCATACCTTTCTCATTATTGAATAGCTTATCGACGAGATAGCGTGTGGTGGGAAGGAATTCAACTCCGAAAAACAAGGATATGAGTTTGAAGAGGTCTGCTATAGCAGTTTGCGTCAATTCATTGACCAAAGAAAACTTCAAAATAGCTAACAACAGTTCCGTCCTATCTCCGGTGATAGGCAAATTCATTGGGTGATTATTCTCTTCTTGTCTGATGAAAGTCTTTAATCTTTCGAATCCATATCCGAGATTGTGATCATCTCCATTTTCGCAGTTATTGCCGTCCCTGCAATCAGCCACTGATTCATTTTCCGTGTCACTCTCTGACAAGATTTCTTCGTGCGCATCACGATCCCACGTTCCCTGAAATATCGAGCAATCATTGATAATTTCCATGTGTACGCGACATACAGCGACGAATTCATACATAAAAAATATAGATGAAAACCAAATAGTAGAAGAAGCTGAAAGAAGCCTTAACACGTTCGCTGCGACGCCGTTTTTTCGTAATTTCATTTCGGTCAAGAACTGGATCCCCGCATTTCGATAAAAATGCCCATATGGATCTACACTTTTTTCTATCCCATTTTCCACGTTCTTGGCGAAAAAAACCACCATGATAGACTTTGGGAGAATTTTCCGAGCGAGTCGGCAAAGATTAAAAGATGAAAAATCGCGGGTCCCACCAATGGAACCCGTCGCAGTGAACGTGTTTATATGATGTAACTCAATCCAATCATACTAATATCTTTGTCTAGTGAATCCAACCAGTAATTACGGAGGAAAAAATAACCTCAAAAAATCTTCCTTGGGTCACATTCTTAATAGCTTCTCTCACCGTAGGTCGGAAGAAACCCTAGCCTTTCCCATTCCCGCCTACTTGATTTCTAGTAAACAAACTAGTTTGTTACTTTCACTGCTTCATCTGACTTCATAGTGCATCCTTCCAAACCCTCAAACGCTGTCCTTCATCATACAGTTCAAACTTTGGCCCACGAATCATGTGAACATGGCATCGAGTCATTTTCAGCTAACAACAAAGTGATGGGTTAATAAGTGCAAACGGCTATTGTTGCTCTTTATGCAACGCTGTGCGTAAAACTTTGCAAAAATTCAACTTTTTATGCAAGGTACCCGTGCCGAAAGAAATGCGGAAAGTCATTATCCAGGGTATCTATAGAATTTTCAAAATTTCATTCAAGGAGTTTTCCAGGATTTCAAGCAGGAGAATTCGAGAAATTCAAGGAGTTTTAATAACTCATTCCAAATCAGTAAAAATAATGACATTAAGTCACTATCAATGCATTCTGTCGCGGATGGATCTATGATTGAGTAAGCATAGTTGTTTCAAAGTACAATACAAAACCAAATCTGGACAAAAAAGTACAGCTCCATATAATACAACATGCATCGAAATAGATTACAATTCCAGTTGAAAGTTTGATACACCTGAGAATGAGGAACTCAATTAAGGAAGATCGATTTCCTCGGACTCCTTTGACCAAAAACTTAGCTCGCACAGGGGCTAAAAATCGCGGGAGGCACTAAATAGTATTATTATGCGTCGAGTACCAAAAATTTTTGTTCTTCACGAAAACTTTGTTAGACGTCGGCTTCGCCGCGTCCCGCGCGAGAAAGCGTGGAAACACGCAGTTTCCGCGTCGAGTCGTATAATAGTACCTTACGCGTCGAGTGCTGGAAACAATTTTTCCTTCGGGAAACCGGGCTGGACGTGGGCGAAGGCAAAGTCTAGCTTGGTTTTCCCGAAGGAAAAATGTTTCCGCACGAGACGCGTATGCAGTTTTATACGTCTGTACGCAGAAACAGCTTGTCTCCGCCTAGAAACACGCTGTTTCTACGTATGGACGTATAAAAATTTTTTAACAATGATATTGAATGCTCAATTACTGTTGAAATTTGGTGACAACTTTTGTGGAGAGATCTAATCTGCTTTCTCGAGAGGATCATAATTTCATGAAGATATACCCAAGATGATAGATCTGAGACCCACCACTGAATCCAATTCTAATCACTTAAAGAATGGATTTTAGCGTCGCGATAGGTCCCGAAGATTATCATCTCGGGATGGTTCCATGGGGTAGAGATATTCTTGAGAGAGGAAATTAGATCTCTCCACAAGAATCGTTACCAGAGGGTATAGCCGGATAAGATGGTAAAATCGGCCCCAGGCTACATCGCAGGGTTCCCACTCCATATTTCAAAAGTTTTATGGCATTTATGGGACATTTTCATGGAAAATATGGGACAAATATGGGACATAATTGAAATATCGTAAGCCTTTCATCAAGATTCTGATTCTCTCTAAATCAAAATCGGTCCTTGTCAGGAATGGCCACCGGAGTAGTTTTTCTTAGTTTCTAACATCGAAGTGATTCTAAAAAAAAGTATTTCTTAGGTCCCAAAGTCACCCTTGGCACCCTAAAGACCTCCTTAAAAACTCTAAAAATCGATGTTCCATCGTGTAATTGCATCCTGATGTATCTGAATTTTTTTGTATATCCTTGAAACTACAGCGATTGCTGAGAAAATATTTTCATGTTGAAAACTTTTGATTTAAGCCCCTACAAAATTTTCGCAAAACTAAAAATTGATTTTTGACACAGTTATCCACGAGTCGGGATTTGACTATTTCATCATGTTTATCGGGCCATATTCATTCTCTAGTTCGTGCTCCCTACGTCGGATGGCCAAACCTATGCAACACTTTCTTCAACATCCTGAAAAGTACCTCGAGAGAGATTTACAGGCCGAGTCATCAAATTTCGTGAGACTGGATACATTTTTCGGTTCAAAATGTTCAGATTTTTCGTTTAAATTTCTAGAATTTGAACAGTTCAGATGATTTTGGAATATCGCGGAACAATTTTTTTGTTTGGGTTAGAAAATTTCAACGAAATGAAGATCAAAAAATTGCAAAAGTTGAATTTTTTCCCAAAAATTAGACATATGTTTATATAAATTCCTGATATTGTTTCTCGACTTCTGCAATTTATTCGATGACATTTTTTTATCCAAGCAGGAAAGTATTCTTGCAGTTTTCCGAAATAATTCATATTTCTTGAGTTCTGGGACATTTCAACGACAAAATCAGGATTTGGACCCAAAGAAATGTATCTTGAGCTCACAGAATTTGAGGGATCGGTTTGTGAATTTTTGAACTTATTTTTCACGGTTTCAAAAATTGTCGTATGAGTTTGGCGATCCGATGCTGGACTCGCGAACCAGAAAATGAATAAGGTCGAAAAAATTGTTTTTCAGAAAAACCGACTACGCCATAGTTTTTAGATCGAAAAAGTACACTAATATACAGATCTTCAGCAATTATTGATTTTTTTAGGTCAGACTTCAGAATTAGGGCGTAGCAGCCTCCCTTGATTTATGGAATGTGGATTATTAGCATTTTCAGAGGATTTTCAGGGCACCGTGCAAAATAGTGGTGACCGTACCTGACAAGGTCCGATTGACCATGCTTACCCGCCTAGTTGCTTTTATGAAGTTTCTAGTACGTATATGATGAAAGTGTTCTGGCAACGGGCAGAATACTTATGAAAACTTCATAATCTGATGCAGACACTAAATAGTTTCGACTTTCTATTTGCTTTGACAGCACATAGTTGACAAATATTTTTCCAAACTGGCATCATCGAGGACATCATACTCTATGAATGATGATAGAGTGACGTTCAAGCTTTTCACGGTTTGTATTTTCTTTCAACCTTTTTGAGAGTTTTTTCATAGCTTTTTGATAGTTCTTAAACAATATCGATACTCATCTTAGAATTAATGGCATCTAAGGAAATTCTCTTGTGTCTGGCAAAAATATGGAAAATATGGAACAAAGTACGATTTTATGGTTGAATATGGGACAATCGCGAAAATATGGGGAATATGGGACAAAGTGGGAACCCTGACATCGCCAGGAAAATTATGGGGTTCAGTTGGTACATCATGTGAAACATACCTCCAGGAAGAATTTCAGACCCCTAGACCTGTCCAGACCGCCATACGCTCAAAAAAACTGTTTATCGGTATTTACTCTAGTGTGGCGAGACCAATCGACCAAAAAATCACAAGAAACTGTTTCAACTCAACAAATATAAAAAAAATATTGCCAGGATTTTTAATTGTCACACACCAGCTGGAAAATTTTTTGAAAATTTCCAAAATTCACCGAGAAAACGGAGCGATAGGTGCAGGTCGGAAAAAATTTTTTGGAGTGCTTTTGTGTATTCTACAAGAAAAACATTTTTGCCCAGTCTTTTAGGCGGTACAACAGCTCGAAAAAAATTAAAAAGTGCCAAAAACGCTGTTTTTTTTGCGTAAAAAGCTCACTTGAACGTACTCACTCACTTTCCACAGGGATGAGACTATTTTTTCAAAGAAGATCGTCAAATTTTACCTGGGATGTTTTGAGGGTTAATTAGGTGATCTTTGGACCGAATCTAGACTGAGATGACCCGAAAATTCATCAAAAATCAGACTGTACACGCTCTCAAGACGGTCAGAGCTTCCTCCATTCCATGAAAACTCCCAAAATTCATTGAAATATAGGAAATTTAGTAGTTCCTTCCCAGATGGGACTCACAAGGGGAGGACCTGACCTTTGGATCACCAATCCTTTCCAAATTTTTTTACAGTTTTGTGTCACCTACAATATGAAGAATCCAGAGTAACTCCGTCAAATGGGCCTTCTGTCCAGAGCTACAAGCAAAAATGTTAGCGTTGCCAGTATACCTATATACATATATGAGTCATTCTGGAGCAAGCTGGACAAATCCGTCTCCACGGGGGTCTGGGAAAAATCCGCAAAATTTTTTTTCCATTAGCACTATGTTGAAATAGTACGAAAAAATATTTTTCAGATTTTTTCGGCCCCCCCTGTGGGCCCCAGGGCCCATGAAAGGGCCATTTTAGGCCCTTTTTTAGCCTATTCTAGAAAAATCATAGTTCCAACGCAATTCAATATTTTTCAACGTACTTGGGCGCATTTTCCTCGTCAAGACTAGTACTTTTGAAAAAAAAAATTGTCCAAGGCCTATTAGTGAGCCTGACGACTTCTGCAAGTTAATTATTGAGAGCAAATTTTAGCGATTTTTGGGCCTGCCACAAAGCGATCTAGCTCCTACTAGACATGTGATAATCGACTTCTGCAGGTGATCATTCTAAAGGTCTTGAAAAAATCTACAATTTGACAACCTGCAAAAGTCGATTATCGTACTTTTCATAGGAGCTATAGCCGATACAAGTTGAGCTATTTACGAAAAAGTCGAAAATTCAGGACTCGATTCCAAAAATATATCTTAATTTTCTTCCACCAAACTTAGGCGAAAATGTTCTTTCAGACATCTACTTTCAGCAAAAAAAATTTGGCGGAGGTTATTTTTTTGATTTTTTTTGCCGAGCGTTACAAAATGCCGCTTTTCGTGCTTTCAGCAAAAACGGCATCTTTGACCACGGTCACATATGCTCCCATCTGGACTGATGTGCACCAATCTGTGTGAAAGTACTCCCCAAAGTACTCCCAAGTACGTGTAAGAAGTTGCGGGGACGAGCCTCCAGCCAGGAGCGAGCTGTAGGTTCTATTCACCGTGTCAAAAATAGGCATTATTTAGGTTATTTGAGCGTAAGCGACCGAGAGCATGATTTTACTTGTTCTGGCTTACAAATGAGATAATGGGCTAGAATGAGGATCCAAACATACTTTTCCGACTCAAAATGGCCAACTGAACACAATTCCGAGGTCAGTTTAGCTCTAGAACGTCGTCTAGTGCCTCAACGGTGTCAGAACCCGTCGACAGAATCTAAGTTCTTGAGGGGTAGAGGGACGACTATTTAGAGCAAAACTGACCTCGGAATTGTGTTCAGATGGTCATTTTGAGTCGGAAAAGTATGTTTGAATCCTCATTCTAGCCCATTATCTCATTTGTAAGCCAGAACAAGTAAAATCATGCTCTCGGTCGCTTACGCTCGAATAGCCTAAATAATGCCTATTTTTGACACGGTAAATAGAACCTACAGCTCGCTCCTGGCTGGAGGCTCGTCCCCGCAACTTCTTACACGTACTTGGGGGTACTTTGGGGAGTACTTTCACACAGATTGGTGCACATCAGTCCAGATGGGAGCATATGTGACCGTGGTCAAAGATGCCGTTTTTGCTAAAAGCACGAAAAGCGGCATTTTGTAACGCTCGGCAAAAAAAATAAAAAAAAATAACCTCCGCGAAATTTTGTTTGCTGAAAGTAGATGTCTGAAAGAACATTTTCGCCTAGGTTTGGTGGAAAAAAATTAAGGTATATTTTTGGAATCGAGTCCTGAATTTTCGACTTTTTCGTAAATAGCTCAACTTGTATCGGCTATAGCTCCTATAAAAAGTACGATAATCGACTTCTGCAGGTGGTCAAATTGTAGGTTTTTTGAAGACCTTCAAAATGATCACCTGCAGAAGTCGATTATCACATGTCTAGTAGGAGCTAGATCGCTTTGAAGCAGGCCCAAAAATCGCTAAAATTTGCTCTCAATAATTAGCTTGCAGAAGTCGTCAGGCTCACTAATAGGCCTTGGACAATTTTTTTTTCAAAAGTACTAGTCTTGACGAGGAAAATGCGCCCAAGTACGTTGAAAAATATTGAATTGCGTTGGAACTATGATTTTTCTAGAATAGGCTAAAAAAGGGCCTAAAATGGCCCTTTCATGGGCCCTGGGGCCCACAGGGGGGGCCGAAAAAATCTGAAAAAAATTTTTTCGTACTATTTCAACATAGTACTAATGGAAAAAAAATTTTGCGGATTTTTCCCAGACCCCCGTGGTGACGGTTTTGTCCAGCTTGCTCCAGAATGACTCATATATATATATATCACTTTTTAACATGGACCTATATGGGCAATGTTAATGTCATGGGCTGTAACTCTGAACTGGAGGCCCATTTGACGGAGTTACTCTGGATTCTTCATATTCTAGGCAATACAAAACTGTAAAAAAATTTTGGACAAGATTGGTGATCCAAAGGTCTGGTCCCTCCCTTGTCAGTATCAAGCCCCCCCCCCTCCCCACAACCCATCAAGAATCATACAGAAAATCCCCAGACACTCTCGGTAGAGTCTAATCAATCTCATCAAGTGAAACGTTCGGATGACCAAAGAATGACATATTACACCATCAGTCTATCCATCATCCTTGAGCTTAATACAAACTCGTGGACAATCGGATTCGAATAATAATTGGCTACCCTCGTTGTATACGTACGTTGTATTTAAAACAATCTATCAAATTTCATCTCGAAAGACCCATTGGTGGTAAAGTTGTGGAGTATTTACCAATTCCCGAATGCCAATTTCAATTTTCTGCCACAAACTGGGCATTTGCATAGCTCTGATGCAAAGTCGATCTAGGCTAAACGAGAAAAACGTGTCACCTCAATTTGCCTCTAGAACTTTCGTATTTCATCGCGGAGGGAATCTAATTTGTTGACCTTCCTTCATTGGACGCCCTTAAGGCGATGCGGTCACCGTGCAACCCGGAAATTATATCTTATTTGGATGTAAATCAAAAAATTTCCACGAACGAAGTCGGAGACGATTTGTCCATCACGTATCATCACCTGAGTTGTGGTGGACAACTCATTATTTGTCACCAATCACAAGACTATCACTAATAAACGAGAATAACTCGCCCGCGGGTACTTTCTAACTTACAAATTGGCACATTTTCGTTCACAAAACTCTCAAAATCTAGTCCGATTTGGGCCAAACGAAGAGTTATCCAGGCCAAGTTAGATGATAATAAAGCCTGGATAACTCGCCGTTTAGGCCATAATGGAAAAGATTTTGAGAGCTCTGTGAACAAAGTTCAGCGTGCACGGTGACCGCATCGCCTTAACTGGAATAGCCTTTTGATGTATTCCAAAAGCTCTTTCTGAGCATTAGCCATCGCGTCATGGACTATACGCTAAATGGACTGCGCTAAGGGCGAGTGCAGTCGAGTAAATACCGACATTTTACTTACTCTCTAATGTGCAGATTATCCTTCAAAAGAGAGAGTTCGTTATGAAAATTTCAAGGATTGAAAATTGATTCAAGGAGTTTTCAAGGGTTTCAAGGATTTGCCGTCAAATTCAAGGAGATTCCAGGATTCCTAGGGATTCAGGGATCTATAGATACCCTGTTATCGCACGGATAAGTGTGCGAGAAAGTGAAATCTGGGCAATAATGAATTCATCAAAATTCTCATAGGCAATTGAAAACTTAGAAAAAAGTCCAACGAGTCAACCTTGCATGTCAATGTGTTTTTAGGAGGCGAATCCAAACTCTTTAATTACTCATCGTTTCATACGAATTATATTTTCATTCCTACTTTACAAATACTCTTGGTGGATCAAGATATTCATGTATTCCAAAACCACCTTTCCAAATATATTTGGGTGATTTATTATCATCGTACATAGTTGGATGAATTACCACAATTAAATATTTCGAAATTTGGCGATATTTTTTAACCAACGAGGTAATACGCGATTCGAACAAGACGTTTTTTTTACTTAATTCAAAACTCTATTTCAGTCGGGGAGCTCCGCCCCTCGAACCCCAGGGGGGGGGGGCTTGACCGATTGCCGCCGCTGGATCCCGCTCCGCACCCCGAACGCTCGTCCCGTACCGCCGACCTCCGCGAAAAGTTTGTAGAACGAGCGGCTGTGACGCATCGTTCCACACTCGTGTGTAAATCTATTGGGACCCACTCATTGCCTCCTATATACGACTATTTCATGCAAGTCCTGACCGTCAATTCTTTTCAAAATCGTGGAGGCACAGCTCTCCGCACAGGTTGCATGAAATACATATTATAAGGAACGCGGGCGAAAATATAGGGTAACTGAGCGAGTAAAATTGTAGGCAAAGCTGCGCCACAATATGAATGTGCTCAGCGCGCTTTTTGGTCGTTGTAACTGGGAATGTTTGCTCAAAACCATTAGATTTGATGAATTTGCCCGCCCGAATCCCTAACGATATTCGAGATGGCGCTACACAATCACAAAGGCCAAATTGAATAAAATCCACATCACACGGACCTGACGTTTTGACCTCTCTTTTGAAGAACATATTTTTGGGTAGCCTTAGATCGAAAAAATAACGATTGCATCAGGGAGAGCACAAAAAACACACAAAAAATGACCTTAGAGAGTTTTCCCTCAAGCGTTTTAAGCGTTCGTACAAGCAGGCACACATTATTTCAAAGTTTCCACGGACGTACTCATCTACTGTTGAAGGATGAAATGATTTTTTCTGGCGAGACTAAGCACAAATTTGTCTTAGCACAAAAACTTGCCGAATGATTGAACCTTGCAAACTCGTAGTCGCTGCGGATCGACTTTTTTCATTGCAAATTTCATGACACTCATGAATGCCAGTTGACACCTCACTGGATTTACTCAGAGAATTTCAGCAATAATCTTGGAAGATCAAAAGCCACGATCAATGATCGGTAGTGAGGTTTTCTTCTGACTGACAGAGACAGCTGGGGATAATCCAGCGTATTTATTATTGGTATAGAAAGTACTATACCTATATTAATGCAGAAAAGTAGTATTTGCACCTCGTTCTTGAGGTTCCCCGCTTCCGAGCGATTATTTCGACACTCGCCTGCAGCTCGGGCCGAAAACCAATCGCTCAGAAGCGAGCTACAACCTCATGAACTTGGTGCAAAACATACTATTTCAGGATCGAAAATTCGTAGGAAAAGAAAGACCCGATGTTGGAGACATTTTTCCTCGGATAATTGGGGGGCGGGGGAGACAGAGAAAGATTTCTTTTGTGAGACATATGATTCGACTTTCAATTTTAATTTTCAGATAGAAAACGGAAAAAAAGTCGTCTTACGTCTCCGGCTCCCTTACAAGGTCTTGGACACTTCCACAATCAATGATACTACTCTAAAATGGAAAATTTTCATGCAAACTGTAATTTACGTGGATTGTTACTCACATTGAACAAAGTATCCTCTGACACGTCAAAACGAATAATCTCATTTTCTCCCCCCTCTGAAGAGGATGAACTGCTGTCCTGTATGTAAAGACGTATAATGTATTACGAAAAATGGCCCAATCGGAACGAGTTGTATCACTACGATCAACAGATTTTGTCATGAATAATATCAAAGCTAATTATCAACAGTTCACCTCATCTAGATCTATTCTTGAACACTCCATGACTTTTTTGTATTTCAAATCTGAGATGGAAATTACACTTCTTGCACCAAAAGCCTGATTAATTCAAGATGATCATGACATTTATAGCAAAGCTGTTGCCCTCACACAAATATTTATGTCAGTAGTTAGTTGTACAACTCACAAATATTTACTGCATCGAATGGCATGATCAACTACTTAATTACGTATTTAATAGCTTGCTACATGAGGTCTCTCAAATATTTCAAGACAGAATCATGGATGATAGAATATTCATTGTGCATAAGAGACTTTACCTCATTATGTTCACCATGTGGCAGATCTACACTATGAAACACTGAAGAGGAAGTTGAAACACTGGTGGTTGTATTTTTGTGTGAAGATGAGCTTTGTGAAGAAAGCCTTCCAACGTCTTGATTAACCTGGAGAAACATTCACACCTCAGTCAATTGCAATGTTCAGGAACAAAAAGTACATTATTTTTAGTCAAACACCTACGTCAACTGTGGATGATCCAGACTCAGAAGATGAAGCAGCAAGGGGATTCCTCCACAGAGTGGTTCGAGATTTTTCTCTTACTCCATGGAACAAGAACAATGCTCTCGCTTCATCCTCCTCCATCGTTCTGAAATACCAAATAAACCAATGTATAGAGAAATCCAGCTCTGAAGCCTAATGTGGCATAATAATTTGCACAAAAATAATAGAGATTGAGAGATTAGTTATATAAAAGTCAACAGATATAACCAGAACTCTGGTATTGAGAGTTTCATTCAATACATACCAAGATCAGTCACTATGTTATTGACTTCCAGCTCCCAGTACACGCTTGCACGCACTGAGGTGCTTGTCTTGGGATAATTTAGGAAACGTATAAAGATGTATCACTGGTGGATCGGAATGCGACAAAATGCCACAGATGGTACCTGAAACTACAAAGATAGAATCAGCATGGACAATAAGTTAATTCACATAATCTAAACACTAAGTATCAGTACATGCTATATGGGTATTATGTGAATCATAAAGTTGATGAATATAATGCGTAAAATTTCATTTTGAAAATTGAATTCATGAACACTAAAGATGAATTGGAGGGTCAAAGTTTTAACTTCTGAGAAAGGAGATTGATATGAGTGAAATACAGGAATATTTGTCAACAGCAGCTCATAACGTTCATGTAACCTTAAAATTTTCTTACCTGCTTGAAGCTCATGGAGATGATCTTTCCATACTTCATTACTTGCACACGTAATCAGCAGAGAATCAGCTCATTCTAGAGGAATGGTAAGAATGGCCATTCGGTGTCTTATAAGGACAGGAAAGAAGAGTTGTAGTTTGTTGACACGTGATTTTTTTCATCTGACCTATTACTGACCTGCTATCTCATTCCACGAGATTATATGAAAGCGAACCTAATCACTGTGTTGCAGTACATCTCATCTGTGGTTATGTTAAGTACATGACGTCGAGAAAACCAGAATGAAAATCGGCAATTTCAGCACATGGCCCAATAAAGCACAATACAACTGATTATTTTGAATGTATAAGCTATATGCTACAGATGAGGGGATCGCCGTACTGTTGTAAGGCTGCATTTTCACGCTAGCGAATTTCGCTGCGGCGAGCGATCTTCGTCATTGGTGTGAGAGAGAAAGTTGTATCAGTCGTTCTCTCTCACACCAATGTCGAAGATAGCTCGCCACAGCGAAATTCGCTAGCGTGAAAATGCAGCCTAACTGAGGTGCGGTCACGTGCGCCTGCGCCAGATTCTCCGTGCCTTTGGAAATCTCTATTATATTACGGTTAGGGTCAGGCCCGCCCCGGTCATAAGGTAAAGAGGTCCGGACCCTACCCGGTTGTAGCCCGGTTGGAAGCAGCAGCGCCCCTAGCGTCCGGTTTCTCGCTGTAGCCTCGATCATGAAAGCGAGCAGATTCTATCCCCACCCACCCCCAGTCCTTCTCCTTCCCCCCACATTCCTGATTCTCGCTTCCCGGCGGATCTCGTTTAGAGCCGCATGCACGTGTTCTTTGTTGCACGCCATTGTTATCCTCGAAATACTTGATGTGTGCAACAAGTGCTTATCCGATTGCCGAAGCTCGTTCCACGCTATAATGGGATTCAATAATTGCAGTAAGTGCCAAGACCCAAGTTCCAAAGCTAGTCTGAAGAACTGAGTGACTAAAAAAGTGGAGTCCAAGTAAGGATTCATCGGGCTTTGAGTAAAATTCTCGGGCCGAGAGTTGCACGAATTGGAAGAGAGGTAACTGCCGCTCGCAAGCACGTAATTATCTCAATATCATTTGTCGGTTCTCTTTATGCCCTCACTTTTTCACCCTTCTTTAAAGCTCCATGCAGTCATTCGCTCGACTTTTTACTTTTTCTTCAAAACGAAAATATCACGGGATCATTGACCTATTATTACTGATGTGGCCTATCCTAATCACTGCAAATGTGCATGGCCTCCCGACAGTTTGCGGAAGATGACTATATCTATTCCAGCTCATTTGTACCCATGCACGATTGCGTACCACAAATCTTTGATCACCTAAGAAGTTGTGGGGCCTAAGTTCTTATATAGTGACGAATAAGTGCCAATAACTATCTAGGTGGATTCTAAAAGGTCTAAAATTACAATCACGAACTATTACTTACTTCTCCACTGATACTTTCTTCAGCAGTGAGAAGACCGAGCTGAAACTCACCATCACCTATTCTGATTCGATCATTGTTCTCGTTGAAATTGACATCACGATAAGGACGTACTAGTAGTCAACTTGTTTTTAGCAGCTTATGACTGATGTTTTATTAAACTCAGCACTCTGTTTTACATTAACACCAAGATCATGGCTGACTCTTCAATATTAATTGTTCAGTCTCCCCTTTGGTACCATTAATGAGAATGCATCATAATCTCACCACACCTCCCATCTGAGCTTTTACGAGCCCATTTTATGTAGAATGATCCTTTCTGGGGGTTTTTTTTTTCTTTGAAATCATCTGAGCTCTGATGATTAGCAGTGTTGTATGGTCTATACAAATCTGCCCACGTGTCTATGCCAGAAGTCGTACACATCTTGTGTAATTTGTCAATTGTGTGAATAGCTTCGAAGCAGTCCAATACCATTTGAACAGAGGTAGAATCATAAACTTTGTCGGTTTCCTTTGAATCATAATATTGCATCTACTTTTTCATGTGAATCAATATGATAAGGGATCATGATGTGAGTAAATGTCTTTGTATCTTTAGGTTGTATGCCTTGGAAATTCTGTTTACATCTAGAATGAAATAACGAGTTATCAAGGTACAGGTGACTATTTTCCATGAATTTGCTGCTCAATTATAACATTCATGTTTTAGTAAGTTCGTTGTTGTGTGATCAGAATTATTTTGCTCGTTGTATTTCTAGCTTTCACACTGAACCGTAGCATACTTTTTCATCATTCTTTTCCTCAACACTCGAGTGTACATGTCACTTATGGCATTAAAAAATCCCAAAATACTTCTTCTGTGTTAGATTACCCATCTTTTTCATGACAAGCTGAAATTTTTGGATTTGACACAGGTTCAGGAGAGTCGAATCATAACATAACAACCCACAGAATGAGTTCACTCATGGAGGGAACGAAATATGCTATTGCTCGATCATATCGTCAACAAGGGTCTCACATCAAAGCATTTATTGTTGAGACCAAAAATATTTGGAAATTCGACCCCAAAAATCCCTTACAAGATTACTTCTTAATGCAGAAACAAGGGAATGCAATTGTAATGGTGGCTATACAAGTACTCAAGGTTCATGGTAAGTTTTATTGCCTGCTTTTATGAGAGTGATTTCATGATGTTATCACTCATTAGTGAAAGTATGATATTGATAGCTGCGAGAAAATATAACTCGTCATTGTTTTAGTCAGCATCGCATAAGTACCCATTCGCAGGTTCTGCTTACACTTATGTTCATATAACTAGTGACTCATGAGTCATGCACCGTGCTTGCAATTGATGATTTTATTTTGGATATTTCACTGAATAAATTGTAGATCAATTCTTTATCTTTGTCTCTGATAGGTGATAGAAATGTGCTCGAAAAAGAAGCAGCAGATGTTGTAAATGACGTTGATAAGCCGTCTAGAAAGAAATTTTTGAGGCGTAGCTATGACCAAGTGCAGGACAAAATTATTGAACGAGATGGTAATCCAAGTTCAGAGAGTACAACTCCTCAAAAACGAACCGATGAGAACCGTCAAAAGAAGAAAAAGGTATACTTGAATTCACATCACAACATTGCTTTTCTATAGTAAGCCATTACAGTAGTTCTGTTGATAGGTTCATTTTTTCAGCTTTCAAATGCACTCAACGTCGCGTATCTCTAGTTCCGTTTCGGGGCTAGAGCAGTTTTAGTGTGATTAGTCAGAACTTTTTTCTCTGATTTCAAAATTTCTATTAATTTGCTCACCAGCTACGCAAATAACAATGTTCGGGTTCTAGCGACCGTTTTTCCTTCGTAGTTTGAGGTTTAGGGCGCTCCGCACTCGTTACATAATACACTATAACTGAAAATTATCAAGAATTGATTCAAAGCTGATAATTCGGACGTGTGCAGTACGTTGCGCATAAAGCTTGTCAAAGCACATGAAGAGTATTCCTATAATACTGTTCATGGATTCGCGGGAACAATCATCTTGAGGCGATCCGTTCATGGGTGTCGATGAATAGCCGTTTACTTATTTTGAGTAATGTATAGTTACAAAATGATGGCATTCCTTTGATTCGTACTCATAGCAAGCTATTTTTGTAGTTGATTGAAATCATTCAATAAACATCCGTATATATTTGAAAATTTGAAGATGACAATTCATTTAATAATGGTTTTTCGACGTCGAGAAAACGTTAGAATAAAATTGGGAGTGGGTGGTTTATACGAATAAGGAAGCATCGAAAACCCTATTTGTTTCAGGCGAAAAGCAACAAAAAGGAAGCAGACCCATCACTTGAAGAGATCTTTTCATTTGGCCGCAGTATGACCAATTCTGATGATCCCCACACAGTCAATGTTGCCAAAGAGCATCAGAAACGGAAAGAACATATGGAGCAGAGCTCTAACTTGATGCTTGTCCCTGATCTCACCTCTGACAAGTCTGCGAGGAATTTCGAAAAGAATCAGGTATGATATGTGGAACAAATGCATTGCTGGCTATGCTTATGAATACCTTTTTCCCTTTTGAAAATAATTCTGTATAACTCAATGGGATTCCACGATATCCCACTGGACTTCGTGGTGCCTGGCCCTGGGAAATTGTTTTTTATCCTCATACTTGCGGAATTTGGCATGTAAGACTGGGAAATTTTTTTCTAATTCTCATAATTGCGGAATTTGGCAAGGAACACATGCAGTACACAAATTTTAGCTATTATTCTCCCTGAAATGGTCGAAATTTGTATGCTATCCGTCTCCGACGCCAAATTACGCAAATATCAACATTAAAAATCTTCCCAGGGCTACGCGCCACGAAGTTTCATGGGACCTACCCCCATGGAATAGGGGTCCCACGAATTTATTTTCAGCAGGGCTGCTGGGCCAAAATTGGCTGTTATCACAAAATAACTTGCAAACAAAATTAGGCACTTCAATTGAACTGCAAAAACCGCTGTTGTTAATGGGGGAGGTATAAATATTAAATCATCCGACTAAGCGCGTTAGCCCTTCTCGAGCACTATGAGTACTACGACAGTTTGTCTGTCGAGAAGGAAAGAGCGAGAATGTACCTCAGAATGGATGGATACGTTCACGTAATGTCTCAACTTTGTCTCATATCTTCCCCAGCAAGAGAAACGACGAGTACCCGTTGCGTCCACTGGCATTGACTGCGCGGAAAACTATGAGGAGAGTCCAGAAATGTCTGAAATTCTTTCGCAAGAAATTGCGAACGAAGAAAGTGATGGATCTAATTCGAAAGAGTCCCAAAACCTCTATATTGCAGACCAGAGAGATATCGTCCCGCATGCCTCGACAGACGATGAGCAGGAAAAGAATAAGACGCAGGTACAGATTGACAGACTCTGTTATCTTGCATTGTGTATTATCTCTGTGATATCTTCCATTGTTTCTGTACTATGAATAGCATGGTTCTTCGATGGTTATATAATAGGTTCACCCAGATGTACTGGTTGACCAAAACTGAGCTAATCATGTACAAAGCCATGTCGCAGCTGCTTGGGATATTTTACAGGATTGGCCAAAAGTTAATTTCAAATTATATGATTATCCAATGATTCGCGCTATAAAGTTCGTGACGCCTTAACTATATCTTGAGTAAGGCAGTGATCTTTCGAGAAAATGTGACCATTTCCAATCCTCCACATATTGATCAATATAGACTTCAATGAATGAAAACAATCTTGACAGGGCAAACAACTGCGAGATAGGTTGCAAGGGCTCAACGGTCTGGAAGAGCCACCGTTGAGAAATAACAACAATGATCATCTCAGATTGATACATTTGGAAAAGAAAGTGCGAACTCTTGAACATGATAATGGTCAATTGCAACTAGAGAACAGTTCTCTGCTCCGACAAATTCAACGGCTTCGAGTTTATAGTGATCGGCTCGAGACTGAGTTATCTGAACTACGGAATCAACACCAAGAAACTGTACAAGGTAGAGATACTTTCATTTGTTTGCATTGGGTTTTGAAGTTCCGAATCCTGAACGATTGCTAGTAGAGTTCGAATGAACTGTTGGTTATCTTGGTGGCACTTTTTCCCGAAATCAATCACGTGAATCGTTCAATAACACAGAGGAGACAATGAAGGCTCAAGAAGAATTATTATCGAAGATAACGTTTCGATTGAATTCGTGCAAATTGATGGCATTAATATAGGTTGAGATCGTGAATGGCTTGTTCATTCAGATGATCATTTGCGCTTCTTGCTGATGAATTTACTCTTTCGTCATCTCTCGATTACAGTTTCTCACGCCCAAATGACAGCTGCAAGCACTAGCTCCGATTCCGGATGTGTTGTTCTGAGTGGAGATGATCTTGATCGCAAAGAATTTGTACTAGGTAACGAACCTTTTACTAAAGCTCAAATTGATAGATGGACAAAATTAGAAAAAAGGCCTCGCTATACGAAATTCGATATGAAACATCCAGTCACAGGTGAAACAGTAAGTTGGTGGATTTTATGTGCATGAACTTCTTCGACCGATTTCGTCTCAGTGGTCTTTAGTTGATTTGGAAATTAACTCATTTTCTAGTAGAGTTACTCATTGTCTTCATCGAAGCTGTATGTCTTACAGATAAGAATGTTTCATGTTGCATTAAACATCAACATTCCCTATGAAATATGGAAACAAATTAAGGACTGTGATCCAAAAACGTTTCTGCGAAATCTGACTCCTGGAATGTGGATAATCGCAAAATTTGCAAACAGATGCATGTTACTGGTCAAAACAACAGTAAATCCAAATCCAAACTCGCCAAGGAAATTCTTCACGCCTAGAAAACGGTGCGCTGCCGAAAGTGAGTAGTGTGGTGAAGTGATCAATTTTTGAAAGGTTATGCATTCAGTGGGGGTCGAAAATAATGACGAATATTCTATTTTCAGTTGCTTTCAAAGACCAGATAGATAAGAAAATTCCAATTAACAAAAAGAAACCTGAAGACTCAATGCTAGAAAGAGCTAAGATGAAATCTCAATTTAGTGTAATTATGGGCGATAAAGTCAGTCAAGCCCAGAAAGATTTGCGAAAGTTGAAAGGTATTTCTCAAGTATTTTATACCAAGCGATCAAGATTTCGAAGAGTATGCAATGATATCTCTAAGACTTGTTTCAAATCGCGGACTCATCCGATCATCGCATGCTAGATTTTGTAATTCCCTCTTGCTTTCGCTATGCTTACGTGTATGTACTTCCATACTGCATCGAATAGTGCTGCGTTGAAAAATGATATTTCAACGTGCGATACCGTGATAGTCGCCTTCAGATAGCTTGATTAAGGATTATTCTGTCCATTGGTCGCAGGTAAATGTATGCTGTCGTTTTTTGCAGGTAAATTCGACGACTTCATCATGAAAGAGATACCAGTCGATGCAGAAAACCCTGCAAAATCGAAAGAAAAGCAAGCCAAGATAAGGGATAAATTCAATAGTATTTTGGAAGATCCACTAATAGGCCAACGTCAGATATCTTTGATTAAAAAAAAAGGTATTACTGTACTCTGTTCTACTTGATCTAGTGAGACTGTAATGTGCCGAGTCATTTTTCAATGTTTTCAACATCTTGAGCCTGGTGCTGTGACCTCTCTTGTGTGTCTGCAGATATTACTGTAACGAAAGTATGCAGCAATCTGTTCTAATGATGCATTATGTATTTGTTGCAGGGTTCAAAAAATTCTTTTCAATTGATCTAACTTCTGAAGAATCTCCATCTGATCATTTGACACCACAGTCAAATGCATCAAACGCACCCAGACCACATCAGTCAACGCCTCCATCTCGGCCCTCTTCGCGTCGTTCAATACCTCATCTGGATTTGAATGACCATGATGGAACACCTCGATCGTTAGAGAACGCCGAGTGTAATGATAATAGGCCAAATTTAGCGACTCCCTCGCGTTCAGGATGTACAAGTGCCACGGGGGCCGTGCAACGCAGCGTGTTTGTTCCTAGACAACCCATTCGGTGTCATCTAGAGTCTTTGTCTTCTAAAGAAAGTGGTACTGGGGCTCTGGATTTGAAGCATACAAGTCTAGCTCGTTCGAAATCGCAACAGGGAGGTCGATCCAAAGCGCGATCAAAGTCACCGTCAGTATCCGAATCTCCCTCGAAATTTTCGCGGCAATCATCAGTACCTCCTAAAGACCACTCGATTCCTCGGTCACCGTCAAATCCTTCACCCTCATTCTTACCGCGTACACAATCGCGATCCAAATCACGTGAGGGAAGAAACTCTTTACCATCACCGCGAGGGAAATCTCGATTTAAATCACGCTCAAATTCCAGGTTCGTTTCAAAGTCTCCCCCCCTGACTCCGCAACATGTAATAGATCAGTCCCAAGGTCGATCAAAATTACGGTCAGTAACCAAATCACCACCATCATCGCAAATCAAGAAACCACGATCAAAGTTTAGGTTGTCATCGCAGTCTCCGATTCAAGCGCATAGAGGGAATCGATCCCAATCGCGATCTAAATCACGGTCACCGACCCGATCACCACCTCAACCATTATCCCCTGCAGAGAATAGATCAAATTATTGTCCAACGTCGCGATCCCGATCTCGGTCACCACTGCATCGTTCATCTCAGCCGATGAATCCGTCTAACAATTTACGATCAACCCCGGGATATAAAACCGCAAGTTACGCAGGACAATCGATATTGGTTCCGGAGAAGCCGTCGCCTTTATTACTTTCGATGAATCGATTGAAAAATCTCCGTATGAAAGACCACAGGGCTCAAGTGGACGATGTCTCTGATACGTCGGATAATGATACTTATTATTCCGAGAAAAGTGACAGTGAAGCGGGCTTATGAATGTATATCCAGTTTTAGCGTACTTTGTATGATTACGTATAATATCGTACTGTCTCTATACGTTTGAAACAGTTGTCCCAATTGAAGAAAGGTTTGTACTACATGAACGTAATAATAAATGAAAATATGATTACCTGGCTCCTTTTCAATCAAGATTCATGAGTGTATCTCTTGATACTCGATGATGATTTCTTTTGTTACGTTAGCGGTATGGGCAGATTTCTTACAAAATGTTCTAGCAGCTTACACCATGGTTTAGGGTTTATATTGAGCTTCTACACAACAAATGAATGATTCGATGACATTCCCTTCTCGATTGAGAATTATCGTGAGAAACGTGGAAACTTGTAGATATTTGCATAATTTGTGCCAACAATAGCACTTGCCTGCTTGAAATTTCCAAACAATTTGATCCAAGTAGGTCGAGGAGTCTCCGCGAAATCGACGGTCGCAGCATCGATAATACTAACTGTAACTTCAATTTTTCTATCCGTACAGAACCTTGACTTGGTCTCGTTTGTTTAAACCACATCTTCATAGAATGTGACTGCCTCAACATCATTACAGGACATTTAAGGGCAGGATGATCTTAAATGTCTTGTTATAAATTCATAGATAAGAATCACACCTTTTGTTTGCATATTGCACAGGGATGAGGCACAGACCCTACGAAACAGATTGCAGATCCCTTCCTATTACTCCAAATGGTACTCCTCAGCATGCTCTTTTTGGGGAAAACGTGGTGATGATACGGGTTATTGGTCGGAAAATCCATGTAGGCTGATCAACCGACTCGGTGGACCGACTCGGTGGACCGACTCGGTGGTCCGACTCGGTGGACCGACTCGGTGGGCCGACTCGGTGGACCGACTCGGGAGACTGTGGGCAATCTATAAATTCGAGTTTGATGTTTTGCCAGATAATTCGATTTGGGGGAAAACCTGGAACCCAGTGGATGCATATCTTCTCTGTACTAATAGAATCGGTGGTCATCTCTTCTGCCAAAAGTTGCTTACAAGATGACTTCATTATACTTCGTCCAACTTTCGGGCCAGTCGTACTCCAGCAACGTGGCCTAAGCAATGGTAGATGCTCCGTTGTTCATATTCCAAGCTTCATCTTATTTCAACCCGAGGCGTTTGATAAAGAGGAAAGAGTTTGAAAGTCGCTGACCGACTCCGTCGACCTAGTCGGCCGACCGACTCCGTCGACCTAGTCGGCCGACCGACTCCGTCGACCTAGTCGGTTGACCGACTCGGTCAAATCGTATTTGCAAACCAAATCAAAGTTTAACTAAGATATTTATAGCCACGATGACGCAATCTAGCACATTGCAGCCGTCCACGCGGCTTTGACGGCCGCAATAAGCTAGACTTCGTCACTGTGGCTATAAAACAGTGTATGTACCTCGTGCCACAATCGCGGTTTTCCACGACTCGGGTTGAAAACTGCGTTTTCAGGCCTCTTCATAGAAATTCCGCGATTGTGGCACTCGGGTACATAATCTAATAATGTATGTTTCATCTTCACTAAAATTCCACGGTTTCAAAAAATATCCGCCTCAGTAACACATACTTTTCAGTCTACCTTTCGAGTTTACTGATTTGCCACAAGCTTCTCTTGATTGTGTCAAAACATTGAAAAATTCGAAAATTTATTCTTCAATGACCGAGTCGGTCACCGACTCGGCAAACCGAAACAGTCACCGAGTCGGTCACCCGGCTCGGTCTACCGACTCGGTCACCGACTCGGTCAGTTTCAGTAGGGATTGTTGTTCGTCAAAAATTCAAATATCTATGAGAGTTTTCGAGAAAATTATAGAAGTTTGCGATTCTGGAAAACTGTAATCTATAATGAAGTTACATTATACTGATATAGCTTTTTTAGAAGCATAGACCGTAGCTCTTTTAGAAGTTGGACCTCTCGATCAAAATTGCTGTTTAAGATGTAGTAGATATATTTGAAGACTCCGATAGACGGGCGATAAGTAATGTTATATTTCGTCGAAAAGCTCAAAATATTTTGCCTCGGTGCGTTCTTTTCATCGATTCCACTTCATGTCATTATGCATGACTGCGCAAGCTTCAATGTAATTTGTGTAATGGAAAGTTTTTAGATAAATTCGTGAATGACCAGATAAACCAATAGTTCAGTCCGTCGTGTGCACCGTGGAGAATTGGCTCCCACTTCTCGTCGCGTGGCTCGAATTCCAAATTCAAAATGAGGATGTATTCTAGGTATGGACACATTCTGCGTCGTTCAGTAAATTTTTGGCTCTGTAATACGTCCGGCGAATAGTACGGTGTTGAGATTACTATTGACGATCTGATACACGAAAGGTTTGTCCACTTTCAACTTGTGAGGGAAGCTAGCACTGCTCTTCCTAATACCTATTTGGAAAAATAGTTATTTACTTCTATTTGAGTGTAGAGCTCATGACTGATGAAAAAGATTCTAGTCAGAGTTATGTTTCGATTTCCACCAAAAAAGTAAGACTATCTAATGAAGACCCAACGTACTACAGACAATTGATTAAAAAGATACAATGACCCTAGATACAAATACGCTGCTAAAAGTGATTAGCAAAATGCTTTCTCACGGCGTTATATGTTGATAATCATAACGAATGAGAAAGTATCCTACATTTTGAGTTATTATTTTGAGGAGGCATTTGAGAGAGATTTGGGTCATCTAAAAGCAGATTTTTCCAACAATATCTATCGTTTGGTTGAGAGTATTCGATATAATCGGTTAAAAGATGATTAAACTCGAGTTCTTGGTGGAATTCTTCTTTTCCCGGAAGAAAATTTCATTGGAATATTATTTTACGGATGTTAAGAAAATTCGGTAGCAACCGATCGATTAAAAATTTCAGAAAATTATGTCTTCAGGTCATTGAAAGTGAGATACATGACTTGTGGACGAAGATATGGGAGAGAAATGAGTATTGATGAAGAACTTCTAATATATTTTGAATTATCCTTTTGAGGAAGCTTCTAAGAGAGATTTGGGTGATCTACAGGCAGGTTTGGTTGAGAGCGAATTTTGATAGAGTGGGTTCAAAAATGATTAAACTGGATTTTTTAATGAAAAGTCTTTTTCCGTATAAAAAGTTAGTTTGAATAGTGTTTTACGAATTTTCAAAAAATTTTGTATCGACCAATCGATTTAGAATCAAGGGAGAATAGGTTTGTAGGTCATTCAAAGTGCGATAAATGAGTCGTAGAGTAAGTCAAGAGAGAAAACAGGATATTGATAAAAATGTTTTGCTATTTTTTGCGTTACTCTTCTGAGAAAGCTTTCAAAACCAATTTGAACCATCTAGACTGAGGTTTTTTTTTGGATAATATCTATCGTTTGGTTGAGACGGAATTTCGATGGAGTGGGTTTAAAAATTATCAAAACCGAGTTTTTAGTGAAAATTTTGATTTTCTATGGAATTTGAGGCCAATAGAGATTAAATAAAATTTCGGTATTAACCAATCGATAGATGAAACAGAAAAAAACCTAATTTAGGTCACCCAATTGGAGGTGAGAATATATTAGAGAAAGATATTTATGTATTAAGAGTCGAAATTTGAGCAACTTTGCTTTAAAAACCTCACGGATCAAATTTGAATGGAAGCTGAAAGCTGCCAAATCACTGGGCTCTCACATTTTTGATTCTCTACAACTTATAGTAAACAAAAACGTGATCAGGTGAAGTGTAGAAGAAAAAGCGTGTCCGATAGAAAACAACACACAGAGACACACACACACACGCGCGCGGACAAAAGACAGGGAGGATGGAGTCTCTACGAGTTCTGAGAGGAGGAAAAATGTTACCTATATGTACACTGTACAATCGATAGATTTTGGCGAGAGAAAGAATCTGATCTAAGCATTCTTTAAATAAAAGGAATTTTGTTGAAGAAAATCTTGGATTAAGTAGAAAATTAGATCAAAATTTTGCTGGGGTGAAACCAAAGCTTTTTCTTTAGAGAAAAGGAAGCTAAAGTTACTGACAGCATACATGAATGATAAGGAAAAGATGATTGTCTCGAAATTAAAGGTAATCTGTTGAATGAGTGCTAAAGTGCGAATGACGCGGTTAAATTAGAAGAAAAAATGGAATCCGAACCAATATTTTGATTTGCAATTACGGCAATTTGAATGGTTCACATGCGGGGTCGTTCAACTCTCATCTTTAATTCAAATTTACAAGCTTTTGGGTATATCGAATCATTAGAAATTTGATCATCTCGACAGATTTGAAAAAAGCGTTACCGGTGTATTTCCAAAATAGTCAAACATTTCAAGCTTGTGACAGGAACTGTGAAGTTGAGTTGAGATCACACAAAACAAGTTTCTCAACGTATTATTGCAGTCCAAAAATCACAAAGGACTTGATCTCTTCCAAAAATATACCGACTGAATTTGAGAATGACATATTGAAGTCTTTCACTTTTCAGCATTTGTTTTCGTGATACTGAGAGAATAAGATCATTTAACACAGCATCAGATTTTACGGGAGTTTTTTTGGTGTTGAAACTGTTGCAGGGAAACTTTCAAACAGAAAATTTGAATCGAGTCCTCGCCCCCCTCTCCTGTACCCTTGTGAGTCAATATTATGAATTTATGCAGTACAGTGTCGATTTTGTTGAATCTCGATGAATAATAATTATCAGTACGTAAGTTTCCCCACGTGGAGGCTTTAGCTCTCGCATGCAGGTTAGATATGGATCGTTGTAGCCGTAAACGAATGAAAATTTTCAGTCTTGAAAAAATCTACTCTTGATACAGCCGAGCAATTTTGAAGGATAAGCGAGGTCGAGTGGAATTAATTCATGTTATCAGGTACGAGAATTTGAATTTAGAGAAGGGATGAGGAAATTTTGAAAATAAATCTAAAGAATCTTCAATAAGGATGTGCGTGCGATAGAAATTAGCACCAAGTAGGGGTCTTAGAATAAAGACACTCACCAGTTACGGCTGCTGCTTCACTACCCTCTTCATTAACCTCAATAAATGCTTTTTGTTTGACTTGCGCAACTTTCAGAGGTACATCACTGATGCCTTGGAAATTTGCCTCGTCGCTGAACATTTCAGAGAACCCGAGCTAAGAATTAATCAACATGCATTAGCAAAAATATCGCTCGAGCTCAGCTTTTGTTTAAATTGTTGTATGTTTCAACTCACTTCATCAAGGTGTTGGTTCAGGTCTATCGTTGTCTCAACTTTGAATTTAGGCAGAGATAGCAACAATTCTTCTTTGTAAAAGTTGTTCTCAGCTGTCAAATTTAGGTCAATTTTGTCAAGATTCTCCTCGATTTTTTGCAGACCACCGAAGTCTTTTGAAACGATTATGATCATTGACAAGTCTTCGTTCTGAAACGGGCATGATATTTGGCATATCAGCGTCGCAATAATCTGGCCGATGAGATAAGGTGTAACATGTATTAGTGGAGTAATCACCTCATATGGAAGCGCGACACATTCCGCGTTATACTCTTTCAAGAATTTGTGATAAAATTTCTCCTCTATTTCCATCGTAGGAACTTGTACAGTTGTCGATTCATTCACATGGAATGGTTTCAATGTAGTTAGTTCTCCGCAAAACTTTTCTTTCCAACTACCTTTGAAGTATACGGCATTCAAAAGAATCAGTTTTGTGTCCTCGGTAACTTCACCTGTCAGAGATAATGATGGTATGTTAGTTCCAATTGATAGGGACAGTACAAAAAAAATTAACGAATTGATACCCACTTTCAGAGAATATCTCTGTGATTTTTCCATTTGTTTTATCAATGCACCATTTGTTCACAACTTTCACAGCTTCCGCAGCTTTTTTAAAATCAAGCACGCCGCTCTCTGAGTGAAAGTGCTCGCTAGTTATTTGTTTGAATCCTTCTTTTATGTTGATGTCATTAGACACGTAGATTTTGTTCGCTAATCGTAAAATTACCTTAGGAACATTCTGCAAAGGAAATCAATTTATTATTGGAAAGTTTCTGGGAACAAACGAGATTGAGGAGAATATGAATTTAGAAGACAGCATCAGATTACGAGTAACCACATCATTAGTCAAAATTTCATTTCATGTATGGAATTGTGGAAAACGATTTGTCTTCACGAGTACATGATGAATTTTATCGCCTGACGACGGGAATCGCACTTATTCGTCCGCGAAAACGCACGAAAACAGGCGATAAAATACTATGCAAGTGAATCTCGTTAAAAATTAAAGAGCTTCAAGATTCACATTCGCGGTATCTGAGTCGGACATTCAAGCACGGTGGCTGTGCAACGATTCCGAAGAGTATTTATTCATATTAGAATTTGATCTCCATAAAAATAACGTGATTCCAATTGTCGGTGAGTCGCATACTCACACATTCTATATTTCACAGTTAATTCATGATTCTAGAAAATGTAATCAATCTCGAGAGACGAGTGTGGAGGAAGAAGGCAAGCAAGCCTTTTTCAGATATCCATTCGTTGCAGGATGCCTGAATAGATGGATGGATACAATATTCTATGTTTGGTGAAAAATCAGAGAGTGATTCCAAGCCCGCTGAGATAAGCCGACCTGGTGTACCTCGAGCATGCGCTCTCAATTGCGTCATTTGAATTGTTCACAACTGTATTGAGTGGTATGATTCATCTGAAATAATTTCAATTATTCACGTAGCAATTATGCGAGAAAGGTAGAGAGGATAGCAAGAAAATATACAAGTGAACTAGAATTCTTTAATTACGTCTGATGACACAGTTTATACTGTTACTACTTAGAACAATCCGTGTAGAACATGCAATAAATGAGATGGAGATTGCAATACCTGAAAAGATTGCAAATTTGAATAAACCGTCTCTATGCTAACTTGAAATCAGCAATGGAAAAGCTTTTCCTTTCAAGAACTATTTAGAAAATTTCATCAACAATCACACTCGAGGTTTTCGGCCCCTTATCGTGTTGTAACAGTCTTGGAAGATGGTCAAGAGAACAACTCACATTGAGGGCTTGAACAAATCCATGGAAGCCCTTGTGGGCAACTTCGTCTTCGGCAGGCAGGTGAAGAGCCTTGTGCATATGTTCCCGGGTGGATCCGTCAGCACCGTACGTAGCCATGGACAGGACCACGTGTGCGCTGAGGCTCGAACTGACAAAGTTTCCATCTTCCTTGCTCGCCACTTTCTGCAAAAATTTTTATTTTGCTAATCATGGAATCATGATTTACACACGAGATCGTATGATAATACACCGACGATTGTTCAATGGGGAATGATGGGATGAATCGGCGTCAAACTAGTGAATCATCAGATTCATATGAAATACATGGGGAGCTCACCTTGTGAAAATCCGTGGCGAAGGCCTCGGCACTCCGGGCGACTTCCTTGTGCGACTCGTCTGCCATCGTTTTAGCCCGAGCGTAAAGACAGTATTGATGATGCGATGCCGGCTTTTCAATTTCGTTGAGAGTTTGAGAGCTGTCAAAAAGGAGTGGCTTGGTCGTGCCGATCGACGGACGATTGGTAACTCGGGGATCTATCGCTGGTCTCTTATGTTTTTGTACTGATCAATGAATCACTTTTGCAAAAGTGCGGACGATGCGTGGGAGTGGTGAGCAACGAGTACTAGCGCGTCACCCAGACTAAACAACGTGGGTTTTCCCTCACGCGTATATGAGTCAAAGAGATTATATGTGAGTAGTTCCACGCGAAAGCGACCTACGGAAGAGGGGCGTGTCTCAGATCTTTTTGTTAACATTTGTATTCGATTTTATGGCACAAAATATGAACTTTCCACCACCTATGAGCCCCGAAAAAATGTGTGGTACCATGACGAGAACTTTCAGAAATGAAGAAAATTACATTTTTTTAAAAATTCTAGCAGCTTGTTTCACTAAAATGCAAATAAGTCGAGTTTACTCACAGATATAGATATGCGATTTGCGGCATCCAGAAGGTCTTCAAAAAGCCTATCGAAATCGCTATTTAAAAATTGATTTTCAGGTTGTGGGCGGCTTGTACGAGCAAAAGTGTAAAAATCACTAAACAGTGAATTTCTCAGTTGTCTTTTTTTTCACAGATTTGATGTAAAATTTTGTGTTCTTTCAGAAAAAATGGTCCCGATTCCCTTCTCCGCCGTCTAATGCCTGTTTCTTTTCAATTTTCGCAAAACTATTTTTAGGCAGTTTGAAATTGTCTGTTTACTGCGCATGCACAGGAATTAGTACTCATGGAACCAATTTCATTGGAAAGACAAGAAAATTTCCTTGAAAATGACCACTTGACGAAGTCAATTTCATCAATTTGCCTCGAAGCTACAACGTTTGGAAGACCACCGAATCTCGATAACCACCAAGAGGTGGATCGAAGCCACCGCGACAACACAGTGGGAAAATCCGGGCACGATTTGCCTATTGACGCACTCGAGCTGAAGCTTCATCTTCCGTAGACTGTACCTCCGGGCCAAATTATTGATGAAATCGTCTTTGTCAAGTAGTTATTTCTACCCATGAAATTGGTTTCAAGAGTCCAAATCCCTGCGCATGCGCAGTAAACAGACAATTTCAATCTGCCTAAAAAATAGGTTTGCGAAAATTGGAAAAACAGGCCTTAGACGGCAGAAAAGGAAATCGGGGCCATTTTTTCTGAAAGAACACAAAATTTTACATCAAATCTGTGATTTTCGAAAACTAAAAAAAAATAGGCAACTGAGAAATTCACTGTTTAGTGGTTTTTACACTTTTGCTCGTACAGACTGCCCATGACCTCAAAATCAACTTTTCAATATCAATTTTGATAGGTTTTTTGAAGAACTTTTCAATGCCGTAGACCTCATGTCTCTATCTGTGAAAAAACTTGACTTATTTGCATTTTAGTGAAAAAAGCTGCTAGAATCTAAAGAAAATGTATTTTACTTCATTTTCGAAAATTCTCGCCATGGGACCAAACAATTTTTTCGAGACCTCACAGGTAGTGGGAAGTTTATATTTCGTAACATAAAACAGAATAAAAATGTTAACAAAAGGATCTGAGATATGATCTTTTTTCGTAGGTCGCTTTCGCGTGGAACTACTCATATGGGAGTTTGGTCTGTGCGGCAAGTGTATTGTATAGGGTCAGTCTCTCAGCTTGTTACCGATCGATACTCTATGAAATTATAATAATTGACGAGCCAGGCAAAATTTGTCCGTCCACATACTGCATATCGGGCCGCCTATACGGGAGGGGTGAAGTGTGATGGGTGGGTGGATGGGTCATGGTGGGGTCGTGGGTTGGTAGATGGGTGGGTGGGGTTTGTGGTCAGGTGGGAGGGTTGGTGGATGGATGGATGGATGTACTTAGACTTTAGTGATTTTGGCTGAAATCACTGAGGTTTCAGTGAAACGTTTCACTGATATTCCAACTTTCACTAAAGTTTTAGTAAAATTCTCATTTTCACTAAAATTTCAGTGAAATTTTCACAAAAGTTTCAGTGGAATTTTCACTTAAGTTTCCGTGAAATTTTCACTGAAGTTTTAGTGGAATTTTCACTCAAGTTCCAGTAAAATTTTCACTATAGATTCAGTGAACCAGTGAAACTTCCGCTAAAGTTTCAGTGAAACTTTCACTGAATTTCCAGTGAAACTTTGACTGAAAAATTAGTGGGATATGATTCATAAGGTATATAATCGTACATTTTCCAATATCCTTCAAATAGATATATATTTTTATCTAGATACCAAGTAGTAAATCAACTCAATTGAATTTGATTATTCAATATTTTTGATTTTTTGAGTGTTACATCCGACTCAATTTTCCAGATAATATATAAATTGAAGGTCATTTTTTTATACAAAATTATAGTTGCGAGGAGCTTCATTTCGTACATGTAAAATGAGATTACTCTAATTGTATTACAACATTACAATGATTAAGAGCCCAGCCAAAATTTGTCCGTCCACATTCCGCGTATCGAGTCACCTATGCGGAAGGGTCGAAGTGTGATGGGTGGGTGGGTGAATGAATTAGTGGTGAGGTGGGTGGATGGATGGATCGATGAATGAATCAGTGAATGAGAAATGAGGAACGAACTATGAGGAACGAGTTATGAGGAGTGAGTTGTGAGGAATGATTTATGAGGAATGAGTTATGAGAAGCGAGTTGTGAGGAACGAGTTATGAGGAGTGAGTTGTGAGGAATGAGTTATGAGATACGAGTTATGAGAAGCGAGTTGTGAGGAACGAGTTATGAGGAACGTCGTATGATGAACGAGGTGTAAGGAACGAGCTATGAGGAACAAGGTATGGAAATGGGGATAGAATTGCTGAAATCCCGTCTAACTTGTTTGATCTAATTCAGTGTACTTAGTTCGGTCTCATTCGTCGTACTTCGTTTTAGTGCGGTACGGTTGGGTTTCATTTGGTCCTACTCGGTCTGATTGGGCCTACTTCGGTCTAGCTCGGTCTAATCCGGTCTAATTCGGTGAAGTTGGGTGTGCTTAGGTCTACTTCGGTCGAATTCGATCTCATTCGGTTTACTTTGGTCAAATCAGGTCTATATCAGTCTAGGAAGGTCTGATTCGGTCTAGTTCTACTTAGGGTGGTCTAGTTTGATCTAGTTTGTTCTGGTTGGGTCTAGTTTGATAGTCCGGGCCTTTTATTTAGCCAATACAGCCGTTTCGAAAATTGAAAACGATAAATCTGAGTTCTCTTTTATATATCTATTAGCAGGTGTAACTCAAGATAATATCATTTTCGCAAACATCATGAAAAATTTCTACCTAGCACCACCAATCATTATTTTACAACCATAGTTATTGAACTACAACAGCATTTCAGGGGCCTCTGACTTATCAAGGACATTTACAAGCCGAACGAGCGGTAGCGAGGGAGGCGATAACGCTAGTTGATGAATGAATACAACGAGATAAAATTGAATGAAAGCACTCCTCTCTGTGATATCAATCGACACGCCTCTCTAGTGAGTCATATCTCAAGAAACGCTGTCAGGATTTTTTGGACAATTGTCTCTCGCGGCCGAAATTAGGATTTGAGGGTTGGTTATTCGTCGTTATCAGGTATCGGAGGAACAAAAATCACCTCCATAGCCGATGTCTTTTTGTGCAGAAGTGTATAGAAGGCATAAATACGAAGTGGAAGCGGCCATAACAGTCATATCTAATGGTTCGACTATATGAAAACTTGGACTCAAACTATCGACGTGTTATGTACAGTACCGTTCATAAGTTTTCGATGGTCGATCCCTCGATTACCCTGACTTGGAACAGCAATAAGTCAAATTCTATGCGTTGTACGAAAATTTTCAAGAAAACATCTTACAGAGCAGAAAAAATACTAACTTTTACTGGGTTTTGATGATTTTTATCGAATATTTTTGAAGGTCCTACACGCTGATGAAAAAATAGAAAATCTAAAAATTTTTTACTTTCATTGAGACACCTGCAGTTTTAATGCGAATGAAGATACGGCAATTCTGAAAAAAGCATCTTGTAGAGCGGAAAAAATGCTATGTGTAGCCATTTTTTGATTATTTTTTACGTATCCCGGGTGAGAACGTGCGAGCTGTCCAAACCCCCAAAATCATGGTTTTTCACCGTTTTCTGTGCCGTTTCCGATGATAAGCAGTCATTTTGGGTATCTAGACAGCTTGTACGTTCTCATGCGCGGTACGTAAAAAATGATCAAAAAATGGCTACACATAGCATTTTTTCCGCTCTACAAGATGCTTTTTTCAGAATTGCCGTATCTTTATTCGCATTAAAACTGCAGGTGTCTCAATGAAAGTAAAAAATTTTTAGATTTTCTATTTTTTCATCAGCGTGTAGGACCTTCAAAAATATTCGATAAAAATCATCAAAACCCAGTAAAAGTTAGTATTTTTTCTGCTCTGTAAGATGCTTCCTTGACAATTTTCGTACAACGCATAGAATTTGACTTATTGCTGTTCCAAGTCAGGGTAATCGAGGGATCGACCATCGAGAACTTATGAACGGTACTGTAAATGTAGAATAGCATAAACTACTATGAATTCATCAAAATTGAGGCTTCTGCTCGACTAGCAGTGTCTTGGCTTTGAAACCTCATCTACTTGAGACCTCTGGAAAAGAGTATTTCTTCCCTGCTGGAAATAATTCCATGGGATCCCGCATGCGGTCCCACAGGTCCCCATGGGGCTTCGTGGGACCTGACCCTGGGAAAATTTTCAATCTCAAATTTTGCGAGATTTGTCATCCGACAGTTGCAGCATAAAAATTTCGGCCTCTATTCCTCCGAAAAGTGTCGAATTTGGTAGAAATTTGTATGCATTGTACGTCTCCGATGCCAAATTTTGCAAATATCAAGATTGAACATTTTCCCGGGGCCAGGTTCCACGAAGCCCCACGGAGACCCATGGAACCCCAAGGGGTTCCACGGAACTATTCTCAGCAGGGTTACTTTGTTTCATGCACATTTATTCACATATTTCCGGAAGGCATTGGTCCAATTATCAAATGTTAATGTAGATGCGAAATAACTGAGAAAAATTAACCAATATTAGTGAATTTAGAAGTTTCTAACTCATTGCTTACCCAATGCGCATCAAATTTGAGTTGATGTGATACATAACTACGCTTTGAACGTTTGGATTGAACGATATACACTGTCCCCAAAGCCAATGACCCTGATATTGAAGACGAGATGAAATATCGACCGGACCAGTCGTTGATGGGGTCATCGGTATACGTCTCATATCGGATCGAAAGGCAGTACCGTTGATGGGTAACGACATCCCAGGGCAAATTATCACGAAAATATATATTCCGACAGCTCTATGTTAGCTAGGACATTGATGCTTTTCGCGCTCCATAGGCGGGGAAAAAGATTCTATCTACTTACGAGACCAAAAAAAAGTAGATTTACACTCATTATACTCATCAGTTTTATAAAAATTTTATTAACTTTATTTGAAAAGTTTCTACTTTTTGAAATACGTTTGAACATCATTCTTGGGATATGGCTTAAGCACCAAGCATGTGGGAATGTTTTCTGGTTGTTCAATCCATAGTTTATGATCAACACCATCCTCAACCAATGTGGAATGCAGAGATCTAAACGATTCTTCAGATGGCGTCTGAAAAGGTGAGAGATGATAGAAATTACTTAATCAGAAGAGCAAAATCTTATATTCATCTTTCAACCATAGATATTGAGACCATCTGCTACTTAAGGCGATGCGGTCACCATGCAAGCTGGAAATCATTCCCAACTTTCTCCGATTCTGTTGCGATTTGGGCTAAACGACGAGCGTACAAATATTTTTTATCGTCTAACTTAGATTTGTCTGCTCTTCGTTAAGCCCGAATTGCAATAGAATCGGAGAAAGTTGGGAATGAAAATGTGCGTATATTATTTTATTTATTTTTATTTTATTTAAACATTTTACGGGCTAAAAAGCCCTTACATAATATATATTTCAGATGTGGTAACGCTTAGATAATGACCTACGAAAGAAAAAATAAATCATCCAACCAAATAAGTAATAAGTATGAGAAAATGAGTCATTACATATAGATACATGATTGTTATAACTATGTAATGACTATTATGAACCACAGTGCAAGTGTCAAATTACGAGAAGCAATAAACAACGCGACTATCTAAAGCGCCACCACGCGACTCATCCATATTATAGATTCGGAGGTTCCTTCGGGCGAGTTATTCCCATTTTTCTCCAATTCTATTGTGATTTGGCTAAGAGACAGATTGAGGAATACAAGTTTGACAATAACAAGTATTCGACAACTCGTCTCACTCTTTGAATCATCAAACTTTTCATATAAGATGTATTTTCAAGGTCCATGGTCGCGGTGCACGGTGACCGCATCGCCTTAAAGCAAAAATGAATGTTTTCCAGTTATTAGCATTTTTTATGGCAACCTTTACTTTCCGGACGCAGATGGAGAAAAAAACTTTCTGAGAACATTTAGAGAAAAAGAAGTAACGTACAAACCTCCATGAAATTCGAATTAATACTAGAAGAATGGTATTTGGATTGGATTAAGAGCAAATCCCGTCCCTATCGATACCACCTCCGACTCCCTCATCTTAATCTTGGCATACCGTCAACTAGGGTAACTTTGGAACAGGGGTGTAACTTTTGAATAATTTGCGAAATTGTTACTGTGATGCGCGGCCCGATAAGCTGATAATCCTATCGATCATAACCTGATCCTCGCACTTGAGTGCCTTTGAGGTACGCATGAGCAATGTTCAGCTCAAGCCAGGGTGTCCCCATCAGTTGTAGAAAAAATGTTGTCTAACTTATCTTTCGGGAATGCTTTCCCCTTTCGAACTTGGGGCCAAACTTGCAAAACGAGACATCCTCAAACTTGGTAATCGCAACGCAAGTTGAGCACACAAACCTCACACAACCTCCCAGAAGCTGTGGACAAATTTGCGAAAACTTCGGGAAATGGATATGTCCCGGTGAACTTGGCAAATCTTTCGCTACCCAAAGTCCATATACATGAGTATTGCAAGTTTTGTTTGGGATAAAGTTTGCACAACTTTGGCACTACTTAGAAAAACTGTGGCCAACCTTGAACCAAGATTCGCATTAACCAAGAACTTGAAAGAGTTTTCTCAATCACAATGATTTTCCGAGACTAAATGGTGGACGGTGAGGGGTTTCGACAAATTTTCTATCAGCTTTGAAATAGTTTGGTTCGCGTTCCTGAAATTATAACTTTGAGCTTGTTTTTATCATTAACTCAAAATCGAAACACGCGCTGTATTAACTATGACTCTACAGTTTACTTTGGAGCTTTGAGAGCTAGAGAATACTTTTCTTGAGAGTTATTTGTTTTCCGTACCATTTGCGAGCATGATGAGGTCTTGGAACAGATTGTATTCAAGTACTCAAAATATTGGAAAAATTACAAAGTGGAATAAATCACTGGAGAAAAAATGCCGATGAAAATATGAGAATGGAAAAACTGCTCATAATTGTTATGACATGGAAGATGTTTATTCATCAATTTGCGATGAAAATACCTTATTATTTTGATTTCGCGTTGAATGATGTGTATGATAACGATGAACTTGTTATTAATATCTTAGTGCCTAAGGTGTTCTTATATGTAATAAAATTCATGTATAAAGGGCTATAAAGTCCGGTTATCCGTTTAAAATAAAAAATGAAAATAAAAGGAAATAGTTAGTTATTCATTCGAAAGCTAGTTGCAAGCGAAGAGATGCCCACTCGATTCGTTCCAATATCTTAAAAATCCAGTTGTGCCCCGGAGCCTATTAGCACCGGGGCCCATCGCACTTAACGTGTGAACAGTAATTGACGCCAATGATACTTTCATGTTGTATATGACACTACAAATACCAATCACATCTTGAAAATAGATACTAAAAGGGGAATAAGAAAGATGTCTCGGCGAATCACGCGAATGACATAAGATTAATGTGTGATTAATGATAGGTACGATGCAGTCGCTCGAAGCCGAGTCATTGAGAGCCATTACAAAACGTCGACTTGCTGCCGATACGCTTCATAGTCAATTACTTCCTTCTTTCGGCTCCATCGAGTACCGTACTGGAATGAGTACTGAGAAGTGCCAGTACTCAGGCGGACACAATATTGGCGTGAGTTACTATTCTCTTGTTCACTTACACTACATTAGTCACAGGATATTTTGGATTTGTTTTTGAAATTTTGTTGACTGACAACACATCAGTGCGATAACATCAACTTTTGTAACAATGCATTGAGTCCGTGAAGAGGATCATCGTCAGTTGATTGAAAGTGTGATGCAACTGTTGATCAAATCTGCCTTCCATTATCCGTATGTAAAAAGTTTGAAGACAGAGAGCGTAAGTTACATTATACTATAAAAGAAAACAGAAATAATAATATAATAATAATAGAGTAAAACAAATACGATGCATTCAAACGAAACAAAAAAGAGTTTGCCCGCAAATGGTGAAGAAAGAGTCCACAATATGAACTGGAATAATTTTCTTTGTACTAATAGTAGAGGAATTTGATGATCACAATTTTGTGTTTGCACATTCTATCATTCAAGAAAATTGACGTACTCAAGAAGAACTCTGGTGTTTATTGCAGGAGAATAGCCGCATTTGGCTTTCGTCGGACTTGGTCTAAAACATTCTTCACGCGATTAATTGAAATAAGCAGAATCTCGGCACCATGGACTCGTTTCAAGTGACAGTGTTTTTGAGCATTCTGGGATCCCTGTTTGCAACTCTGTACCTCTACTTTCGTCGAAAGCACACCTACTGGGCTCGCCGTGGAGTATATTCACCACCCACCCATTGGCTCTTCGGTCACTTCAAAGATGCAATTTTTCTGCGAATATCTCCGTCTAAGTTGATGGGAAAATTGTATGCAAAAGGCAAAGGCCATCCAGTTATGGGAATTTATGTGATGCAGAAACCATTTCTGGTACTTCGTAGCCCAGAAATCGTTAAGCAGGTCCTTGGCAAAGATTTCAATTCATTCTCTGATCGTCACTTTGCCAACAAGCGCAAGGACGACATAATCGGTAGTACGAATATATTCTCTATCGACAATCCAGGGTGGAAATATTTGAGGGTGAAACTATCACCGGCATTTAGTAGTGGAAAAACCAAGCGACTTTTTGAGATCATGGTGGAAAGCTCGGAGAACCTGAGGAACCATCTGGAAAATAAAATTATGTCCGGAAACACCGTGGAAGTGCGCAACATCAGTAGCAAGTATACTGCTGATGTTGCAGCTTCGCTTTCCTTTGGCGTAAAAACTAACTCTTTTCAAGAATCTGGAGCTGAGCTTCATGATCGCAGTGAGTACTTCTCAACTAAATACTAATTGCAGGGTACTTTTTCTATTTGACCAAGAAACGTTTTTTGCTTCTCAGGTCAAGCATTGACAAGCCAAAATCTGTTTCAAGTATTTGTAATATTTGCCAACTTCTTTTTCCCAAAATTGAATGATATACTGGGATTGTCCTTACTTGGCGGCCATAACGAGTTTTTCCGGCGAATATTTTGGGAATCCATGGATGCGAGAGAAAAGTCCGGAACCAAGCGGGGTGATGTGATTGACTTGCTGATGGATCTCAAGAAAGAGGAGCAGAGTAAAGAATTCCGTAAGAATTATTGGCTTTTTACATATAAAATGTCACATAAATGTATGCCAATGATGTGGTCAACGGGTATGTAATTGGAGATTTACCTCAAAATGCGTGAGTTCGAATCGTGTATTTGATTAATCTGACAAAAATCCCAAAGAAAATCCAAGATGAGCGATTGTCAGACAGCGATCTAGCTGAAAAATAAGTAGTCAAAACTTTATAAAATGACAAAATGAGACAAGCGAAAGTTTGAATTGACTTCGTCAAAGGGGGTAAACTATATCAGTTATTCCGTTGAAAGTGTGATTTTCCGTGTTCCGAGTTCCCCCAAGTTTCTGAGGGTTTGAATGTGCATTGTAGCAATTTTCTGGGGTGTTTTCTACTAGTATGCAACTATGTTAATAGTTTTGGAGACGATTCTGACGTCCCCGTAATTTGTCATGCTTCGTAAAGGGCCGAAATGTCAATTCCGTCCCCCGTAGACAACCCACCTTCGACTCTTGCATTCACTGCAACGCATATGCAGAGACAAAAACCCCAATATATAACTGTGCACTTCAATTTGTAATACTTCAAATAACATAATCCACCACTTTGCGAATCCAAATTAAGCCCTCAGCTCCCGCACAGCTATCCGACATTTTGAAGACGGGTTTGCACCGAAACTGCTTGCACAGCATTAGTTAGGTCGGCAAAGTCCCCGATCGTTATTGAGCCTTTCTAATCAATAAGGTTGATTTCTAGAAACCCAAATACACCTAATTCATGTGTAACAGTAGCCGAAAACTCGAATCCGCACCCAAGCGCACCACATGAACGTGTTTTCAGAATGGCGTACAACATTTTCGGTCAATTCCGTCTCCATGTTGTGCTCCTCCCCAACGCGCTATATCGCTTTGTGAAACACATTTTTTTGAAGTATTTGGTTGCGTGGGATCAAATCTATGTGGAAAAGAGTCTCCGATTAGTTGGCGAGCCGTGAGAATATTTCTAAGGCAAAATGTCAATTCCGTGCCCGTCAATTCCGTCCTCCTCTACGACCCCTTGAGAGGATGTCGGATACCGACATTGTCGAGTTTTCCGATTTCTCGATGAATTTTCGAGGTATCGGGATTTCACTAAGTAACGCCGATTCTGTATGGCTCACGGAATCGGCGTTACTTTTTAGTTTTTTGATATCTCAAAAATTCATCGAGAAATCCGAAAACTCGATCATGTCGGTAACTGTACAATATTGATAGGACTCCGACGTCCCCTTAAACTACACATATCTTCGTCTGACTTTACTTTTGAGATACGTGGCTCTAGATACTTCCTTTTTGTGACCAAACAAGTGTGAATCAACTGCTATGAGACACCGGAACTCGTCTGGGGCTGGAATAATCTTTTGACCCATATCACTCCCTGCGACGGTTTTGGCCCCAAAAAATCACACTTTCGGCGGAATCACCCATATATGAAATGAATACAGTGTGCTCGATGTATTCATTCAGATTCATCTATGGAATACGAAGTCCGAGTGGAATATCATTATATAAGTTACTTCAATGAAGCAGCGAAACCTTTTGTTAAGTGGTTGGAGTTTAATGTCGACTTGAAAAACGAACGACACCAATTCTTACTATGGAAAAATTTTATTCTCACACGAAACCGAGTAATCACATAACAAAGTCAAAAATCATGACGTGATCCGTGAAAACTCGGAAATCGTGTCCACGAATTTTGCCTGTCATGAGCAACACTATGATTTTCGAGCTTTTGATAATTTTTGCTTCTTGTTGTCACATGTAAAAGCGATGTCAAACGAGTTTGATCTCACAAAAAATTCTAGATTAATGAGAAAATCATAGGCATGATATTCTTACTCATGCAACTTGCAAACATATATACCACACACAAAAAATGTTTTTGCCGAAACATTATATGTACGAATAGAACTCGTTCTACGGACTTTTTTACGCGGCTCGACACTTAAAACCGACTATCATTTCATGTGGATTCGAATTGATACGTATGCGAACGATGATCACATTCATACGAAACTATTTCCAAAACATCAGCATGACTTCACTTTTGGGGGGTTGTATCCTGATGCGAGCGCAAAACACTAGTGCTTCATCGTGAGATATATAAACTGAGTACGCAAAGAGGGAAATTTTCTATGATTTTCAACCAAACGTTGTGTGAATTATGATCAGTTGATACTCATTATTATCTTCAAACAGGATTCGAAGGCGATCGGTTGGTGGCGCAGTCTTGGATATTTCTCGTAGCCGGACAGGAAACCAGCTCGATAACTATGACATTCTCTCTACTCGAGTTGTCGCGACATCCGGAGATGCAAGCCAAAGTTCGCGAGGAAATTCGTGAAAAAATTGGAGCTAAGGATCAGATAACGTACGAACGCGTTTCCAAAATGAACTACGTCCATCAAGTCGTCTCCGAAACATTGAGGCTTTACGCTCCGGCATCGGTCCTCGACCGGCTCGCTGTCGCTGACTATAAAGTACGATGGCAAATTTTGTCAAAAGTATCGTCTCTTTGTATATATTTTCTTCCAGATGGATGCAATAATCTCGATTAAATTATATCTTATTGATTCTGTCGAGTGTCTGCTCGAGCTAGCACTGATTTTTTGTGACTGATACATAGTCTCAGTGACTTGCTCTCCGTCAAGCTTCACAGTGAGATTTGCAAACGTCCCATTAGCAATATTGTGGCACTTTGTGCGACGATTTTTCCGTCACCAATTTAATCTACAAATGACCATAAAATATGCAGACTCTTTGGGTGATCAAAGTAGTTACACCTTTCAATCGAATTCACCATCAAGCCGAGTCGGAAACCGAGATTGAGAAAAATTTTAGATGAGAAATAATTTTGAGGGTAAATCATGTTAATGCACACTGTGGGTTACATGTATCATTTATCTCTGACTTCCGAATGTATACTATAAGTCCTCATCCTCAACTTGCTCTAAGACTGAACTATAGTCTTCATAGATTTGCAGCATGATCTTCATTTCAGTATCATTGAATGTGAGAAATGATTGTTTTATTGATCCGATTTACAGATACCTGGTACAGATATCGTTATAGAAAAAGGGACTGTGGTCTACGTTTCTCTGGATGGGCTTCACGAAGACCCCGAGTATCATCCGGATCCACTAAAATACGATCCAGATAGATTTAGCGAGAGCCGAAAGCACGAAATCAAGCCGGGCACCTATTTGCCTTTTGGAGACGGACCAAGAATGTGCATAGGTGAGCTAGAAGTAATCGTATCCGACAGCAATTTTTCAGTTGATTTTTTTTGTCGTTTTCAATTAAAACTTGACGTCAATATTGTTTTCAGGAATGCGCGTTGGTATTCTACAGAGCGTCGTAGGGTTGATAAGAATTCTCAGTGAATTTGAAGTATTCCCGGACCCTAAGCACAAAAGCGAGGTGAGCAAACGGGCCATGTTCACTGCTCCAGCTGATCCACCAGGAGTCCTCCTACGATTCGTCAAGAACCCTGTGTTCTGAACAATCAATATTGTGTAATCAGAACTCTCATTTTGATGGCGTACTCCAAAGTGAAAACTATTTTTGTGTGAAATTCAAAACGAAGACGTGCTATTGTGATATTGCATGCAGCAATAGAGTAGCCCATTGACAGTTTTAGTCATTCGTGTGATTCTTTTTCTATACATGAATAGAATGATTAAAAAATAGGGATGTTCCAAAAGCTTATTCGATAACATATTCCTTACACAGTAGCCAGTGACTTTTTATTTAGGCACTGTAACAAACTTTTTTGAGTGAGGGACACATTATTGATGTCACTGTTTATTTGCTTCTTAAAGATATCAGAGTAGACAACTTGGTACCTCAAAAATCGTAATGCACTCCAGCATATTTGAATTCTGATCAAAGACACCTGTCGAAAACTATTTCGAGGAATTCGTTCCCACATGCAATGAAGCTTATGATTCGAAAACTTCGTTTAAATGAATCTTTAAAACCAGAGCAAGTATATTGTTTACCTTAACGTTGAATCGCGAGGGTGTGTCCACAAAAGATGCATATGCAGCGCACACTGTGCATATGCACTGCACGAGTGCACATGTGCAGCTCATTGAATTTTAGCCGGAACCAGCCGGAGTTCGTCGAGCTCTGTTCAGGATCACTGGTAACGGAGGAGAAACTCGAACCGGCTCAAATCGGAAATTCTCTGATTTGAACGGTTTAATCTCTGCTCAAATCCGATGAGCTGCACATATGTGCACGTGTGCAGTGCATATGCGCATTGTGCACTGCATATGCATGCACAAGCATCTCTGGACACACCCTTACGGGCTGATCCAAAGTAAAAGTCGACGAGTTCCGTCTGGTTCTGGGGATGGTGCACAAGCTATATGGCATCGTTTAAGGCTATTTTTCACCACCCATTCACCCCCCATATGGTTCAATATGGCAGTCTAATCAAACACCCCCTCCCCCCCTTTAAAAGTCATATGGTTCTCGGAAATTTTTTCCGAAAATTGAGCAGCTTTCAGAGAATATACCTAGACTACTCCAATAGGGTCGATTGTATCGTAATTTATTTGAACTGAATTTATGATACAGTATTATCTACATATTCTTCTTCTTTCACCTTTTGTTTGTTCTATTCGTAAGGAAAACTGAGTCTTCTCGGAGGGCTCTGGCCATATGGCTTTGGGCTTGACCCACCTACCCACCTCATCTGGTTCAATACGGTGTTTTGGACGACCACTCAACCACCCTTTGCAGACCATATGTTTCTGGCTAAAATTTGATAAGCTGCACATGTGCACGTATGCAGTGCATACTGCTTAGTGTGCCTTGCATATGCATGTATATGCAACATTTGTGGACATACCCTTGTGTGAGGGTTAGATTTGCTTGCTTAAATTCGCAAATTGCTTATATTATCTATCTTTTTGATACACTGTGCGAGAAAGTAACTTTTCCGCACTGGTTTCCCACTTTCTCTCACAGTTTGTCAAAATAGTAGATTTCGCACCAAGTTTATGAGGTTGTAGCTTGCTTCTGAGCGATTGGTTTTCGGCCTGAGCCGCAGGCGAAGGTCGAAATAATCGCTCGGAAGCGGGGAACCTCATGAACGAGTTGCGAATACTATTTTTTACAATTTTGTAACCGCCCAAACATCGGAAAATTGCAAAAAGTAGTATTCGATACACGGGTGTAAAACTTATTATCCGCTCCGACCTTCGCCTACGGCTCAGGACGGAAACCCAACACTCGGACGCGAAAAAAAAATTTTCCGCCCTTGTATCGAAATGTACTATTCTTTCATGGTCTTTGAAATGTCTTAACTTTTATTTCAGAGATAATTATATTCATGAGTAGGTAATGAAAATTGAGCGTTTATTTAAGGAGAGATCATAATAGTCTTTCGATACCCTGAGCTTTCAAGATCGGATGATCGAAAAGCGACGCGTGGGCGCAGAAAAATGACTCACTGTGACTGGTCCAAGCGTTAAATTGATTTCTGAGAAATATTTGAAAATAGTTCAACCGAAGTGAAAGTTTTAATTCCGATTTCGAATAAAAATGCTGAAAAAATGCTCTACTCACCTCGTTCCCCGGGCTGTTTTGAGGCGCTCGGGACTTTATTCTTCACCCGTTACACTATCCGGTGCCTCGAAACAGAAACACCTCGCAATAATGGTATACTGTTAGACATCAACTCATTTATTTCTGGAAATGGTCATGATACTTCTCAGCAAAATCTGAATGTTTGTGCTAGGCGCGAAATTTTCAGAACTCTTTGTCAAGTCGCATGCTCGAAGACGTGGTTGAGGAAACGGCTCTCTAACATTCTGCCACGTTACTGAGCTAGGAAAATAGCGAAAAAATGTGCGTTTCTTCTTACGAAGAAAAAGTAATTTACTATTGGAACCACATCAGCGAGTTCACTGGTTAGCTGAAGATATTTTTTGATCGTCTGTGCGCAAGTGAGTCATTTGCACACTGTTTTTCGCTTTTAATTTGCTCACAGAAGCTCAAAAAACATAGTATGATACTATTTCGATCGACTGTGCGTAAAGCATTGCCTTACGCACGGAAATTTTCGTTCGCTTTACGCCCAGTCGATCGAAAAGCGTATTTCGATACTCGAGCGTGAAGTTTTTTGCTTTACTCGTGATAATTTCGACCCTCGCCAAGGCTCACTCGAAAAGCAAAACCAAACTTCCTACCCCGCTTCCCACACTCGAATCGAAAAATATATTTGATGCTCCATCAAGTATCTCAAAATATAATATACTTTTGGTCACAGAGTTGACTATAAATAATAAGTGTAAGATTTGGAACATCTTGTTTTTTGCAAGGCTTATTTTCTACAAAATTCTGTGGCCATAGCGATAATCTTGTTCTAAAGAATTGGTGTCAATATTTTTCGATTTTCAAAACTTTGAAACAACAAAATAGCTCATTGCGTTGCTCAACAATTGGAATAAATTATAATGAACTTAAGGAATGATGATGCAGCAGAATATAACGATCTTATCAGGCAGCTTGTATCGCAGTATTGCACTATTGTCTCGTTTTGTTGTGACCGATTTGAAAGCGTGCCATTTAAAGATTACCATTAATGCTGAGTCGCTTGGATGTTATAATGTCACACTCGTGAGCATCTAATTAATTGTTATCAGCATTTTGACGAGTTATTCTCATCATGAAATATATGGAGAGTGCTGAAAAAAGAAATTACCGATTGAAATTTGTGATTTTGTTTCAAAACTATTCTTGGCTCTGGATGTCCAATTCTTTATGCCAACATTACCAAGCCTGTTAAAAGGTGATTTTCTGGTCTGTACTTATCCAATGCACCCTTTTCAATAAATTGAGTGGAAATTGATCGGAAATCGCTGTGATTTCATTGACTTTGATTGATTCGCGGTAAATTTCACGAGAGACAGTGAGAATATCAAGTAAGATTTCAGATCCACAGAGAGCGATTTCGACTGATTTTGATAGAAAGAAGGACATTAGACAAGTGACCTGGTTGTAACGCTGTGTATTTAACGAACTTTGAAAATAGGAATGTGTGGTCAAGCTATACTTCTGTTCAAGGTGCAAATTGAAACCCAAAAAAAAATGGATATCATCTATCACGTACGACTGTATCATTCCTCATTTTTATATTCTCCACGTCTTTATATTGTATAATGCAATTTGAGGTAATGCACCACACAAAATCATGTATTGAGGAATATATCTTCCTTTTCTGTTTAATTATCATATAAAAAGATATAATATTCGAGTAAATAACATAATACTGAGGAATTCAGCATTATCGAGTCACCCGGAAATCCCCCAACTGTACCATGGAAAAGGACGTCTGATGATTTTGTGACTTTGCAATTGCAGTCTTGTCGTGTTATCTCACACGTTTCGTTCTCACCTCAATCGGCTCTCTAACTAGCCTCACTAATGTTCGTAGAAAGTCCAGGCATAGGGACAACCCGCCAATTTTTATTTCTGACATTTCTCATCAACCTGGAACTCTCCATGTCCTAATGGTAAATATTGATTTCATTATCTCTTGTGACCAAACTTGTGGGAACTTGGGCCATATTAGACGATGTCAATGGTTATTTTCGAACAACCGATGATAGTACTCATGTTGTGCGATTCATTGATGTCATACATACACTTGCAAAGTATAACGGCCCCGATGAGAATTTTCATCTCCTCGGTTTAAATAAGACAAAGAGAGAATATTCAAACGGAATCTGGCAGTATGGGCCCGTGATGACCGCCACCCTTCTATTCTTCACATGGTGCCATTGCAAAGGAGGAAACTAAGGATCGTAAAGCAAGGACATTGGTATTGAAAATCATCGCATCACTTTCACAAAGTTATAATTTTTATTCCGCCTTCACTCTCATTTATTGCATTTTTCGTCTGTAACGACTGTCACGCCATTTATCCACCCACCCCCTCCCCACACGGACAAGCTCATTAATCAAATTACTACTAAGAGTGGGAGTTTTTACGACAGGCTAGGGTTCACATATTGGACACGCATTGTGGTTAGCGTTGATATTTCATACTATACATGTTCAGGTTCGCATAGTCGTGTTCAACATTCGTTCTATAATAAACTATGAACAATATAAACCCCGATGGATGTGTTACTTGGTATCATTTTGGGAGTATGGACAGGACCAGTTACCTATTGCTAACTAAATTGACGAATGAAAACTATAGGTACTGTGATAATAAATCCGAATGTACATTCGCGATTGAATAGTCATGCAAGGGATGCCTGGAAAGTATGGTTGGGTTTAGCTGAATCGGCAAAGTTCAGCGTCGTGTTCGCGTGTGAACGCCATTTCGCAATCAATGTCAATGTGATTTTTCGTGAAAATTCTATTTTTTTTCTAATTTTTGATATACATCGGGCCGTGAATAAATTCCCGTCGTCGGTATGTTGTACTAGGGTAAGGTTGCGCTAGTTTGGGCCGTATAAGAATTATTGTGTAAATTGTATTATATGTGTATAATTAGCATTATTGATTAGAAAATGAGCTTCAAAAAATTTTTAAATTTTGTTGATCATTGATCAATTAACCATCAAACAAATGAAGAGCATGATAAAGAGATATGTTATTTTATTTCCATATATTGGTTTCGTATTAAAATTATTTCTCATCGTAACGACTTCTGAAAAATCTTCACTATTGGGTCCAAATGTAGATGCACATACAATGCATGATATTTGAAATTCGAAGTATTTCGATAACTCCATCGTTATCTGTTTTATCCAAATAAATTTAATAGCTTTAAGCACAATTTTGTATTGGGGGCGACGCCCCAGGCTTGAGACCTGTTGTTGGATTTCATTTTTTTCCTTGCTGCTCGTTTGGACGGTCAGTTGATTTTTGATGGAACATTGCGTAATTATTGTGAAATCCATTTTTTGCAAATGAATTTAATAACTGTGAGCACAATATTGAATTGGAATGACGCCCCAGACTTGAGACCTGTTATTGGATTTGATTCCTTTCCTTGCTGCCCGTTTGTACGGTTAGTTGATTTCTGATCGAACATTGCGTAATTATTTTGGAAAATCGTTTTATCTGAATAAATTTAATAACTGTGAGCACGATATTGTATTGGAACGACGCCCCAGACTTGAGACCTGTTGTCAGATTTCATTTCTTTCCTTGCTGCGTGTTAGGAATATTAGTTGAATTTTGATGGAACGTTGCGTAATTAATCAACATATGGCTTAATTCTTAAGGATTTGTTAAAAAATTTTCGTGGTGATGCCTCGCCGTCCTTCCAAAAATACATCGGTGAGGTGTATTCGATGGAAACGCGTCCTGCTTGAGGCCGGTGTCTGTCTTTATAGCACGAGTGTAATGCTGGTGAAGATGTAAACCTTGTATCGAGCTGTCGTGCATCAATTGTTGGTTGACACCGATTCATATTGATATAAATATTCAATTGTCACTTCAATGTCAAGAAGTTGTGCCTGAATATATTTAGGGAACTTTTCATAATCGAAATCTCTCTTTGAAGGTTGTGCTTGATAAATGTAGGATCACCTTGCCATACTTTCAAAGTTATACCTCGCTGAGGTGTATCCAAAAAACAAAAATTCTTCAATATACCTTCTGGCGATGCGGTCGCCGTGAACGATGAAATTTGTTCCCAAACCTTGCAAAATATTTTCCGATTTGGGTTAAACAACGAGTTACCCAGGCTTTCTCAGCATCTAACATAGCCTGGATAACTCTTCGTTGAGCCAAAATTGGAAAAGATGTCGAGATTGTTAAGAACGAAAATGTGCCTATTTGTAGGTTAGAAATTAACCGCGTGCGAGTTATTTTCGTTCATTAGTGATAGTCTTGTGATTGGTGATCAAATACACGATTTGTATCATAAATCACGAATCAGAGTTTAACATTATATAAGTGGTCCCCATGCTCTTGGGATTCCTTCAAAGTCTCAAAGCTCGTAGTTGAATTCACGAAAAATGAGATTGAGTTTTAATTCCTTTTTTCGATATCATTATTTTCTTTACGGGTTTTTCAAACATTCAATTAACAATTGAAAGAAATGTTATTTTCGTCTATTCTAAAATAAAATTCATTCAAGTTGGGCCAGGTTTAGAGCGATTGAATTTTTTTTTTTCGTGGTCTGGTAACTCCTCTGACTGTACTTATAACGAGCTTTTTCCGAAAAATTGTGATTGACTCATCGTCATACTTTCAAAGTTGTACCTCGTTGAGATGTATTTGATAAAAGAATGTTTTAGTGAAACGTAATCTCATATCTATGTTCTGGATTCTTTAAATCAAATCATTAACATGTTCTAGACCTGTGATATCTGTTCCGGAAGAGACTTGTGATTCGAAAAAATTAAATAAATGATATCGATGGAGAATCCGGTACAATATCATTGTTTGTATGATATCAAATACACGGTTTATAGCATAAATCACGAATCAGAGTTTAACATAATATAAGTTGTCCCCGTGCTCTTGGGATTCCTTTCAAGTCTCAATGCTCATAGTTGAATTCACGAAAAAATGGGATTGAAGTTTTAGTGATATATTCCATACTTGGGTCCTTTTTGAATATAGTCTTGGAAAAATTCAATCATAAACAGAGCTGACTCCATGATTAAGAATTAGCAGGAACATGAGACATTGTCTGTGGATGAAATATTTGGAATTGAAAATAGATATAGGTTTTCCACGCTCGAAGTAGTGAACTCAACAAATCGAAAAATCCGTGTAGAGAAGAACAGTACTGTAGCTGACCACACAGCACAGAATCATTTTAGAAACGTTTCAGAATCATTTCATGAAAAATTCATAATATTTTAAACATGATTCCGCGACTGGAAATGTTTGTGAAAGCTCTCATGGAAATATTTGCGTGTATTCAAGATTATGAATATTCCGACGACTGAGCCAGAAAAAATTATTTTCCTCATATTGAACGTACACTCGGGACATATTACAATATTGGTTTTTTTTGTTGGAAAATTGATATTAGTGTAATCATCGATGTTTATATGATAATACTTTCCATGAGTGTCACCGCGCGCTGGTAGAGTTCGTACCCGGGTCCTTCGGGTTACGGAGCTGCGACGTTGTTCACGAAACTATCGAAAAATGTAATTTTGATTTTTCTGATATCTGACTCTTGTCCGAGTGAGATGGACTTTCACTCGGAATCCGAGTGAAAAATCTCACCAGGAGAAGTTAAGAGAGTACACTCCATGTCCCAAAACGTCTATTTGGCCAAACGCAAGTGTTTGTGATGTGAGAATGAGATAATTATTGTAAAAAATCACCTCCGGATCAAGATTACTGACGGATCGCCTGTAAAATATTGCCGAAATAGTTGAGAATGATATTGAAATTTCTGAAAAACTTCAAAAAAACTTCTACGAAACTCTCAGAAATATTCCAGAAACATTTCGGGAACCTTTCAGTAACGTTTCAAAAACGTCTCAGAATCATTTCAGAAATCTCCCAGAAATCACTCAAGAATCTTCTAAAGAAGGATTGATGAAGAGTTGAATCTGCAGGATATTGCAGGAATATTTGAGAATGGTTCCTTTGATAAGGTAAATGTACCCAACTTGCCTCTGTACCCAACTTGCCCCCATATACCGATCTCGAGAATGGGCACTTCTTGGCTCCCCGGTAAATTTTTTTTACGTTTGTTATGTTAAAATATGAAAAAAATGAGTACTTTGCGTCGACCCCGAATCATTCCTGCGTACTCCAAAAAACTTAAAGTGATTCTTCTATTTTTCGTGATTGCTTAGCTAAGAAAGTATCGAGGGAATTGCTTTCAGTAAAATTAGTGCCAAATTTTTTGAGTTCAACCAATCTCAACGTACCTTAGCGCATTCCTTGTTTCAAAACCTTCAAAATCCGTTCTTCAAAAATGCAAAATTCGGATCCAGAGCTAATTTCTGTGCAAAACACCGAGACGATTTGTAAACAGGGATCCCAACATCGGAGTGTACTTAACATGCCCCCATATGTTTATCCCAAAAGGGAGTGCAGTACGACTTTTTTCACCACTCAGAACGTGTTTATCACGTCAAAATGGGTCGGAAAGAGTGTTTTTGACCGGCGAAAAGCTCAAAATGAGATTGCACGCCGATAAAAACACTCTGATTTCCATCATTTATTTTGAAAGAATTTAGACAATCCGTTCCCAATTCATCAAAATTAGACGTAGCTTAGTGCATTTTGAAGGTCCCACAACAAGCTTCAAAATGAGCTCAAATGCGTTGGAAAATATTGAGGTAGACCAGAGTTGTTGGAGAAATGGCTTAATGGGGGCAAGATGAGTACACCATTTTGTAAACTGTAAAAAATTACTTTCTGTAAAAATAAAGACAGCTTGGCTTCGGTTGATCGAATTTAAACGTACTTCGTTTCATTCAAAAAGTCTTGACACAAGCTTCAAAATGAGCTCAAGCACGTTGGAAATTGTTGAGGTAGATCAAAGTTATTAAGAAAATGGCTTGATGGGGGCTAGTTGGGTACAACTTACCTTATGTGACAACGTAACTTTTCTGGAAATTTCAAGAAACCTCCAAGAATTTTTAAGCATAAGGTTGATGGAAAATTGTGAAGGGAATCTTGATGGGAAATTTCAAGAGTCATAGTTTGGGATATCGCTCTGAGAAAATCTTCGAGGCAGCTCTCAGAATCCTTCCGAAGATCTCTCGATGTAATATTGCTGGAAAATAATTGTGCAGTATTGCAGAAACAATTCGTGATCATTCTTTTGGAATATTGCGCCAAAATTTCTCTGAATCATTCAAGTAACATTCCAGAGATGTCTCTCAGAATCGTCTCGAAAGTCTTTCAGTAACTTCTGAAGGAGCTTTTAGGAGCATTCCAAAGAGCTCCCAGCGATCTTTCAAAAATTTTGCATGGCAAGATCTATGAAGATTTGTGCATATAGAGTTTTGCAGGATTATATCGTCACCCCCGACGAAGAAAAACACCTCCCATTGTGGGCCAATGTAACTTTACATTGGCCCACAATGGGAGGTGTTTTTCTTCGTCGGGGGCGACGATATGAAATCCAGGTATTCGGGATAGATTTCTCCTTCACAGAGAGTTCAAACTCAAGAGTACGGGATTTCGCAGCTTGGATCGCTTTTTTGCGTTTTCAAATGAACATTTCCATGTCAGAATCATACAAAATCCAAATATGAAAAACGACCAAGGATTTACAATCATTCTGTATCTGCCTCACATTCGTGTTGGAACTCATGAGAGACTGTTCATACTGATATTCAAGCCTACTGATTTCTCAAACTCTGAGAAATTATGATGAATTCAAGAAATTCTAGCATAAAATGAAATTGTGACTGGATGCTGAATCGAGCTGTAGACAGTTTCACCTCAATAAGGATAATGAATTGGTTCTGAAGCAATAAAAAAGTTGCACATGCATGATCCTTCACCTGCTTTTTGGCACAAAATCCAATCTGACATGCTGCCCCAGTATAACAACCACTGAAAATTTCCCATTGACTCCAGCACATGTCATAAAAAATGAAATAGAGAATAGACTTGGATTATGATATTCAAACACCAAGTATCACATTAATTCCATGAAAGAACCCCGTTTTCTGCTTTTGCTAAACTTTTGGTATGAAAAGTGCTGCTAGCCGTGGCTGGTTGTTTGTTCTGCACTCGAATGTTATCTAATCCATTAACCAGGGCTAATCTCAAAATATGTCTGGTCTAGTAAAAACCATAACCAATGATCTGGTACTGAGTCTCAAGTTACTGTCAACTGATGTGTTTTCCCAAATCAGCACAAACCAAACAAGACAAAGTGTTGGCTCAATTTTCTGGTACAGCATTGTACTTGATAACGTTTCAAGACTTGACAAGAAAAAGAGTTCCTTGGCTACTTGAGAACAAGAAATAGATTTGCTCAATTGAATGAAGGATATTATCAGGAGTATCAACAGATTAAAAATTATTAGACTATCCGGTCCCTGAAAATCACAAAACGTTCTTCAGATGCAGGAAAAGCATACTATTAATTCTGGAATTGGGTCACAAGCTATTTTTGGAAGTTTTGATGTTTAGAAGCTGTATCCCTCATTATTCAGTTGATTTTTCCATTGACACATTGTTTCATGATCCACAAGTATCGGATCATGCTAGTGACACTTGGTTGTATCGAATGAATCTTGGGTCCGTGTTGAGGAACATAGAGCCATTGCGAATTTTGGAACTTAGACAAGCCACCATGACACAAATTCCGATCTAAGAGATGAGTTTACCCAACTCAACTTCCAACTAGAAAGTGGATCAGCCACAACTCAAGTTCTCAACTTAGGAATAAGTCCACTACGACTCATGGTTCCAACAAAGTAACGAGTCAAGCACTACTCAAGTTCTCAACTAAAGAAGGATTGCATGGAGCATTCAAGCTTGAATATTCAGCTTAAGCTCAATGAATCAGGATAGAATATACGCCAGGAAATAGAATCATTCACAATAAATGGAAATGCTTCATCAGAGAATGTGACAAATTCAATCTTGAAATCAAAATCACACACTTCTAGAGATGCACTATATAACATCAAGACTCAGAATGCACTGAGCTAAAAAAACCATGAGCTATTCAACTGATCAATGGATGAATTCATTCATCCTGATGATTCAACAGGTTCATTCTTTCTTGATGAATCGTTTGTGTCTCCATTATTTAGTGAATGTGAAGAATAAACTCTAAGTGGAAAGTCTGATGATGAAATTGGAAATTTACAAGAGTATGGAACTTGGTTATAGCGCGCTTGGATTTTTGAGACAGTTTTGACACACACTATTATATGATTCTGATATCATTACGCACACTCAGCTTTTGGTTTAGACAAGCAACAAACTGATACCAAGATGACTGTACATCTTCTGGAAATCAAGTTTCACTGACCATGAAGCATAGCCGTACAATGTAATTCCACATGAGAATGTCCAATAAAATTGTGTGTCAGTTTTCCTGGGATAATATTCTTGGTCTGGGTGTATTGAATCTCTGAAATATTTGTTGTTAAACGATGAGCACACACATCATTAGTTTATGGACAATAGGAATAAGATTCCTGAGCAGGTACAAATATACCTCATCATCCCGTAATTCATGCTATACAAATCTACTATGTCTTTGGATATGCCAACAACTATACATCAGGATCTAGGTGGTGATTGTATTGAATCCATAATGAAAATAATTTTAACGAGCAGAAAAAGAGTCTCCAATATTCATACCAATTTTGATGGATGAGGTGAAATTTGAACCCAAAATAGATTTGAGTTATATAATTTGAGGCCAGATTTATATATAGCAGAGACACCATGATTTGGAACTTGGGAAAATCCCCTAGATATCAACCACTGGAGAAATTCTAGCATTGAAATGCTTTTGGGCACAACATCCAATCAGACATGCTACCCCGATATAACAACCACTGAGATTTCCCACTGACGCCAGTGCATGTCATAAATAATGAAACGGTGATAGACTTGGATTATTACGTTCGAACACTGAAAGGTTACATTAATTCCATAGAAGAAGCACAGTATCTGCTTGTGCTCAACGTTGGTTATGAAAAGTGCTACTAGCCGTGGCTGGTTGTTTGTTCTGCACTCGAATATCAAAACCATTAACCAGAGCTAATCTCAGAATAAATCTGGTCTAGTACAAACCATTACAAATGATCTGCTACTGAGTCCCAAGTCACTGTCAAATGATGTGTTTTCCAAAATCAGCACAGACATGGCAAGACAAAGTATAGGCTGGATTTTCTGGTACAGCGTTGTACAACCAAATGTACATCTACTTGGTAACGATTCAAGCTGTGATGAAGTTCCTTGGCAACTTGAGAACGAGAGATGGATTTGTTAAACTAAAAAAAGAATATCACTCAGGAATATCAACAGTTTAAAAATATTTAGACTATTCAGTCCCTGAAATCACAAAACGTCCTTTAGAGGCGGGAAAAGCATACTGTTGATTATGGAATTGGGGCACAGGCTATTTCTAAAATCCTGGTGTTTAGGAGCTGTATCCCCCATTATTTTGTTGATTTCTCCATTGACACATTATTTCATGATTTTTAAGGCTGTATGGAATGATAATGCGGCTTTGAAGCTAGCAGACGCAACCAAAGCCAGCCGGCGCTATAGCAGAATACACTATTTTAAAATACAGGCGCGATAGGGGTAATACGCTGCTAAGTGGGGGGATGTCCCCGTATACCGAGTGCCCTGTCTCTCTCGGACTTGGGGAGCACAGGGCAAAAGAACGATGATTCAAATATTCCCGCTTGATAGCGGGGAAAGAGAAGAAGCGGATATCCGTATAAAGCGAAAATTTATATAAGTATATGAGCATCGTAAAATTGACTTGGTGATTAATTCGCCATTACGAAGTAAAGCGCACCGTGTAATAGCTAGGACGAATGGGTTTTTGTAATGGAAGCGATTTGATACTGGGTATCCGGGTCTCTGAGATAGGTATTAGGTAGATATCTATGTTCGAAAAATCTTCATAGGTTAAAACGGCCCATTTACGCGTATATATACACAGTGCGGTTGCTGCGCTCGCTACGCCATACTTTCGAGCACAGCTACCGCCGGTGCATGAATATTTCATGACCACATTCACAGCCGTCGCACAGTGTTGTCGCCGTAGCACGCGAATTCTAAACCGATTTTCAAACGGGCTTTTCTTCGTTTTTCCTTACTCTACAAGATACCTGCCCGGAGAATTTAATTCGGGAAGCTCTGGAGGCCCAGGATCGTGTTGAAGGGCGATCAAGACGAAAAACAAGAAGTATCAGTTTGTACTGATGAGTGATAAATAGGTCCTCCTTACTGCAATCATTTCCAAATCCAGGTGGAGGTGTTCGAAAAGCACTTGAGGTCGAGTTGACACCTTGGAGGAACATTTTGTGATGCTACATCGACGTATACTCGAAGAGGTCGTGGATATCGATGATATTCGAGTACTAAGTGAGTGGGGGAGATATTGCAGAGTTCTGAAGCCCTTGGATGAAGCTCGCGCATTCTTGTGACATGGGCTCACATATTGTGTATCTCTAACTTATGATTTGAGCCCGCTTAGAACCCCGTGTATTACCGCCAGGATCGAAGAAAGTCGATTTTTGATCATGGGGGTTTATTACCAAGGTAGTTGAGCCTGAAATCCTGATTTAAAGTTAGGTTGCCGGAGTTCTGCAATGATAAGAGTATTTCCCTTATCAAGTGGGATCAGGAACATGTATTTTGGGCCCAACCAGAAAATCGTACATTGCCGCCAGGATCGAGGAGACTCGATTTTCGACGATTTTTGGTTGATCGACCAACACGATCCTGGGCCTCCAGAGCTTGCCGAATTAAATTCTCCGGGCAGGTATCTTGTAGAGTAAGGGAAAACGAAGAAAAGCCCGTTTGAATTGGTTTGATCGGTTTAAAATTCGCGTGGCGCTAAATCTTGTCCCGAAATCGATTTTTAGCCCCACTGTGCGTCGATCGAGAATTCAACCTACTGGTTGAAGTTCTTCGAAAAAAAATTTTGCAGTGTATTTCTTATTAGTATTTTCTCTCCTTCGTGTTCTTTTACAGGCAATTTTGGACACCTTCAATACAAGATCTTGATATGAGGCTACAAGAATGGACTCCCAGGACTGGTATTCCATCATTCCCTTCATTCTTGAGTCCTCCCATTTCAATGCAGCGCGTTGATGCATTTCTCGCAGTCAAATTGGAGATAAATCTGAAGAATTCCATTTTCGACCTTCTCGTCACGTGTAATGAGATTCCGCGAAGCCCATACCCATCGATGGACGAGCATTAGTGATTACAGGATTGCCCTGGTCACTAAAAAGCCTTGCATGGGCGGATGGTCTATTCAGATTTCCATAGGCTTTTTAGTGCGTGTCCACTCAATTCTGGCGATCGAAAATCGAGGTGCTCGTACAAAGTGCCTTCGGCAGTTCCACCACGCAAATTGTTGAAGTCGCCGCTCTTCATGAGTGAATTTGAGGTGCTCGGGAATCCAATTGTGCATAATTCAGAGGCATAAACCCTCAAGAGTTGTCCTGAGTCGCTGATATGTGAATTTTTGCATACTGCCCACTCAATTTTGTCGGGGACTGTATATCCAATTTAGTAAAAAAAGATCGTGATTTTGATGTGGAATCAAAAAGCGAAACAGAAATAGCTCCGCAGGCGACTCCGAAATTATTTTGGGACCTTCCAGTGGGTGGAAACTTCATATTTTGGACCACAGAATCCAATCAAAACCACGAGAAACCGGTTCGAGCCATCGCTATTTTTCAACTATTGTTTTTAAATGAAATTCATCTTCTTTCTCTTAAAATGAAGGCAACAAAAGTGGTAACGATCGTAAGACCGAAATCAAATTCAGTCGGACGAGAGATTGGATTAACTATTTGTATCGAAAATACTTTTTATCTTGTTTCCTTCTTACGGAGAAGAATACGATCACAGTTCTCAGAAAATCATATAATCGACAGATTAAATTTCCAGCTTATGATACTTTTTACGAATAATATGTGGTATTAGCGTGGAATAACAGCCGTTTTAGAGTCAAGAATACTACATGAGTGTAGTGTATGAAAAATCTCTTCTCCGATGATTTACTGCAGTTTTGCATAGTAATTGCTGAAAACTTTTCAAATCAACATTTGATCTGATGGGTAAAGAAGTGAGAAATTGAGAAGGAAAGTCAGAAGGTTGAGAATTATGAAGGTACTTTTTAACAACAAGATGACGATCCCCCGTATGTCGATCTCAGAAATGGGCACTCGTTGACCTGCCCCACAAGAACAAGGATAGGAGATAATGAATGGTTTGGATCGACCCCGAATGACTTTTGCGTGTCCTAGAGAATTCGAATGAAGCGAGTTTCTCATTTTTTTCTTCAGCTCAGCTAAGAAATCCACTACGAAATTGTGTTTAGTAAAACTGGTGCCAACAATTTTTGGTTCGACCAATCTTAACGTATGTACCTTAGCGCATTCGATTCTTTTTCTCAAGACCTTCTAGATCTTTTTTAGGAGTTCCAAAATCCGGATTTGAAGCGATTTTATGAGCTAAATAAGGAGATCATTTGTAAGACATGAATGCCGAAAATTGGTGTGTTTTCTAGTGTATTCAACGGCATTACTGTCATCTCGGATAGACTTGCTGTATGACTTTTCTTTACCACTCAGTAGAACGTATTTATTACGTAAAAATAAGTCGGAAATAATGTTTGGGGCCGGCAGAAAGCTCCACATGAGAGGTTGCACGCCAATAAAGCCGATAGAAACGATTTCACGCAATTTATTGCCGATTTTCATAGTTTTTTTAGGGGGGGGGCGAATTAAAAGAGCTCAAATCCAGTTAATCAAAATTGAACTTACCTTATTTTGAAATGCAATGAAGAGCGTTAAAAATATTTAAGTGGGCCTTGAAAATTGACAAAACGGCTTGATTAGACTCAAGAAATTGAAAAATCATTTGCGTAAGCCGTAAGTTATATTACAGAAACGGAATATGGCCCTGTTTTACGAAAATCCAAAAAGATAAAGGTATCCAGAAACTTTTGGAGCCCAGAGTCGTGACCCACAGTCATGCGTGTATAGGATCATCAAATTCAAAAGAATGAAAATTTTTATGTATAACCACCCTCACTTATGTACCGTATCAATTCGCTTGACCTATTGTGATCGTAATAACGATGCCAAATAAAGATATAAGGTAAGTGTACCCAACTTGCCCCCATTAAGCCATTTTCTCAATAATTCTGGCTAATTTCAATATTTTCCAACATATACTTTAACTCATTTTGAAGCTTGTCTCAAGACCTTTTAAATGAGCTAAGATACGTCCAGTTTGGATGAAATGGAGCCGAGCTGTTTGAATTCTCCAAAAAGATGATTTTTGATAGTTTACAAAAGTGTGTACCCAACTTGCCCCCATCATTTAAAACAATGTAAATCGGCGATGAAATGCGAAATATGGCTTTGATCCGTTTTGATCACCGCACAGCGGCATTTGTAGCTTTTAGTTGGCCCAAAACACTGTTTCCGACCTATTTTGATGTGATAAACACGTTCTGAGAGGTAAAAAAAGCCATACTGCACGCCTTTCCGAGATAACCATATGGGGGCATGTTGGGTACACTCCGATGTCGGCCTTCTTGATTCTCAAACCATCTTCGTGTTTTGTACATAATATGGCTCCAAATCAAAGTTTTGCAACTCTGAAGAGCGGATTTTGAAGGTCATGAGACAAGAAATCGAATGCGCTAAAGTACGTCAAGATTGGTCGAATAAAAAGAAATTGGCACCGGTTTTAGTGAACGCGATTTCCTCCTCGATTTCTTAGCCGTGCAAACACGAAAAATGGAAAACTCACTTTATATTTTCTGGAGAACGCAGAAATGATCCGGGGTCGATGAAAACTACGTATTTTCTCATATTTCAACATAACAAACGTAAAAAAAAAATTGCGGGAAGGTCAACGAGCGCCCATTCCTGAGATCGGCATATGAGGGCAAGTTGGGTACAGAGGCAAGTTGGGTACACTTACCTTAGTTCTAGAAATGCACGAAACGGTCAGGTGTTAAAAAATAATAAGAGTCATGCCGCTAATCAATGATAATGAGTAAGTCACGGTAAGCGCCACGTATGACATCTGAAAATTCATGTGAGAAATTCCTCAACAACTCAAGAATATATTCATGCAATGCATCTGTTAAATGTACTGGTTAAAAAACTATCGCTTTGAAAGAATCATCAGTCCTCATCGCCAGTTAATTGATCTATGAGTTAGTGGTATTCTGTATTACCGATCATGCAGTGTTAGCAAGATCAGACTAGGGTAACTAGAGATCAGGACTATATATATATCATATTAGCAGACTGAAATTTGCTTCCTGCTGTGCGGGCGAGTGGAGCAAATGCGAGTCCCCCGATCAGAAATCTCGCGACTACGGCCTGAAGATACGTCAAGGCCTGATCAGGATATCGACAGCTGACCATACAGATGACTATCATGCACGAGGAAAGGAGAGTCAAGGAGAGTAGAGTCGTCTGGGGTCTGATTGTGACGAGCGCTCCCTACGCTCCGTCCGCATCGTCCGCATCGTCCGTATCTCTTATTCCAATTTCTGTACCAGGTGGAAGCTGTGTTCAGAAAGTACTCAGGAAAAATCTGCAAAAATTCATGTGGATAGCTCTTACTTTTCTCCACCCAAATCCGCTATTTGTTTATTTTCCTCCACTCTTGTTTATTTAGAAAAGATTGTTAAACAATAGCACCCTTGTAAGTTCGATATCTCAGCAGCGGTGTTGACTCCAACATCCGGAGATGTTTCAAATAATTCCTCTATGGCCAAATTAATTTCCTCCACTCTTAGAACGACTGGAGCGTAATTTGTTTATTTGTCGTTGATTGAAAACATATTGGACGCCTTTGGAAATGATCAGCGCGTCTACCGCGCATGCGCGCCGCATAGGTGGGCGCATTGCCTCTACTCCGATATTTTTAATTAACTACATATAAACAAATTACGTTCCAGACATTCTAAAAGTGGAGGAAATTAATTTGTCCGTGGAGGAATTATTTGAAAAATCTCCGGATGGTGGACTCAATACCTCCCCTGAGATATCGCGCCTACAAGAGGTTTATTCGATTTTGCTGGTTCGGACCGGTCGGAGCGCTCCGAACTCTCGGACCTCTCTCTCTTACTCATTGCATTAGAAAGAGAGGTCCGAGAGTCGGAGCGCTCCGACCAGCATAATCGAATAAATCTAAGGTGGCAATTGTTTAACAATTTTTCATAAATAAACAAGAGTGGGGGAAAATAAACAAATAGCGGATTTGGGTGGAGAAAAGTAAGAGCTATCCACATGAATTTTTGCAAATTTTTCTTGAGTAATTTCTGAACACAGCTTCCACCCGGTAATTTCTGTTCTGTGATTGGCTATTTCTCCTAGCTGTAGCCAATCACAGGACAGGAATTGAAATCCTTCCCCCCTCCATTTACTTTTTTCAAAAGTATATCTTGGCGAGTATGAGTTTGTTCCTCAAAACTTATTGATTTTAATGAGGTTTTCACAGTAAAAATGATGATTGATTCAAATCAGCTGTACTACATAGTTTCAACTCTTGAAAGAAATGAAATCAAAGGAACTATGTCGAGTATTTCTGTAAGTTTGAGAGACCAACCATTTTCCGGGCAAAATACTTATGGCATTGTTTCAACTCGTGAAAGGAATGAAATGAATAAGAAACCATGTCGAGAGTTTTTCGAATAAGTTTGATTGTATAAGGTGATGGATTTCGGAAATTTTGCACGGTCTTTCTTATTCGTTGATTATTAAAACCAGAACTTGAATGAGAAAAATTGAAGAAGTCAAGTATAGTTGATTAAAGAATCACGCTAATTATTCTCGAAACTCCAGATTTTTCTTTGAAAATGTGGAGCGAATAATCACTCGTTGCTCTCTCATGTATCATATCGACGCCTCTTACGAAGATAAACACATCCGCTAACGCCCACGAAGAAAAACACGGTGGCCGAAGATTAGCATTTGCTTTGTTACGGCCACGAAGACTAACACTTACTGCTTACGCCACGAAGATCAACACTTACGCCTCAGCGCCACGAAAATCATCTCTTACTGCTTAAGGCCGCGAAGAGTAACACTTACTCCTCAAACTGCACGAAGATTAACACATTCGCGCATTTTTTTCTCGAAGGGACGAAGACTATAAGTATTCCGTCTTAAGGCCACGAAAAGTAACACATTTTCCTCTACGCCACGAAGACGAACACATTCGTAGACTCCATTCTTGGAGGGGCGGAGATTATAAGTACTTCGTCTTAAGCCCACGAAAAGTAACACATTCTCCTCTACGCCACGAAGACTAACACATTCGAGGAGGAAGGCTCGTCGCAGAAGAGTTTCTTTTTTTTTCATTTAAAGCATATGAGTGACATCGTCACGTCAAAGAGAATGTGTTATTTTTCATTCCATCGAGAAGAATGTGTTAGTCTTCGTGGCGTAGAGGAAAATGTGTTACTTTTCGTGGGCTTAAGACGAAATACTTATAATCTCCGCCCCTTCAAGAATGGAGTCTACGAATGTGTTAGTCTTCGTGGCGTAGAGGAAAATGTGTTACTTTTCGTGGCCCTAAGACGAAATACTCGGTCTCCGTCCCTTTGAACGAGAACGTGTCCAAGTGTGTTTTAGTCTTCATACCGTTCAGGAGTAAGTGCTAGTTTCATGGGCCGTTGAGCAGTAAGTGTTAATCTTCGCGGCCCTAAGGAGTATGTGTTAGTCTTCGTGCCCCTAAGGAGTAAGTGTTAGTCTTCGTGGACATAACGAGAATGCGTTAATCTTCGTGTCCCTAAGGAGTAAGTGTTAGTTTTCGTGGACCTAAGGAGAATCCGTTAATCTTCGTGTCCACAACGAATAAACGTTAATCTTCGTCAGTCACAAGAAAATAGGTGTTTTTCTTCGTAAGAGGCGTCGATATGAACTATCATATAAGAGCGACGAGTGATTATTCGCTCCACATTTTCAAAGAAAAACCTACAGTTTCGAGAATAATTAGCGTGATTCTTTAATCAACTATACTTGACTTCTTCAATTTTTCTCATTCAAGTTCTGGTTTTAATAATCAACGAAAAAGAAAGACCGTGCAAAATTTCCGAAATCCATCACCTTATACAATCAAACTTGTTCGAAAAACTCTCGACATGGTTTCTTATTCATTTCATTCCTTTCACGAGTTGAAACAATGCCATAAGTATTTTGCCCGGAAAATGGTTGGTCTCTCAAACTTACAGAAATACTCGACATAGTTCCTTTGATTTCATGTCTTTCAAGAGTTGAAACTATGTAGTACAGCTGATTTGAATCAATCATCATTTTTACTGTGAAAACCTCATTAAAATCAATAAGTTTTGAGGAACAAACTCATACTCGCCAAGATATACTTTTGAAAAAAGTAAATGGAGGGGGGAAGGATCTAATTTCTTTCTTATGAAAATCAAAACGAAGAAATCAACTTCCTCATTTGATCACAAATTTTGAGAATCTGTTAATCACATATCCCTCTAGAATATAAATAATTATTTCACTCAGATCATCTTTTTGATCAAGTTGACTTGGAGCGGCTCTTGATATACTTGAGAAATCCCCAAATATTATTCCACCCAAGTATTGATTCTATATTTTTTAACGAGACATTTCTCTTTATCTCATTCTAGAACTTATCTCATTTATAAGAAATTAGAAAATTTCCTTATCACAATCATAACATCAATGCTTGAACAATATTAGACATTCCTCATTCAGAGTGGAAGTTGGGATGTTATGATTGTGATTAGAAATCTCCTGTTTCCTCATTGTTCAGGATACGTTTCAGAACCAGAAGATCAACATATCCCTGGTTACAAACATGATATCAATATTTGGAGTGAAATAGTATTGAGGAATACAAGAGGAGCGAAAGCCGCTCCAAGTCAACTTTGGTGACAAGAAAATTTGAGTGACATAGGTTTTGCTACCGTACATAAGTATTTGATCCACTGATAGTCAAAAGTTGTGAGCAGAATTTCAAGCTTCAACTCCTATAAAGTCCAGAAACCCATATTCCCATCTTATGGAGCGCTTGAATATCTTCTTTACATCACATCTCAACTCATGAATTACAACATATGATTTCAAACTTCCTTGGAGCAGCAATAACTCTGCTAGAAGTTTTTAGTAATACTAAATGGACCCATGAGTTGCATGTATGATTGCGACGATGAAAGAGTTATTAATCTGGAATTGAAAGATTGTGGAAGTGTGTGGTAGTTCTATCAAATGCGCTTGACCACTTGCCAATATTTATCGTCACATACCAGCTCTCAAGCTTCTTACTTGATGACACCAATGAAAATAAGTCAAAATCAGCTCAGAAGCAGTCAAAATAATGAATTGTATTGTCTGGTCCTCACAGCGATATCGACTCTGGATTGTAATATCAATAGACCAAGAGTAAGATAATGACCGCTCAATCTCTATTCATTTAGATTATCCAGTGTATGCATGAAATGTAATAACATATAATCAATTACTGAAACTTCCCATCCAACTTTTGACTGAATGTTTAGAAAAAAAAAACATGGAAAGCAATATCACAAGTATTAACGCAAATGAAGTGACTTATTGGACCACAAAGCCATATTCTCATGTACTTGGCAAATGGATACTGATTCTTCTGAAGACTGAAGACATTTAGTACTGCATCACATACAAGACTTCAAAGTTGATCTATAAACTCCGAATCTGATGGGGCAAAGAATCCCAGCATACATCTTGCACAGGTTTCCACAATATACCGCGTTTAAGAATACCTAACTCTCGATAGCTGCGTTTTCCATGAAAACATACACATTCTGCATCTATTTTGTCCAGATAATGCATGCACTAATTGAGATTGCGGCACCGTGATGCATGGCGATGTAAACAAAGCAGACGGATCTTCTCTCTCTGCTCTCTTTTTTTTTTTTTTTTTTTTTTTTTTTTTTTTTTTTTAAGGTGGTTAGAGGGCAAAATCTGCCTCAGGATCCCTCGGATCCGTCCCCAGACACCGGATTGGTTCACCTTACGCGGACTACGCATAGCCCACGCAGGCCATACCAGGCGGGACACGGGTTTGGGTGGGGCCCACCGAGAGGTGGGCCCGGCCGTGTAATATCCCTCTCCCCTCGATGTCCGATACCTAGGGCATCGGGCAATCAAGAAGGAGATCCACCTGCATCTGCCATCTCATCCCGGAACCGCGTGAGCATTACTTCAGGATGAGCGGCATGTCTCGCGCTCGATTGCGAGCGTTCCTCTTCTCCATCTTCTCTCTTCGGCCATTTGTCGGCATCTTCTATCTTCATTCTTCATTGTTCCCTCTCTTTCTTCTTTCTTCTCTCTTCTTTCTTCTTTCTTCCCTCTTCAGTGCCTCTGCTCTCTCTCTCTCTTTTTTTTTTTTTTTTTTTTTTTTTTAGGTGGTTGTAGGGTGAATACGCTGCGACGTAGCCACAGAGAGGTTCCGGACGGACAATTACGCCTGGCCGATACTTCTCAAGGCTTCCGGGCTGGATTCCGCATCGATGCGGCCATCCGTACCAGATAAACCCTCTCTCCCTTCCCCTTTGGCGCTGGCCATCGGACAAGGGAGAGATCCACCAACTTACCAATCCGGACCCGGCACCGCGTGAGCATTACTTCAGGACCGGTGGCGTCTCGCGCTCAGGATCGAGCGTCCCTCTTCTCATGACTCGCAGGTGTTGTTTCTCCTCCTTCGATCTTCTTCCATCTCTTCATTCTTCTTTCTTCTTTCTTCGATCTTCTCTCTTCTTCCTTCCCTCTTCAGTCCATTATATTCCTCCTGGAACCATTTGGACCTCTTCTGTTTCAATCGGCAGAGTCACTGTAATTCGCCTGCTTCGAGGCGCCTTACTTCCCTCTCTTTCTCCTCTTTGCGGGTCATCACCAGCTTGATGTATCCGGTGAGTCTATCCCATGTCTCCTGGTTGCGGAGCAAGTACGGGACGAGATTCTCAGGTGTTAGTTGAGCACCCAGCCATTCATCCAGCTCGGCGCGCTCTCTCCGGGTGTCGCTGCACTTGAACAGGGCATGTTCGGCGTCATCCCATTCGTCCCCGCATGTCTGACATGCTGGGGTCGTCCTCTTCTTGAACCTGGTTAGATAGGAACCGAAGCAACCATGATCGCTCAGTGCCTGCGTCGTCCAGTAGTCCATCTCTCCGTGGGTGCGTTCCGCCCACTTGGCTACGTCACGGATCGGCCGGTGCGTCCATCTGCCGTTTGCAAATGGCGAATCCCACTCAGTTTGCCAATGCTCAAGGGTGGTTTCCTTCTCGTTGTCGCGGATGATCTCCTTCATCGTCGGAGTGAGTACTCGTTCGGCTCCGATCACTTTTTGGCGGTCCCAGATCCTCACTCGCTCTCCCAGATCCTCACTCGCTCTCCCAGATCCTCACTCGCTCTCCCAGATCCTCACTCGCTCTCCCAGATCCTCACTCGCTCTTCCCAGATCCTCTCTCTCTCTCTCTCTCTTTTTTTTTTTTTTTTTTTTTTAAGGTGGTTAGAGGGCAAAATCCGCCTCAGGATCCCTCGGATCCGTCCCCAGACACCGGACTGGTTCAGCATACGCGGACTACGCATAGCCCACGCAGGCCATACCAGACGGGACACGGGTTTGGGTGGGGCCCACCGATAGGTGGGCCCGGCCGTGTAATATCCCTCTCCCCTCGATGTCCGATACTTAGGGCATCGGGCAATCAAGAAGGAGATCCACCTGCATCTACCATCTCATCCCGGAACCGCGTGAGCATTACTTCAGGATGAGCGGCATGTCTCGCGCTCGATTGCGAGCGTTCCTCTTCTCCATCTTCTCTCTTCGGCCACTTGTCGGCATCTTCTATCTTCATTCTTCATTGTTCCCTCTGTTTCTTCTTTCTTCCCTCTTCTTTCTTCTTTCTCCCCTCTTCAGTGCATCAGATTCCTCCTGGAATCATTTGGGCCTCTTCTGTTTTCTCTCTCTCTCTCTCTCTCTTTTTTTTTTTTTTTTTTTTTTTTTTTAAGTGGAATATAAGGAAAAATCTGATGACAGGACATCCCTATTGGATGTCCCACCGGCAGACCATGAGCGCTTTCATTTTGCCCACCCGGTGAACCGGATGAGCATGAATCCAGCGCCCGTGTGCCCTGTGGGCTAAAACCTTCTGCTCTCAACCCCACAGTGTTGGCAAGCCATCACTGCAGAACTGGGGGCAGCTAACCACTATCTAACCAACCCACCCCGGAACCGCGTTAGCATTACTTCAGGGTGGGAGGCGTATCGCGCTCGGGATCAAGCGACTCTCTTCTCTCACGACTTGCAGGTGTTGTTGCTCCTTCTTCGATCTTTTCCTACTCTTCTTTCTTCGATCTTCTCTCTTCTTCCTTCTCTCTTCTTTCTTCTTTCTTCCCTCTTCAGTTCATCATATTCCTCCTGGAATAATTTGGGCCTCTTCTGATTGAGTCGGCAGACTCACTGTGATTCGCCTGCTTCGAGGCGCCTCACTTCCCTCTCTTTCTCCTCCTTACGGGTCATCACCAGCTTGATGTATCCGGTGACTCTATCCCATGTCTCCTGGTTGCGAAGTAAGTACGGGACGAGGTTCTCGGGTGTTAGTTGAGCACCCAGCCATCCATCCAACTCGGCGCGCTCACTTTGGGTGTCGTTGCACGTGAACAGGGCGTGTTCAGCGTCATCCCAGTTGTCCCCGCATGACTGGCATGCTGGGGATGTCCTCTTCTTGAACCGGGTCAGATAGGCACCGAAGCAACCGTGGTCACTCAGTGCTTGCGTCGTCCAGTAATCTATCTCTCCGTGGGTGCGTTCCGTCCATTTGGCTACGTCACGTATCAGCCGGTGCGTCCATCTGCCATTCGCAAATGGCGAATCCCACTCAGTTTGCCACTGTTCGAGGGTGGTCTCCTTCTCGTTGTCGCGGATGATCTCCTTCATCGTCGGAGTGAGTACTCGTTCGGCTCCGATCACTTTCTGGCGGTCCCAGATCCTCACTCGCTCCGCGACGAGCAAGTGAATGGGCGGTGTACTCGCCAATACGTAAGCCGCATCTCCTGACACGGTGCGGTAGGCACGGATACTTCTCAGGGCCGCTCTCCGGTGAACAGGGCCCATTCTCTTCTCGATGATGGACTTCTCTACTCTCTTTCCCCACACGGGTGCACCGTACAGCATGATGGAGGTGGTGACGGTGTTGAGAAGTGCGCGCCTCTTTTCCTTGGGTCCTCCGATATTCGGCATGAGCCGCTGAAGCGCCGCACCAACCCTGCTCGCCTTCTGGGCGGCTTCCTGGATGTGTTTCCTGAACGACCATTTGTCGTCGAGCCATACACCCAGATATTTCAGCTCTGTCTTGCGTGGTATCTCTTGCCCGTTGATGTAAAAATGGGGCAAGTCGAACTTCCTGCGCCTCGTGACCACTATGGCTTCGCACTTTGGAACAGCCAGCTCTAGGAGCCTGCTGATCATCCATTCGTAGACTCGGGCCAGCGCCTCGTTCGCGCGTCTACCCAAGAGCTCTTCGTTGTCGGCCCAAACTATGAGTCCCGCGTCGTCCGCAAAAGCCACTATTATTACTCCTTCTGGCAGTTCGATAGACAGTAAGCTGTCGTACTGGGTATTCCAGTTGAACGGCCCGGAAACCGATCCCTGCCCGATTCCGGCGGACAGCTCTCGAACCTCTTGTCCCTCGTCGGTGTCGTACACGAGGGTCCTATTCCGTAGGTAGTCGCTCGTGACTGCTAACAGGTAGGGTGGCACTTTACCTGCCTGGGATGCGTACACTCGCTCCCAGCTCGCACAATTAAATGCGTTCTTTATGTCTAACGCGATGATCGCGCAGAAACCCCCTCTCCCTTGGTATGGTCTCCCCACCGACGCTTGAACCCGTTCTTGGACCGCCTCGATCGCGTGTACAGTGCTCCGTCCCTTCCGGAACCCGAACTGCATTGGTGACAGCCCACCGCTCTCTTCGTAGGCTTTCTCCACCCTGTTGAGCACCATCCTCTCGTACATTTTCCCGATATTGTCGAGCATGCTGAGAGGGCGTTGACCTCCTTGACCCTTAGGTATCAGGACCAGCTTCTGGCGTTTCCACTTGTCCGGGAAAATTCCCGCGCTCAGACAGATGTTGAAGAGGTCGAGGAGTAAATCTGGCTTGTATTTGAAGACCAGTTTGAGAGCCTCGTTTGGAATGCCGTCCAGGCCAGGGGCCTTGCCGTTTGGCAGCCTCTTCGCCGCTATAAGTAGCTCTTGCATGGTAAAGAGCGGGATGGGATCTTCGCTCTCCGGAGGGAATGTCACTCTGGGTTCTCCTGCTGGAAAGAGGTCTTCCACGATGCTGCGCAAGGTTGCTGCATCGGTCGGTGCTGGGTTGCCCTTCCGGGTTCGGACCTTTGACATAACCACGCGGTATGGCGTGCCCCAGGGGTCTCCGTTAACCAAGTCACACAATTCAGCCCAGCATTTCTCTTTGCTTCTCCGGATGGCTAGAACAAGAGCCTTCTTTGCTTCTTTGTACGCTCTGTCATCGTCCGCCAGCGATGGTCGTTGCAGCTTCCTTGATCGCCACGCGGTTCTCTGATCGCCACGCGGTTCTCTCTCTCTCTCTCTCTCTCTCTCTCTCTCTCTCTCTCTCTCTCTCTCTCTCTCTCTCTCTCTCTCTCTCTCTCTCTCTCTCTCTCTCTCTCTCTCTCTCTGCGCGGTAAGTGGCCTGTGTACACGTTTTCACACTGCTCCGCTATCGAATTAACTCAAACAAGATATTTGCACTCTCTGGTGGAGTTGCACCTTTTCCAGGTATTTCCAGCTCCTTCTGGCTCTATGCGCTCGTGTGCAGTTACAGCAGGCTTCAAAAATTGAGCCGGGGAGCGGAAATATCTGTTGGCTGAATTGAGGTTATGTCTCGTCGAACTCCATCCAGTGGGACTAAATGCTATCAACCTTCAACCATCGTTGTGCTATGGCCATGAGAAACACCTGCATTACACATTGCACTAGACTGACGTGGTGTTGAAGCTGAGTAAAGTTCTGGGAAGCTGTGTCCTGTGAGTTGATTTCTCATCTGAGCTGAATTGATGCAATAATCAAGCGTCATCGTGGTTTTATCATCAGAAGTGTAGATTTGGGAAAAGTGCTTGTGCCACCGCGAGTACATCAGCAGAGAGTGTACAGTGTGCGTGAGACTTTTGTAAAGGGTAGCCTCCAGCTTGAGTATGCTCAGTATTTTATTTTATCAACATAATTGGTTTTATTGATATTATTGCGCAAAGTTGTCAGTAACATTGTGTACGTGTGTGAGAGTGCTGATTTACGTATTACGTGTGTTAGTCTATTAGTCTACAAGTCACGACTAGCGCCATCTCTGTCAATAATCTTTTATCGGAATGCTTCTAAAGTAATAGTTGATACCATCGTGACCTGTCTGCGGTCGATAACTGAAACTTGTTCATGTCGTGGTCAGTAGATGTCAGCACATGTGCTAGTTTTGATTTATGTGTATATAAGTTTGACAGCTCTATAGAGGAGTGATTGCACGCGATAAATTAGCCTATTTTATTCAGTACGCTTTGTGAAAATTAAAGTTCCATCCATGATTACGTGCAAGAAGTGCAATCGTAAAATCGTCTTTAAGTACATAGCGTGTCGTGAGTGTACAAATAAATTCCATCCTGGCTGTGTGACGGGATATTTGGCAAACAAACCAGCCGACATTTGCTGTGCAAAATCGTTCAAAGATACTGTACGTCGTGGTAACGCAAAATCGTCAGGCTCAGGAACTGCTTCACCAGTAGTAAAATCTCGAGATATTGCTTTTAATCGATCACGAAACTTAAACGTCAGCCAGGATAGTTCAATTTCGAGTGATACAACACTCACTTGTAGTAACGCAGAGACAGAGATTATTGAAAACGCGCCAGGAATGTCTAAATTACCTGAAGGCTGGGAAGGTTACACTACTTCCCAGCAATTTGCCACCCTGTTCGATGCTGTCAGCTCGAATTCAGCTCAACTCAACCAAAGACTCGATGAGCTGACGACTAAAGTCGATGGATTTAACGCGTCTCTCCAACAACAAGAACAGAGAGTCAATGATCTAGAATGTGAAAATAAGTTTTTACGTAATGAAGTTGAGCAGTTGAAAATATTACGCACTGATGCAAGTCCCAATCCTGAGATGAAGATAGTTGGTATTCCAGTTTCATGTAAAATTCCCTTGAATGCGCTCACTAGAGCAATCTTCAAAACTTTAAATATTGAACAGTTGTACAATGATATTCTTGAAATACGGGAGTTTAAAAAGAGAAACGATCGGTCCTCGGACCAGCAAAATGATCCCAACCGCCAGGAGGATACGTTTATGTATATTGTGAAATTTAAGTCTGTTCAGATACGTGATCATGTCATGAAAGTGAAACGCGAGTTCGGGGACTTGACGTATGGAGATTTTGTGCCGACAGATATTGAGAGTGACTCTAAAGCCCGGGTCAATCTATTAGGAATGCTTCCTCAAATTATCCACAATTTACGAATTATGGCTAAAGAGCGTGCTCAACAGTATGGTTATAAGTATGTGTGGGTTCGTGATGGCAATTTGTATGTGCGTAGAGAAGATGGGAGTGAAAGGATTGCAATTGTCACTGAAAGTGACCTGGATCAGATCTCATGACTTCCTTCTCGGGTTATCGATCGTAAAAATGTGTCTGTTCGAGAGTGTTTGCGCGTAGCCCAGTTGAATGCAAGCTCGCTACGAGAACATATTCATGAAATAGCCAGATTTTTGCAAGACCAGCAAGTTGATGTTTTGGCAGTTTCTGAAACGTGGTTGACGCCAAACTGTGATGATTCGTTGTGTGCTATACCTGGGTATTCAATAGTACGAAACGATCGCGGTTTGCTTTCCTCCACCGGGAAGCGCGAATTCATTCAAGGTGGTGGGGTAGCTGTATATATCAGAGATGGTTTGAAATATAAAGTTGTGGAAACGTCGAAAATATCAAGTCTTAATGATACGGAATTCATATTACTAGATGTGAGAACTCAGGAAGATCGAAATGTCCTGATAGGATCCATTTATCGCCGTCCTAAGGGACACGTGCTAACAAAATTCTTTGCCAATCTCCAAAGTATATCTCATAAGTACCGAAATGTCATCTTGGCCGGGGATTTGAATTCTGATCTGTTAGCCGAAGAGTACTACGCATCTCACCTTCGGGACTTAATTCGGGAAAATTCCATGTTTTGTGTACCTTTCAACGCGACTCATCACTTAGAAAATTCTGACACGTGGCTTGATGTTATAATTACAGATTCCCATGACAAAGTTATGAGCTATTCTCAGTCACCTGCTCCTTTTATTAATGGTCATGATTATACCATGATTGAATATAAACTCCCTTCGATTGTCAGAAAATGTAAAGTAGTGACTTCCAGAGATTTTCGTGAGTTCGATCCGAAACTGTTCTCTGAACTACTTGAAATAAAACTACGTGATAGTACCATTTATGAGTATCGTGATGTGAATGATTCATTGGGAATATTTCAAAGTATAGCGATCGACTTATTGAATAGGATGGCCCCGTTGAAAACACGAACCATAAGAGAACGTAACGCCCCTTGGATTAATGTTGCTTTACAGAAAGAGGCTAAGTACAGGGACACAGTTTATAAGAGAGCCAAAGAGTATAATAGTTCAAAGCTTTGGACGGAGTATAAGCGCCTTCGTAAAGAGGTCAAACATAAAATGACTAAAGCAAAAAATGAGTATTGTCTCAAAATGTTATCAGAAGCTTGTGGCACAGCAGGCTATTGGAACGTATTGAAGAAACTTGGTTTGGCGAAAGATACCCATAAGTCACCTTTAGAATACTTTCTTCCAGATGAACTCAATGATCATTATTCAAAGATTTCGAGCCAACATGAAAACTGTTCGGTGTCTAAACTTGAGTCAATTATTGGTATAGTCAATGATAGTGACCTTCCTCTCTTTTCTTTGAAGAAGGTTGATGGTATTCAAGTCTACCAAGCCATGAATGATTGTTTGCCTAAATCTAAGGGCCAGAGCTGCGATGGTTTATCTATTCGATTTTTCAAATCTGTTTTGTCAACGTTGGTACCTTACTTTGTAAATTTGTTCAACTTATCCATTGAGACATGCCAATATCCGAGTTTGTGGAAAAAGTCGCTTGTGATTCCGCTGAGTAAGATTTCGAAACCACAATCGCCATCTGATACTAGACCAATCTCTAACTTGCCTCACTTCGCTAAAGTGTTCGACACATTGGTTACTGGCCAATTAGTTGAGCATTTAGAAAATAATGAGTTGCTATCACCGCATCAATCTGGGTTTCGAGCTAATCATAGTACACAGACGGCGTTGTTGGAAGTTTCTGAAGACATTCGATTAGGTATTGAGAAGGGCTGCGTCACCATTCAAGTGTTGTTCGATTTTAAGTCCGCTTTCAGCAGCGTAAGCCATGAGCACTTGCTAGCGCGAATGAAAGAGCTGAACTTTTCAAAAGAGGCTCTAACTTGGTTTCATTCATACTTAAGCGGGCGACAGCAGGCAGTCGTCGATGCCGAGGGTGGAGTATCCGAATTCAGAGCGAGCACATCGGGTTTTCCTCAAGGGTCCAACCCCGGACCAATAATATTCTTGATTCTTATAAACCCGATTTTGAGCTGTCTCAAATATTGCAAGGGTGTATTATTCGCAGATGATTTCCAAATTTACATCCAAGGTAAACCGTGTGAATTGCCAAGTATGATTGAGAAACTGAATGAGGATTCAATTAAAATCCGAGAGTGGGCGTGTAGTTATGGACTCACTTTGAATATTCCGAAAACTCAGGCAATATTGACAGCCTCGGTGCAATACCATATGAGGATCGATACGAATGACCTACCGCCAATCTTGGTTGACGGGCATACAATTCCTCTGCAAAGTACTATTAGAAATTTAGGTGTCATTTTTTCTCAAGATCTTTCATGGAATGCACATATTGCGAGTATCTCCTCGACAGTACATGGAATTTTACACAAGCTGAGATATCGAGGGCAATTCTTGTCAACCGATGCCAAAAAGCTTCTGGTCAATGCCCTTATCATGCCACGTTTTGATTATGCCTGTTTGGTCTATTATGATTTATCTGCTTATTTAGAAACAAAATTACAACGCATCTTGAATACATGTGTGCGGTTCATTTTTCGATGCCGGCGAGATGCGGCCTTGAGACCACTTTATGAGAGCTTGCGCTGGTTGTCTTTATCGCGTCGTCGCGAGTACTTTTTATGTGTGCTGGCATATAAAATCTTCACCACCTCCAAGCCCCAAGCTCTTAGTGACTTATTCCCTAAACTTGATGGCGAAGTGCGGCGTTCCGAGAGAACGCAGTCATCACGATTTCAAATACCGGTAGCCCGTACAACAGCGTACGGTAATTCGTTCAAAATGCAAGTGTTAAGAACTTGGGAAACCATTCCTGTCACTATCAGACTAATTAAACCTCTAGAGTCGTTCAAACCAGCCTTGTTTACATACTTATACGAGAAGAGAGTCATGATGAATAGTTGCGTGTGAATATGAATGCGACCGTTTTTCAATTGTAGTTATAAATTTTATGTAAAATAATGATGTAGACATGTAGATTATGCGAAATTATAATGCAGTTTCTAATGTATTCGCGGATGAATAATTAGTTAAGTTATTGTATATCTATGTATGCTTGTTGCCATACGGTCCATGAGACCACGGCAAAATAAACCTGTTAATCAATCAATCAATCTCTCTGCGGGGGTCTCTGTTTCGCCTCACGAAAATACCAATGAAGCAATGGACGATATTAACTCTGCACCGGAGGAGGGGTTTAAATTTAAGCCCACAAATTTCAATGATGTAGTCCTTGCTATTAAACATTTCTCCTCGCAGGCCCGCGGGGTGGATGGGATCCCTCAGAGTGTGATCGCGAAGGCTCTTCCGGCAATTGGTGATCTTATTGTACATATATTCAATTCCTCTTTCGCTCATAGCGTTTTTCCCGAGGCTTGGAAGCAAACGCAGCTGATTGCATTGAAGAAGACTGCAGCTCCATCAGCGGTCTCGGACTTTCGTCCCATAGCGCTGCTGTGCTTCCTTTCCAAGGTTCTGGAAAAAATTGCACATGACCAAACCACGGAGTATTTAAAAGTAGAGAAACTTTTTGATCGCTTCCAGACTGGTTTCAGGCAATACCATAGCACCCAGACAGCTTTACTAAAGTTGACGGATGACATCAGAGTAGGCATTGATAGGAAGAAGATCACCTTACTCCTACTATTCGACTTTAGCAAAGCTTTCGACACAATAACACCGTCAAAGCTGTTGAGGAAGCTCCGAAACCTTGGATTTTCAAGATCGGCACTCCTGTGGATAAAATCATACTTACAAGGCCGCACCCAAATAGTCACTTCAAAATCTGGTAGTTCTGATTGGCTTGAAACCAATCTGGGTGTTCCACAGGGATCCGTTCTCGGGCCTTTACTCTTCAGCTTATATGTTAATGACTTACCTGGTTTGCTAGACGGAAAGTCGGTATATCATCTATTCTATGCGGATGATCTTCAAATTTATCTCCAAGTCGAGAAAACTAAGATCAAGGAAGGCATCACTCGGCTGGGAGAAGTAGGACGACTAATTGCTGAATGGGCCAGAAATTCCGGCCTGCGTCTCAACGCTGGCAAGACCAAGGCAATCCTCTTCAGCTCTGAGAGGAACATCAAAGATCTGAAAAGAATGGACTTGCCAGGGGTTGAGATACAGGAAGGAAAATTCATTCCGTTCAGCGATACAGTCGTGAGTCTTGGTGTTACACTTGATAGTGAACTGACGTGGAAGCCGCACATCGACCAAGTAACTAAGAAAGTGAACAGAGCCCTTTACGGATTGCGGTTTTTTAGGGCGTGTATCACCAGACCTCTCCGAATTCGGCTAGTCGAGTCATTAGTTCAACCGCATTTAGATTATTGCACAGTCGTGTACCTCGACGCCACGGACGAACAGCGGCAACGAATACAACGACTGAGCAATTCATGTGTGAGGTACATTTTTGATCTTAGGAGAGACGAGCACATCACCCCGTTTAGGGAGCGTTTAGGTTGGTTGCGTACTGATCCGCGGAGAATGTACTTCGCAGCTCTGTTAATGCATAAGATCATGCATTTAGGAGAGCCTGGCTACCTAGCTGCGATGTTCACCAGGTACCAATCTGAACGCCCCGCACGTGGTAATGCAGAAGAGCGGGTACTCAAAGTTCCCAATATGAGACTTGAATATGGAAGGAGATCTTTCCAGGTTCAATGTGCTCATTTTTGGAACTTTCTCCCTCCGGGCTTTCGGCAGCTGGGGAAAACACCCTTGTTCAAAGAGTCCTTGAAAGATTTCCTATTAACAAAGTCTCCTCAGAGGATTGATCCGGAGAAGCAGCATTACTTTAATCTTTGATGGGCTAGGGCTTTGTTCCTTTGCTTTCTATCTCTTTTCAATTGTAAGTGACCTTCTGTTACCAGACTGAAGAAAAACTGTGATATTTCCGTGAACCCATGCCCTTTATCTCATTTTCTTTCAAGTGAAATCGTAAAGTGTATGACTAGTCACAATTTGTGATATATCTATCCTTGACCAAATTATTTCATAATATGATTTTATCGGAATATTTATTAATTTTATATATACATATATGTGACACATATGAAAATATGTAGGTGTATTTTGTCGTATAACGAATAAAGGATATCTATCTTTTTTTTTTTTTTTTTTTTTTTTTAAGTGGAATATAAGGAAAAATCTGATGACAGGCTATCCCTAATGGATCTCCCACCGGCAGACCATAAGCGCTTTCATTTTGCTCACCCGGTGAACCGGATGAGCATGAATCCAACGCCCGTGTGCCCTGGGGGCTAAAACCTTCTGCTCTCAGCCCTACGATGTTGGCAAGCCATCATTGCAGAACTGGGGGCAGCTAACCACTATCTAACCAACCCACCCCGGAACCGCGTTAGCATTACTTCAGGGTGGGAGGCGTATCGCGCGCCATGAGGCGTCCCTCTTCGGTGTGTCCGCTCTTCTGTCTTCTCTCTTCGTCGTCGATGATCACTCTTCAAGTCGTCGTTGTTCGCTATGCAGCGCCCCTTGCTTGACGCTGCAATGCCCGTTCTCGCTCTTCTTTTCGGGTGATCGCCGTCTTGATATAGGCGGCAATCTTATCCCATGTCTCTTTGTTACGGAGCATGAACGGCAATAGATTCTCAGGGGTGATCTGATTTCCAAGCCAGTTCACGAGCTCCGCTCTCTCCGTAGCTGTGTTCATGCAATGGAAGAGTGCATGCTCCGCATCGTCCCAGTCTGCCGCACACATCTGACAGACCGGGGTCTCCCTCTTCTGGAACCGCTCCAGGTACTCTCCGAAGCAGCCATGCCCACTGAACGCTTGCGTCAGCCAGTAATCCAGCTCTCCGTGAGCTCGATCGATCCACCTGGCTATGTTGGGGATCAGCCTTCGCGTCCACTTCCCTTTCGTTGAGCTCTCCCACTCTTTTTGCCACTCTTCAACGGTCTCCCCCCTCTCGACGTCTCGTATGAGGGCCTTGCGAGTGGGGTTGAGCACGACTCCATCGCTCTTGAGGGTTTCTTGGCGTTTCCATACCCGCACTCTCTCGGCTACAAGCAGTCGAATGGGTGGTGTACCCGCAAGCACACAGGCTGCATGGTCAGACACCGTGCAATAAGCACTGATCGTCCGTAGCACGAAACGCCGCTGGACTGGACCTAGCTTTGCATCGATTACGGACCCTCTAGCTACCTGCCCCCAAATTGGTGCACCGTACAGCATGATGGAATAGCTCACGGTGCTGAGTAAGGCTCTTCTGTTTGGCTTGGGGCCACCAATGTTTGGCATGAGCCGCTGGAGGGCGCCACCGACCCTGTCTGCCTTCAGCGCTGCTTCTCTGGCTTGTGCCTTGTAGCTCCATCGGTCATCAAACCAAACCCCGAGGTACTTAAGTTCCCTCTTGAGTGGAATTTCGTACCCGTTGATGGAGAACACGGGAGTTTCGAAACTCCTCCTCTTGGTGACTAGCATCGCTTCGCACTTGTGCTCGGCAAGCTCCAGCCCGTTCTCAGGGAACCATTGACCAATGCGGTAGAGAGCTTCATTGGCCACACACTCCACTTGCCACGCGGTTTCGGCGACCACGACTAATGCCGCATCGTCCGCGAAGCCAATGAGTTCTGCCCCATCTGGAAGACTCATGTTCAGGAACTCGTCGTATTGCGTGTTCCATTCGAACGGTCCTGACACGGATCCTTGAGCTATCCCTGCAGATAATTCCAGCTCAACCCTTCCCTCATCGGTGTCACATACGAGGACTCTGTCACGCAGTCCATCGCTGATGACTGCGAGCAGGTAAGGGGGGACTCTTCCATCTAGGGACCTATAGATCCGTTCCCAGCTTGCTGTGTTGAAGGCGTTCTTCACATCCAAGCATATTATGGCACAAAACCCTCCTCCTGGTTGGGGAGCCATTGTATGCGCTCTGTGAACTCTGTCTTGTACACTTTCTATTGCGTGCATTGTACTGCGCCCCTTGCGGAAGCCAAACTGCATCGGGGACATCCCTCCGCTACGCTCATACTCTTCCTCCGCCCGGTTTAGGATCATGCGGTCATACATCTTCCCGATGTTGTCCAGCATATTGAGTGGCCGATTCGATGATGGCTCCGCTGGTTCTCCACCCTTCCCCTTGGGGATGAGGACTAGCTTCTGCCGTTTCCACACTTTCGGGAACACTCCCGCAAGGAGACACTTATTGAACAGCTTCAATAGCAGGGTAGGCTGCTCTCGAGCCACTATTTTCAGGGCTTCATTAGGGATACCATCCAACCCCGGGGCCTTACCATTCGCCAGTCTTGTAGCGGCTCGTCTTAGCTCTTCTTCGGTGAAGAGGGGGATTGTGTCGGAGATGAACCCAGGGAATGTGAGTCTGGGCTCCCCTCTCGGGTAGAGTGCCCTGGCAATCCGTAGAACTGACTCTTTGTCAGTTGGCGCTGTTGGTCCGTCTTTCAATCGCAGTCTGCTCATGACCACCCGGTACGGTGTGCCCCACGGATCTTGATCGACCATGTTGCATAGCTCCGACCAGCATTTTTGTTTGCTGCGACGGATGGCATCCCGAAGAAGCTTCTTCGCCTCTTTGTAGGCCGCTTCGTCTGCTGCCGCTGATGGACGTCCACGTTTGCGCGCTCGCTTCGCTCGCCTCCTCTGAGCGTTTGCGCTGCGGCGAAGATCCCCGATCTCATCGTTCCACCAGTATACTTGCCTCTTCTGAAACCGGGGTTGTTTCCTCCTCGGCATGGAGGCGTCGCAGGCTCGGGTGATGGACCGGATGACGCTCGATACCGTCTCCTCCGGCGAGAGCTCTTCTCCGGGGTCCTCTGCTTTCAGGATTGCTTCTCTGAAGCTTACCTCGTCCAGTTTGCGGACTTGCCATCCCTCGATCTGCCGTGCTATGCCTGCATCTCGGCCATGGTCTATCTTGAAGAAGATATGGCAGTGGTCGCTGAGCGTTTCCGAGTCAAGGACCTGCCACTTCGTGACTTGTCTCATGAGAGGCGCGCTAACAAACGTTAAGTCGAGCACTGAGGATGATGCCCCTCTGTGCCATGTCGCCTTTCCTACCTCGTTGAGGCAAACCAGGTCCAATTGGGCCATGGTTGTTTCCAGCGCGTTGCCTCTTTCATCCTCTGGCCCTCCACTCCAGGCTGGAGCTTTGGAGTTAAAGTCCCCCGCTACTATGGCGAGGCCTCTCCACTGTCTCAGACTATCCTCGAGTTCCCGCAGTTCCCGAAGGAAGACATTCATCGGTGCGTTCGGTGAGTAATAGCAGCTATACACCGCAATATCGCCGATGACTCTTCGGGCGAAGCCCGTCCCTTCGGTCGGTCTTTTTGTCTCTGTAAGGCTCACGTTCCAGACTTGGATGGCCGATCCCCTCCCAAGGTCTTCCGTGGTTCGTGGTCGCTCTTCTCGGAGATACTGCTCGGAGATGATGAGGACGTCTGCTCCCAATCTTGAGGCCTCTGCTTCGAGTAGACTGTGAGCATCGTTGCTCCTGCAGAGATTCGCTTGCAGGAAACTAGCCATCTTTGCGCTTCTTCCGGCCCTTCCATGCTGCTCGCGCCTGCTGGTAGGCCTTGCAGCACTGCATGCCCGACCTGTGTTTGTGGTCCTCTTTGAGGGCCTCGCAGCTCAGGCATTTCTGCTCTCCGGTAACACATACCGCTGCTATGTGGCCTTCTTCCCCACAGTTGAAGCAGCGTGTTGCCCGCCTCACTTGTGGCTTGTCGCACTTTGCGGACAAATGCCCGTATTGCAGGCAGTTGTAACATCTCGGGATTCCGCCCTTTTCCCGGACCCGCGCGTTAACGAAGTCTACCCGGACTTTCCCTTTTGCCAGCACTTCTTTAGCGAGCCGCTCTGGCAGTGTGATCACCGCAATCTGAGTACCCCTGTATCCTGGGCGGATGGTCCGGGTCGTGATGCTGCCTGCATGCTCTGCTCCGAGTTCCTTCACGAAGGCTTCCTTAACTTCCGGGAGTGTGCTCACGTCGTCGAGGTCAAGCACTTCCAGCGTGATCGTTGGGGAAAGCCGTCGTATCTCTCCGGCGTCTTGGATCGCCCCCTTAAGGGCATCCTCAACGACCTCTGCCTTCACCCCCTTCTCGAGCTCGATGAGTAGATGACCCTCTTTCGTCTTCCGGAGTTTGGAGACTTTTGAAGCCACTTGCCTCGTTTCGTCTCCTTGCTTGACTCTCTTGATCATGTCCGCGTAGGATAAACCATCTTCCTTCACTTCTATGAGGAGTGCGTCGGGTCTAGTCCTTCTCCTATTTCCCTTGTTCTTCCTCTTCTTTTTCTTCTTTTCGGCTCTCCCCTGATCCTTGGGACGCCTCTCGTTTCCCCTACGCCCCCTGTTCCGTCCCGCAAGTTGCCAGCCGGAACCAGCGTCCGAGAGCTGACCGTTATCGGACCAGGTTGTCATTGGTGTCCCTGGCGTGGATGGGGGTGTCCTGAACAGTCCAGCCCCTTGTCCTGCAAAATTGAGCTGCTCCGGTTTGAGGGCTGCTCTCTTTGCTCTTTTGATATCGGCTTCCTGGTCCCTATTGATGGGGCTTGTGCGGCCTCTCTTCGTTTGGCTCCCCCATCCCGCTCTTTGTGGAGGTGGGGCCAGCGAGGATGTTGATCCAGCGGAGTCCTCGGCCATTATCTCTAGGCTGGAGCTGATTGCCTCTCTCATTTCTGAAGCTCTTGTACTAGCAGCTTCTAGCCCTTCACGTAGGCTGCTGGCCAACTGTACAAGCCTCTTGGTCGACTTCTTTGCTGTCGCGTGCTCGTTGACTTCCTTGGTTATGTCATCGAGTACCTTGAGGATTCTCTTCAGGAGTTCTTCCTCTCTCGTGTGAGCCTCTTTGAACTTACCCCAGCTCGTTTTGAGGTCAGCGGAATTAGTTCTGCGTAACCTCTGTTGACTGGCGCCAGGCGTCTTTCCTTCGCCAGTCTCCATCTCTTCTGCATCAACTCTCTCCTTGTTTGATGTTGATGGTTGTGTTTGGGTGGGACACCCAGTTGGCAGGTTCGCTCTGAAAATTTCCAAATTCGTTGTTGTTTCTGCCATTTTTTTTCCCCCTTCTCTCCTATCCCCCTCGGATGACTATGTCTTTGTTTGTGTTAGTGGTCCCACCTACCCCCGCCCACCAGTCCGAGTACCCGGTTCTTGGATCCTCCCACTTGCCGACCGCGCCTACAGTCCGGTGGCCTCAGATGACGTTCCAACCCCCGCACCCTGCAGCATGGTCCCGTCCGGTCACCAATCGGCACTACCACAGGAGCGGGATTTGGGGTATCCCCCCTCCCGTTGTGCGGGACTGCCTCCCCTCGTGGTTAGCGTGGGGTTCGGGTCCCCCTACTACCGGCGGCCCAGGAGCGATCACTGGTTTTAACGCGGTACCCTCCAGAGTGGGCACGGACACAGCAGTGGAAGGATCCCCTCCCGGGGACTGTTGCACTGGTGGCGTGAGTGACGCGCTGTGTGTGTGGTGTCAGTGTAATGTCAGTCTCGCCCGCGTTTCCACCGGAGTCCCGACCAATCGCCATGCCAACTGGTATCGTGGTAGCACTCCCTAGTTCGGCCGATCCCTATCCCCAAGAGGGTTTTTGTGGATCCTTGGGGAAGATCGTGTTACCACTCAGCGAGAGAATGCCCGACTTGATTCGGGCCCTCGCGTCACTCTTGTGATCCGATGCATATACGATAGAGATACCCTGTATCGACAAGGTCACCGCGTTGCTTCTCACCAACTTTCGGTATGCCCCTCGAAGCCAGCAAGGCCGTCGTCGGTCGGCTCAGAATGTCCACGCGGGTTCACTTATTGTGCCAGTGTGATGTTGTATTGTGTATCTGCGACTCCTTGTCTGCGCTCGCTTATTTTGCATACTCTGCATATTCACGAGTAACCAGAGATACTGAGGATCAAATCAATCCCCAGTTACTCTGGCCGTGCCACTATCCGCAACCTGTGGACGCACCCAGTAGCATGGAGAATGCTCTACCTCAACACGGTTCCTGGGAAGGATATCTTTTTTTTTTTTTTTTTTCTAAGTGGAATATAAGGAAAAATCTGATGACAGGCTATCCCTAATGGATCTCCCACCGGCAGACCATAAGCGCTTTCATTTTGCTCACCCGGTAAACCGGATGAGCATGAATCCAACGCCCGTGTGCCCTGGGGGCTAAAACCTTCTGCTCTCAGCCCTACGATGTTGGCAAGCCATCATTGCAGAACTAGGGGCAGCTAACCACTATCTAACCAACCCACCCCGGAACCGCGTTAGCATTACTTCAGGGTGGGAGGCGTATCGCGCGCCATGAGGCGTCCCTCTTCGGTGTGTCCGCTCTTCTGTCTTCTCTCTTCGTCGTCAATGATCACTCTTCAAGTCGTCGTTGTTCGCTATGCAGCGCCCCTTGCTTGACGCTGCAATGCCCGTTCTCGCTCTTCTTTTCGGGTGATCGCCGTCTTGATATAGGCGGCAATCTTATCCCATGTCTCTTTGTTACGGAGCATGAACGGCAATAGATTCTCAGGGGTGATCTGATTTCCAAGCCAGTTCACGAGCTCCGCTTGGGAAGGATATCTATCTATCTATCTATCTATCTATCTATCTATCTATCTATCTATCTATCTCTCTCTCTCTCTCTCTCTCTCTCTCTCTCTCTCTCACACACTCTCACTCGCTCGTCGACAACTCTCGAATCGAAGCTGTGCGTTCGAGGGTCTAAACAAATCGAAGCTGCATTCGAGGTCTAAACAAATCGAATGGATAATTTTTTTGAGGTGGTGAAAATTGGCGAAGCGAAATAAAAGTCCCAGCGGTCAGAATCGGAAAATTGATGACACTAATACTGAGTCCGTATTGAAACAGCGCTGGATAGAGAGGCAGGAGATGTTTGTGCACCCGGGTGTTTGAAATAAGTAAGGTGGAAAAAATGTGTGAGGTTAGAAAACCCCCAATTCAAAGTATATAAGGCACAGCGCCTCGCTCGATTTTTTGTCTGCTCATACTCGCCAGCGAGGCGCTATCGCGCCTCTTGATAAGAGATACGGACGATGCGGACGATGCGGAGGGAGCGTACGGAGAGCTCGTCACAATCAGACCCCTGGTTTTAGGTCTGGCTTCACTACGGTCTGGCTCATACCTATGGGCTGGCTAGTCAATGTGAAAGATTGAATTTCCTTTATTATTGCCGCATAAGTTATGTAAATATCAAAAGCCACTTCACACGGTATAACTCGAATATTATTTGCATTGACTGAAGTCAACGTGAAATGGACAGTGATATATTGAAAGACCTTCGAATCTGAAACCCGACCCTGTTGCCACGTCTAGTCGTTTGCCAATAGTCGAGTTTTGTGATAGAGGTTTCAAAACTGAGGAGATAACCCGAGGATCTGGATGTTTCTACCCACGGGTCATCATGTTATCTACAGAATCCAAAATTTAGTTCAGCATCAACTTGAACAAAGAACTTACTCGGTCTGCACTAACCACTAATTCTTCGATTAGGTGAGAATCATTGGAGTAATAACCCAAAATCAAGAGGGAACCTCATCCGTGACCTTCACATCCTCCCATATCCTCAACTCGCGCTTCGAAAGATTTGCACAATAATATTTGAATGAGTGTTGCGTAAACATACACAAGTTATAGATGACTAATCGGAACTGAATTCCATGTGGACAATCACTAAAAGTTTTTGAATTATGTGGAATTGTTTGTAAACGCAGTATGCATATGTTCTCAACCACCTGTTGGAGCCAACCCTAACCTCATCTAATCGTTGCAAGACAAGAGATTTGTGAAAGGATCATTTGCAACATTTTATCATGCAAATCCGTAATAAGATGATTAATTGAGAGGGTGGGTGGAAAAAGGGCCTACTTACAAAACGGCCATTCCGAGAAAAACGATACAAACTAACTATATCATGCCCGTGGCATGATTCAATGCGCATACCTGGCTTATTTCAAAGGTTTTGGCATCCCCAAAACAACCGCACAGGAATTGGAAGGTAGCTGTCGATTTTGAGAGGTACACAGCCATTCGAAAAAATGTAATTAGGCCCTTTTTCCCAATACTGGGTCAATTTTTGGGATAGTTGGTCCACTAAAAGTTGGATAACGTTGCGAAATCGAGTTCAATGGCTTCCAAATTTCATCAGCATATCTATGGGTATGTCACACAAGATATCCAATTGCAATTCAACGTCTGAATGCATTTTCATCGATTCTGCACGTGAAAGATGGTTCCATTGAGTGTGTGAAACTGAGGTCACTCAATATTCACTTAGCAAGCATGAAGATACATTTTTTGAAGGCCAAAAAACATGATTTGATAGCCAGAATTGGTAGAAAAGAGATATGGAGGTCATAAGAATTTTTTTCAAATTTTTTCGTAAAAAATTAGGCCCTTTTTACCAATATTGTTGCACTTAGGCCCTTTTTACCAATAATGTTGCACTTAGGCCCTTTTTACCAATACTGTTGCACTTAGGCCCTTTTTACCAGTACTTCTACGTTGAGGCTCTTTTTAACAATACCCTTGCACTTGAGCTCTTTTTTCGAACAAAATTTTCCTGTTGTTTGGGCTCTTTTAGAAAATCTTCGAGGTCTTGGTGACTTTGTGGGTACCTCTCTCTGCAGTGATAAGACCCTTTTACGTAGTCACATTCGTGCTGAGATTCGATTTCTAAACAAAACTCTCTTCCGGAGTCTCATTGTTATAATCTTTTGAGGGGAATTCGGAGGTGTCTAGTTTCCCCAGTCAAACAACAATAAGATGAGAAATCCAATCTGTCGGAGTTATGATTTTCCAAAAAATAGCTATGTATGAAGGAATCGTGCCCGTGAAATACACTTACGCTGACAAGGGGAGTCCGGAGGGTCCGGGTCACCAAATCTCACCAAACTTTTTCCACAGGCTCGTACCACCTAGAACATGGAGAATCCAGAGTAACTCCATCAAATGGGCTTTCATTTCAGAGCTACAAGCAAAAACGCTAGCATTCCCAGTATACCCATATATATATATATATATATATCACTTTTCACATGGGCCTATATGGGCAATTCTTACGTTATTGCTTGTAGCTGTGGACAGGAGGCCCATTTGAGGGAGTCACTCTGGATTCTTCATTTTCTATGTGGTACGAGACTGTGAAAAAAGTTTAGTGAGGTATGATGACCCGGACCCTCCGAACTCCCGTTGCGAGTCCGATTTTCGGGCGCCACAGTGAATGGGGCCCAATCAATTTCTTACTTGATCTCGTTTCTTGAACCTACTTTAGCCTATCTTACTCCATTTGAGCCTACCAGATAATCCTGAAGGTTGGGGACGAAACTGACCACGGATTCGGTTTCTACATCAAAAAATACACGAAAAATACAAGTTCACGTCTTGGGAACGATCCGACTCGAAATTCGCATTCTTGGCGTCCATTGGAGGAGCCGCGGGTTCACGGACTCGATACCTTGGAGTTTTTCAGTTTTTGGACCAGCTAGATCTCGTGATCTAACGCGTCAAACCGACTTCCTCGAGTGACCATTCTGAAGTGAGTTACACCAGGCGGCTATCAATTGAAATTACTTTTAGAGACATCAGAGGACGCGTATGCACAAGAGATGCAAATACTGGATTGAAATTTGTTTCAAAGATAATTTTTGCATTTTTGACCACTTTCCACCGCCAAGACTGATAGTTTTCGAAACCGTTTTCGCTGTAACATGACCCGGCAAACACGATGAAGTGGTTAACTAACGTCTTGATTCCAGGTAACATGGTTAGAAATCAATTCTTATGTTTTATCAATTTTCTTAGAGGCCTCAATCACAGGTTGTCGATATAAGGTAACTGTGCCTAATTTGCCCCCATTCCCTAATTTGCCCCCACTCAAGTTCTCACATGTACGAACCCGCAGACCTTGCCGCGCATTTTTTCACGTTTGTTACGTTAAAATATGAGAAAATAAATGTTTTGGACCGATCCTAGATGACCCGCGCCTTTCTTAGAACAGAAAAACTGATTTCGCTACTTCCGACTTCTTTTTTGTTATTCACTAAAAGTTATGCCAAACAAAATTGATGGAATCAATTTTAACGTGCCTTAACTCATTTTCTTTGTCTTTGCCCCAACTTTAGAATGCGTTTTGCACAATTGCAAAATTCGATTTTTAGCCGATTCTACGCCCATATCAATAGAAAAAGTGCAGTGTTCCTAATTTGCCCCTATAGTATTTTTCCAAACTCATTCCTCGCTCCATTAAGATGCACCAATTTACCTCAAAAAATTTTAAAGGCGGTAAAAAAAGCTACAAAATGAGCTAAAGTACGTCTCATTTGGAGGTCTGGGAGCCGAGATATCCCGATTATACGAAAAACCCGTATAATCTCATGAAAATAGGCCTCTTTTCCTTGTGGGGGCAAATTAGGAACACACTGACAAGAACTCGCAAAAAATCTTCTTTCGCGAAAATCAAGGTATCTCGGCTCCAATTCGTTCAAATTGAACGCACCTTAGCTCATTTTCAAGGTCTTGAAACAAGCTTCAAAATGAGCTAAAGTACGTTGAAAAATATAGCGATGAGTTGAAATGGCGAGCAAAACAAAAGTAGTGGGGGCAAATTAGGCACACTTACCTTAAGAATACTGCTCTCCTGTTTGTCCGAGTTCCGAAGATATGTTGAAAAAAATCAGGTTGTTTCATTGAAATCCATCGGAACACGATTTTACTAATGGAACGCCGATTTTCAACTTTTTTGGAGGATTACTTAAAACACCATACGACACAAAGATGACCTTGGGACGTTAGAAAGCTCTTTCCCCACTCAAAGCTTATGAAATAGTGAGGTCATGCTTTTCTCTTCAAAATGATTGGCGAACCATTCGTGTCCAATGGTGCAGCATCGTAGTTAGGCGATTCGTTCTTACCCATCAAAACTGTACAACTAGCTGTCCAAGGAGTCTAGCCGGGTTTAACTGCCTTCAGATAATAGACAGAGGATCTAACTCTCGTCATACAATCGATAAAAGGGCGTAACTCCCATCATATAATCGACAAAAGGGCCTAAGTGCACTTAGGCCATTTTATCGAATATGTAAAAGGACCTAAGTGCACTTAGGCCCTTTTTCTGATCTATGGGGTTTTCGAAGTTTATGGAAAAACAACTTTCATGGGGTGATAGATCATGGTTCAAGGGTTCAAAAAAGCGGTTTTCCACCCACCCCCTCAATTGATCCTGGAGAGAGTAAAACGACGTGAGTGGCCATGTATCAATTACACACATTTCCCTGTACAAAATAATGTTCATTATTTGTGATTTGATCTTTGAAAATGTTCTTGCTGTAATCGATAATGTCCATGCAATTAATTGTATGAGTAACTGTTACTCTTACCACTTTGAGCATAAATGTAAGATTACGCCACAGATTTTTGGCAGCTAGATGATGCATTTGTGAGTTGGAAAGAAAGGAGAAAATTTGAATGAAAAATGTATCGAAATCTTCAGATGTGCCAGAAAGAATTCAATTTGGTCTATGCTCTCCTCAAGAAAGTGCGAGTTGTTTTTCCAATACAATCTTTCATTGAACGACGTGCAAGTGTTTTGGTTATGAAGATAGGGCATTTTTTCCGTTGAAATTTTTCATATTTCCTGTGAACTCTATCCCAACAGCACGAAAGGGACTCCCATATGATCTTTTTTGTAGAAAATTTGTAGATTACTTTTTGCTTGTCATCAACATTGAAAAAACAGCTTCTCATGATCTCCATGTTCCATTGTCCAATGCTTATCTATTATAGAAAGAGAGAATGTTAATGTCTCACTCACCAGTAACTTTTTCAACTATTTGAATCTCTTTTACCAAGGAAAGGGTTTATCATGAGGAGAGATAATATGAGTTCCCTGTCGGTACCTTTACCAAAAGATCCACAAATCCACTCAAAGTTATGTGATACAACTACGAAACAGTCACGAATCTTTTGTACCTGAATCACGGTTTCATAAACACGAGAAGAACGATCTTTAAATTTTGAAAATGTTGAAATTCATTTTTTGTGCTAATAATTGCACTTGTATCATGCCTCTCTGGTTTCAATCGAGATAAATTTTCTGATCATTGTTTTGCAGAAATCAATTTCTGATACTGGGCTTATCAGCTGTCTCATTTCAACATGATTCCAAAACCCTTGAAAATTGAAGACTTGAGGAAGCTTATAATCGAAAATTATAAAAAATTAGACAAAAAGAGTTTCCCAAAAAAGATTTATAAACCAATCTTCAAAGTTGCAAAAGTGTCGATAGATTTGAGAAACGATGGAAATAAACCCTACAATCAAGGAGATTTGAGCTTCTCCGAACTATTTGAGATTTTAGGCATATACAATGCAAGTATTGCATTCGCTCCAATTGACTCGATCGAGCTAGCGACTTCATATGCAAATAAATCGGCCGTCTTACTCCGCATGAGGAAATATGAAGAATGCGTTACAGAAGTCAAAAAAGTTTTGATGAACACAGAATCAATTACTTTGAGAGTGAAGATGTTGTGTCGGAAAGCAGAATGTCTCACGGCTCTTGGTTCTCCAGATAATAGAAGTTGTCTGGAGAAGGCAAAGTTTCTTAAAGCAAAATTCGAGGGACCGGAAGAAGAGAATCTTGCATTGAACAAATTGATCGAGAAGACGCAACTGATTGTCGATAAAAATAAGCTGGGTATACCAAAAGAAGAAAAAAGGAAAACGCACGCATTAAAGATGATGGAAGAGGCAGAAAAAAGAGACATCAATGAATCGATAAAAGTTGAGTATTCTAAAATATATGGAAGACATCTAGTTGCTGCTCGTGACTACGATCCCGGAGAAATTATTCTTTTGGAGAAGTCATATTTCAATGGTTTGGATCACCCCAGCCACAACTATTATTGTGATAATTGGTTTGGGCATTTGTGGACTTCTGTACCATGTGATACGTGCCCTCGTCATCTATACTGTTCTGATAAATGTAAAACAGAGGCATGGAATGAATGCCACGAGATGGATTGTCATGTTCTATCTTGTATGAATACAAACCTGATGGATGACGTTTGGAACAGGGATCTTCCATTCTTGGTTGGCGTTTTTTGTAAAGCTTTGAAGGAAGCCGGAAGCCTTGAGCACTTACTTGCTGATTCGGAAGCAGATAATCACTTTGAAGGTAAGCTTAGATTACCTTGCTAATTTTTTCTAGAAATGAGGTACGACAACAATGCGATTCGACCGGACGGTCTCCGTTGAGAACTTTTGCGAACGGCCTTTCATGACGTAGACAAAAGTGAAAATATTTTAAACATGTCCTCATCAATTTCCATCGAATGTTTTCAATTTTGACGAAAATTCTGCGTTTCCCACAAACAACGGAAGACCCAACCTTGCTATAGAAACAGATTTTATCAAGAAAATATTTCAGATCCGGGTCACGAATTTAGCTGAACTTCTGGGTTGGATCCAAATGGTCCACTATCCTGAGATATTGCTACCGAGATTAGTATTGTCCATATAAGCAATAATAAAAATTCTGCGTCACCGACTCTCGTGATAAGACCCTTATTTGATCAAATACTCTAATCAGGGTGTCTACAGGGGTGTAAAAGTCGTAAAAAATCGGAGATTCATTGAGAACGTTACATGCTCGTAAAAAATTGGGAAATCACAAGGAATTTTACTGATTTTTTCAAATCATCAGAAATTTCGCCATCGGGATGATACGGCCTAATTTGCTGGTGCGACGCTGTGCATCTTTCATTAGCTTCAACGTCATTTCATGTTAAAAATACACGAAACACTTTGGTGGGTACCTGGTGAACACCCTTTAGCCCAAAAGCTAGTTGACTTTTTTTTTATTTGTGAAGAATTTTTTCAAAAACTTCTGGGAAAAGTCAAAAATTTTGTGCATAAGAGTTCTTCGTTTTGAGATTGAATCGACATAAAATAGTACAAATTGAATCCAAGATGTGACAGTTGTTTGTGGTCCGTTCTGCCCAGAGGTGTACTTGTGAGAGTGTGAAAGAACCTTCTAATAAATAGCTTCCTCAACTAGTCGATTTTCCGAAAAATAGTCCGGAATTTCATCGAAATTATTGTTGAAAAGTTGGAAAAACATTTTAAAAATTTGGAGCTCTCCGGTTGTAGATACCCTGAGTCACGGCTCTCCTTATGATTAGTGATAAAATCTCTCGTTATATGTTCGCAAAAATACACCATTCTCTAGTCATGCGAATTTCATTCTTTCATCAGCCGTGGTTGTATTTTACAGTGGTTGAATTGAATTGTACAGTATAAATTCAAGAGTTTCACTTAGGTATAATGCATGGTAATTTCAAACTTGTTTTTAGAAATCTTAAATAATTCAGAAAACTTTTCGGGTAAGAATCTCGCCATGCTAAAATTTTACAACCACAATTATTATTACTCTTGTTTCAGATAACCGTAATAGCAGTCATATACTCAGTACGGATTTCACCAACTATAAAAGCATTTTTACCATAGCAGTTAAAAGTCCTGACAAAGATCGGATAGAAGGTTGTACCAAGGATTCTCTAATTGTTCTGACTAGTCTGGCTATACATACTAAAATTCTTGGCAAAATGTATAATTACAAAGAGCTGCCAAAATTATTCAAAAATGATGTGGCCATGCTTGTTGGTGCATTGCTATTAAAACTCTCTCTTATTTATTCCAGTGGCCTTCCTTTGGTGAGTCTTGAAATCTGTGACGAAAATGTGTGCACGATTAGAGCATTAGAGAAGAGGAATTGATTCAAAATTTAACTCTTCTACAGGTAGACCTTGTCGATCCAAATGAAAAGGATGATGAAAATGACGACAAAAAAAATGAACCCAAAGGACTTTTCAATCGATCTTTCCCTCTTGCGACACAACATACTATAAGTGGTTGCATTTCAAACGTAGAAACCCCGCCCATGGAAATAAGTTTGTCATCTGCGCTATCCAACCAATCAAAGCAGGTTCTCAGGTGAGTACGATCCCACCTCATAACTATCAAATGCTCTTCGCAAGAATAGTCATTCTGATTTTTTTTTGTTTTTGTTTTTTTTTTTTTTTTTTTTTTTCTAAAGCAGAAGTCTAATGATCGACGTCTTGTGAAATTGTAATAAATTCTATATATACTGTAGTAGATCATGTACATGCATACCCGAATTGCGGGAACGTGGAATGTTCACTACATTTTTTGTCATCGTGCAAACTGCGTTTCCACAACGAGGTAGCGCAATTCTTCTTGCAATTTTCCTGTCCCCGGTGCCATAAACGTGCACGTTAGTCGGCGCGCTCTATGCGCCAGGGAGTATAAAATACACATCTATCATTCATCAACAATCCAGTTCTTCCAAGTTTCTAGATTCCTTTCAGAACTTCGGATGATTTTTTTTGAACGTAAACCTGTTCTTAAATTATTCCATCTTGCGTGTTGGTGAAAATAGTGTTGCTGTGATCCAAATTACCTATCAAGGGACTCATAATCACTTGTTGGATTCATTTCATTCGATACCCAATGTAATGATAGAACATATTATAGGATACTAAAGAGTCTTGAGTTTTTTGTAGCTCATCGCACAACTCAAATCATCGGAATCGATATGGAATCGGACGTCAAAATCTGTTCGGCAGTCGAAACACGATCTAATGTATGGTTGTCCTTGCACGTGTCAAGCTTGTACAAAAAATTGGTCAGATTCTTTCGTTGACAAAAAAATTGGGGTAATGAAAATTGATCAACAAAATCTTACTTATTAGATGATTTTATTATGAGTAACAAATCATGCTATAAGGATACTCTAATCATTAAATTTTCAGGAGTTGGTGATCAACGAATCGATGATGCCTATGGCGGTGGCTCTTTGGAATGAAAGAGACTCAATTTTGATGGAATGGAAAGAAAATTGTCACAAGCCGAGTCATCCCGATGTTAGAATCTTATTCCGGGCTATGGATTTGGTCACAGTTGCTTGTGAAATAATGCGCATGCCCTCTGGAATAATTATCGCCGCCACGATCTTACTGATGAAAGTTTCACGAGCCTTTTATGATCCGTCAGAGGTGTACACTTATGTGCGAGATATGCGTCAGAAAGATCTTGAAAAAATCGCCAATATTCCGGGAATGATGAGAAAGTTATTTGAGGATTGAGAACAGTGATGCTCAACGTATAGATTTTACTAATAATTAAGTGATAGATGAATTCTCTAATATTCATCTAACATACATAATTTATACCAATCATCAAAACTGGTTTTCGAGTAGAATGTTAGAATCACTGGAATTTTGCCTAGGATTAAAACGATTACTCTTATTAATGCGCATGAAGAATATTACATGGATTTTACAATGATGAAGAAACGAGTTGTGAACTCGTAGGATTTATATCATCCCTAGCATCAACTTGCAAATAAAGACACTGATTCCAAAAAATTCTTCACGGTCTAGTATCAGTATCTTATAGTACTATATATTTCAACTCATCATGTTCATTGTGGCAACCGAGCCGTAAAAAAATTCAATTAAAATAAATAATTCACTTTTCATTGTTTAGTGAATTCATTCAAACCCATAATAGTTTCACTCCAATTTCCTAGTCATATCTCTTCCGTGATGTAATGATTATTTAATTCATGTCATTACTCGACTTGTGGGAATTCTATTCAAGTTACACTGATGAGTTTAGTAACTATTGTCGTTACTTGATCTCAGCACACCAAGCGGTTCGCTCTGTCTGACATCCAATTCGATTACTTTAATCAAAACCGGAAATGTTTTCGATCTTGGAATTGGTATTAGCGTTATGAACTTGAATATATAGAAGTCAAAGGGCAAAAAAACTCTATTCCATTATTGTACTTTTGATCTGCATAAGACAGCTGCAAGAAGGAAATAAACTCAAAATAAACGTAATATACTAAATAATTTGACAGATTTTCAATTAAAAATATCTTTATTTGAGAAATATGCACACTCACGACAAATTTTAGTCAGCAAATCATTATTTCATTAGACACAAAATTAGTAATCATATGCTGCCGATAACCACCTAAATACCCAAGTATCAAACCAATTTCCAATCTGCTAATAAACTTTCCATGAACATGAATGATTGGCATGACTTTGAAGTAGACAGTATTTCTCCATAATGATAATGATTATTGTCATCAGAGTGTTCAATTTCCCAATATCATCTCACTCATCACTATACTTGTATATTTGTATACTTTGTCGTCTTCGTAGATTACTCAACAGAAATATTTAATAGTATTCCTGTCCTCTAGATGTCGATGGACATTTTGGTCTGTTGTTTGATGGGCATTTCTGACGTTTAAGACACTCCGAGAATGATTTGTCGCAATCGCATAACTTTTGTCCACATGCTTCAGAAGATCCTTTGGCTGCACAAAAAAATTTTCATAATTATGTACGACCAATACGATTCATCAATTGTATTCCTAGCTTTCTATTTTTCAAATTGTTGAAATATTTATTGTGAAAATAATGCGCGACGCCAACATTGTAAAACATATTGATACTTGTTTCTCATAATTTTTTTCAAAATTTCTGATAGCTTTTGAGTTACAGTAACGAAACATCTCCTCTTCTCTCTTGCTATTAGAATGAGGTTAACAAATGTTAAAACGATCATGAGACCGCAGTCGAATTTAGTTGAGAATTTAGATGAATGATTATGTTAACTATTCGTATCAAAAATAGTTCCTATGACGATGATACTTGTTTCCTTCGTAAGAAGAAGAATGCGATCACGGCTTTCAAAATTCGTATAATCCACAGACTGAATACGCAGCTCATGATATAGATTTTCACGAATAATGTCATATGGTATTGGCGTGGAAAAAGCAGCCACTTTGAAGACAAGTGTGCTATATTTGATAATACGCAATTTTCAAATGAATGATTCATATTCAGGCTTATATAACTCTAGAACTCAACCGAATCTTCTTTTTCGAAATGAAACTGTTTCTAGAAATATGTTCCGATGATTGAATGTCACGATAGATACTCACCACACTTCACCTCTTTATTCAAACATTCCCATTTGTATGTACTAAGGGGTTGAGCACTCATCCCTTTACAACCGGATTTGTTGATACATTGATCGTGCAATTTGCAACAACTGAAGCAGCACAATACGAAAATTGATTATTGAGTTTTTGATCTATCGTTCATATAGATAAAACGCTTATTCGGAGTGAAATGAGTAAAAATTTTATACTTTTGATTTTAATCATCGATAAAATTTAAACTTACTTGTCAATTTCATCAACAGGTTCACCTGATCCTCTAGAACCACAGTGGCAGCCATATCCGTAATATGCCGTAGGGTTGCAACCATTTGTTGCACAAGAAATCATATCTGCCAAGCCTGACGTTCCTACTTTTAGATTGGAACCTGCTTGTGACCTTGAGATCGAAAAATTCCATTTTGAGAGATGAAAACATGACTAATTATTGCAAATATTACGGAGAGTCTCTTTTTACAAAATTTTGAATTTTTCTGACGTTCTACAAATTCTAAAATGTTTAAACTTTCATTCATTGATCTATATCAAATAGTGATCTACGATAAAAAATTGAATAGTGTAAATGTAAGCTACTTGAATTCAACGAAAGAATAATAACTCCTCGAATGTTACGTCGAAGTCAAGGTTGGTCTCAAGTTACCACTGTTTAATGAGAGGAAACTCCAAAAGTTGTCTGTGGTAGTGGTATATTGAATGATTTTTTGTGGTGAATTTGCAAGTCTTTTAGGCACAATCGGATCAAAAGAGAGATATTTTCATAGTTCCACTGTTTTGGCAACAAAACTTAGAACAGATAGAGGAGTGAAAATTTTCGAAGATATAGCGAGTAATCAATCAATCCTTTCAGGCATTATGCATAAGATTGACGTAAATACAAAGCTCATTTTGAACTTTGAAGTTTTGGAATGAAAGTATGAACAGCTGGGAAAAGGTTGATTTGAGGAGAGCAAACTAGAGCTTTCGTAATTTACCAATCGATCGAACAGTGATGAAGGAATACAATTATTATAAATTGAAAACAAAGTGGAGCTATCGAAGAAGCCGTTCCGAGATGATGATCATATTTATTCGAATGCTTTCAAAAATTTTTGATTCGATCGCTGTCGTGTGGTTTTAACAAATTCTTTGCATAGAAATATTGACGCCAGACATATTTTATTTCAACTATACATAGAAACCAATTCATATAGCTGATTCATTTATTCCTGAAACCGATTTAAAAAAAGGCATGATTCGTTATGGACAACGTTCAAACGCTTATTCTATCTTATCTGGCAAAGAATTTCGTGTTCGAAAAACTTTGAATGTTTTGTTCATAAAATCTTCTTTTACACATAATGAACAACAATCATGAAGAAAATATTCAGTGAACGAACGAAAGATCGAAAAAAGCTTGTTCAAATAATGAATAATTATTTCAAATTAGTCGTTGTCGAGATATCAAAATAAATTCTACTTACTGCTCGTTCTTCAAATTTGCCGCTTCAGATGCGACGATTCCACACAAAACAAAACAGAGGAATGACAAAGAATTCATGTTGATCATGAAAATTCAACTGGTGCTGAAATTCTGACTTCTAACAAAGTAGAACGAGGTTTTATAGTCCTGATCTACATTCAGAATTCACTAAAATTCCCTTCTCCGACCATTAATTGCAATTTTGCTTCCAATTAACATCATATCTGGGTAAGGAAGTGAGAAATTTAAAAGAAAAGTTGGAGGATTGAGAATTATGAGGGTACTTTCCAGCTATAAAGGGACCATATGAATAAAATACGTCAGGACAGGCGTCATATTGGTGTGATATTATATGCATTGAAAAGAAAATGACTTCCTAATTCTTCAAACCGATTAAACTCAATCAATGATAAAGCTTGAGATCTGGGATGGAAATTCCATTCACTCGAAGGCTATCTAAACATTCGACTCTCATGCATTTGGGTATTTGTACCGTTAGGGAATTCCTGATGTATTCCTTTATCGTAAATCGATGCTCGATCGGAAAATACAAGCACTGTTAGAATATCCACCACGAATGCAAAAGTTACAAATAACTCGTGCTTTTGCGACTTTTCAATATTATTGACACGCTTTTTGAAAAAACGAGCGTCTTTTTGGACCGACTTAATTCTGACTTTGATCCCCATATTCATCGTCGAAAAAATTGTGAGCACCAGTGTGATAATTTCAAAAAATTAAGACTTTTCCATGGACTGAAAGCTCAAAAATATGATTACACATCGACTATGACTGAGAAATTCAGTAAATCGTGAGGTTATGCGATCGCACTTGAATGAACACAACGATTCTCTGTAATTCGAAATAGTATATTATGATAAAAGGGCGCAAACGATGGTTTTCGCAATTCGAGTGACTTTTTTAGGCCCGAGCCGCAGGCGAGGCGAATACTGTATAGAGCGCTCTCGCGGGATATAGGAACGCGGAACGATGGGACCTTCCGTGCCTCTACAGTTTACCAATGAAGGCCTATATGTAATGAATGAATCCAGTCTGTGGTGATTTTTTGCATGATTTTTTAAAATTATTATTTTCTTCCTAATACGTGATTTTATCCCACCGTGAATATCGTGGTCATTATTTATCATAATATATGACAACGGTAATTCAACATCGCAAAAATGCACGAAAATCGAAATGAAGAACTCAATCTAAGATTTAATTCTATTAAATCTAATTTGTCTCAACAAATTAAAAAAATGAATACACGTTAACCACAATTGTTTCATCAAGTCCACTAAAAGCATTACCTGTATCTAGCAGACAGAAAAAATTGCATATGACAGAGAGGGACAGCCGAGCAGACAGCTTGCAGCTTGCATTTCTCACATACTCTTTTGCATTTTGCATCCTTGCATATGTAAATTGTAATGCTGTAATCACAGGGATCACTTGAAATGAGTCTCTCAAACATCTAATGCTATTTCAGTGGAAAATAAACTTCATCGGACAGAGTTTTGCCGATTAAACTACAATAAGTTATCGAATTGAGGCTATTTAGCCCAGGGCATATACCCATCACGTGTCAAGGAAGAGATCAATCCATCAGTGGAGTATGAAAAAAAGGTCTATAAGGTAAGTGCATGACAACGGTATCCTTGCGAGATATGTGAATGGATTATTAAATCAGCAATGCTCAACTTGAGACAAAGCTCTCATCTACGTCAACTCTGCATGCGATTCCTAACCTTAAAATCCAAAGTGCACAAGTTCGAGAGTTTTCTTTCCAGTTTTCATCTGCTTGGGGTAGATCATTATACTATGGGGTAGATACTACTCTAGAGAACATACTAGGATTATTTACACCAACATTACTATCATTTCATAATCTGATAAGAGAATTAGCTTCACTTAGTGTTTTGCTCCCTCGTTCATCCTCTTTCAAAAATTCGCACGCAACAAATTTCTCATCAATAGATACTAGTCATTTTTTCGAGCAGACATCTTTTATTCTGGTTCATACACGATAGGATAGGAAAATAGGAGGATGCAAGGGTGAGCTGGACTAGGCAGGGACTTTTTCAATGCATTTTTGTGGTATGGCAGAGACTGGAGGCTTCGCTGATTCGTTGAGAAATGTTATAGGATCGGTAACTTTCATGGTTGTGACGTATGATCAGATAATGCATTATTCTCGTATATTTCTCAGGTTGAACGATTGTTACGGAGTCTGCGTATAGGACATGAGGAAAATTGAATGATGTGATTTCAGATCGCGAAAAGATGGGATAATTTTTCTTTTGTTTTCGATTCGAGCTCAATCCTGTTGATATGATATTCATTATTGTTATAAGTTCAGATACTTGAGAATGCTATTATCGGTAGCGTAAAACTTTTCAGTATAATTCGTATCTTATTTAACAATTTTCTGAATAATCGAGTGTAAGACGAATTCAATAGAATATATTCACGATTTTAATGACACCACGAAATCCAATCAGCTCGTATTCATTGAATTGTCCTATCAAGAATAAAAACCTTCACATATTCTGAAATTATTCAATGGCGAGAATGAAATCAATATTCAGTCTGATTTACTTGGTGTAATTCAGCCGCAATCAATTTATCAGAAGATCGAGTTTTACTATGATTCCTTCAGTGCAATTAGTAACGGAGAAATTTCCTCTGTTCTTTTATCCAAAAATTGTTAGAAAGAAATGTTAAAATTGAACTTTTGGTCATTGATTACCAACTACTTTCCTTATGATAAACTTTCCATCATTCTACTCTTTAGGGTTCTTACAATGAAAAATCATGATTTCCCTGCGCTCGTAAGCCCTTTTCGGGCGCGGAGGGCTTACTTCCTTCGAAGTGCTGATTGGGAGAGAAACTGTCCTCTAGAAAGAAACTACAACGCTCGAACTAATATGCGTACGCGCTTCATCATGTCATTGCACTTTTTCGATCCTTGCAATCTTCTTGGGAATGTTGCTTGATTTGGACGTAGAACAAACTCTTGCCTAGGATATCTTCATCGGAATCAGGTTTCTAGAAGTTTCCCAACTATCACTGATGCCCTCCATCTCAAATTGAAAAATACTTGATTTTAACGAAAATCCGTGATATAATAGACAACTGAAACAACAGAGTGACATGACTGTCCATCAACTTTTTGGATTCAACTCTTGATTAAATACTTGATCGAAATGCAAGCACGGTGATTAGAAAACCAGAGCTCTGGATCAGTTAGAAAATTGCGGACAATTTAGTTGATTGAGCTCATCAAAATATTTGTGACGTGGTGAGTCTCGAGCCTCCGGCCCGCGCCTCTCCCCGTCACCTGACGATGCACCAGGTGCACCGTCAGCGTTTCTGACGGATAATCGCCCGTTTCCCCACCAAGTGCGATGTCGCGTCGCGGACCCATCGTCGCGGACGACGGGCCACGCCGCGGACAGACCGCTCTGACCAACTTAACTATTCACACACTCTCTCTCAACTATTGAACTCTCATACATAAAGTCACCTATCATTCATTCACTCGTGTTCTCTCTGGAACCTAGAACCCTCACCACGTTACATCCCCTTTTTGGTGCTAGGTGGGGTTGTTTCCCGCGAGTTGAAATTTTTTTTCAAAAAGTTAGAAAAATTTTCTATCAAAAACTTTTCGGATTCTGCAATTTCGCGAGAGTGTCGTGAAAAAAAAGTGACTGAGAGAACAGGAGTTGAGAAAAGCAGAATCCAGCCAAGCCGCAAGCAGCCAAGCTGAGCATCGTACCTGCCCACCCGCCCGCCCGTCAGCAGAAAATCATCGCTAAGGCTTATCTCCGAGCCAGCTGCACGAGTGGACGAGTAATGCAGATAGCCGCATTATACATCGTCGTGGCCTGCTGCAGCTTCGTAGCGTAAATACTAAACCATTTTTCTTCCTTATCTCGTTCCAAGGAACGACTCGATCAGAATCGCATTTATACTCAACCAAGCTTCTTTGAATTATTAAAACCAAAATGTCCAAAATGCTCGGAATTTTTGGAAAATCAAAAAGCAAAGAAACGGTGAATTCAACTGGCACCTTGCCAAAACCGACTCATAGTCGACCTGAAATGTTCGATGAAGATAGACAAGAGGACCAAAAAATTTTGGACAACCGTGATCAATTTTATTCGAACATAGATGAGTCAAATTTTGATTCAAATGGACAAAATGGAGCTTGGGGTATGGATGCGAATTTGACGAATAATGGAAAGGATGGAGATGTATATGTGAATATGAGCCGGTGCAATAGTCCAAACGGACAGTTTGCTGGTCAAGCGTACCAGCAGTGGCGCACAGCCGCACCGATAATAGAAGAATCGCCGATCCGAGTGCAACCGATCCCGGTAAATCAAATCAGGCCCCCTTTACATGCGAATATGCAGGTGGCTTCTTACCCAGAAGCATTTTATATGGCAGGCCCAAATGGTCAGCTATTTTTATACAGGCAACAGCAGCCTCACGAACCCACCATTAGAGTCAATGATACATTTTCTCTTAACCCTGAATTCCAAAATATGCAAAGTGGTCCCATCGGAGAAAAAAGTGGGATCGCCCCGAGTTTAGGTAATAATGTGGACGCTACGCGGAGTCAGAACAATAGCCCGAGGCCAACCACACCGGTGGCCGCGGCCCAAATTTCGCCGATCCATAATCCGACTCCATGGGATTTCCCACAACAGCGTCCCATAGCCCCCCAGGTGATAGATTTTCCACCTGGAGTGAACGGTTTTCCAAATAGTTTTTCGAATCAAATTCCAACAGAATATGTAAAAATTCGTGAGAGTGCTGCGCCTACGACGAACCCACTGCCGAGACAGAATGTACCTTCTTTCGAAAATTTCCTCCGAGGAATGAGTTTTTCACAAATGGCTGAGTTATGGAAAAAATCAAATTTGGGTGAAACACAACAGGACCAAAATTTTAATGTACAAGAAATTCCGAGTCATTATAGAGAGGTGCCACTGACCACACAATATACTAATAGAGTACACCCAAATTTTCTCCAACGAAACTTGCGTCAACAGAATAGTAATGAACAAAATTTTTCGCAACAAAATGGGTTCCAACAGAATTTCTACCAACAAAATAGTCAGGAACTGAATTTTCCTCAACCAAATACTTGTCAACAGAACCTTTCTCATCAAAATGTGGGCAGCCCACTGAGAGTTCATTTCCAAAATACACAAACGCAACCCAGCCAAAGTGGATCTCATCCACAAGAACAATTATTAGTAACGCAAAGAGGGACGGATGTCCAACTATACCATATTTTGAAAGATGTGGGAGAATTCAATGGAGAGGCGGACGCACTCTCTGGATTCTGCTCGGCAGTGCGATCGGCAAAGCTGATGGGTGGAACGGGATCGGACCATATAATTCTAATGAACGTCGCGCGAAAATTGAAAGGCACAGCGAGGTCATTATTTGGCTCAACAATTTTAGAGTTCGACACAGTTGAACAATTTTTGAAAGAATTGGTAGAACAATTTTCACCTATTGAATCGTTAGACGACATTATGTCTGAGTTAAAAAGTTGCGCCAAGAGGAAAGACGAAACATTAGAATCATACGGGATACGCATTCAGAAAATATTACGGAGATTCAAAAGCACCGCAAGCTCAAAGTCACAGTACACGCGCTCAGAGATAGAATCTCGAACGCGAGACGCTGACGAAGCAGCATTAACACGATTTATTATAGGCATAGGCACGGAGCTGGAGAACGCGGTGCGAAGCCAGAAGCCAAGTAGCATCCGCGAGGCGGTGAAATTTGCGCAACAAGCGGCGTTGCAACGTAAAAATTACCCGAATTCGATTGAAGGGGCAACACCGTGTATAGCCCATCCGCAGGCAAATATTAGAATGGCAGATTCTCAAGTAGTCTGTCCATATTGCAAACTTGTCGGTCATGTAGAGTCAAAATGCTACAAGAAAGAGAACGACTCGAAAAAGTGCCAGTATTGCGAAATACCTGGGCACGACGCGAAAGTCTGCTGGAAATTAGAGGCCGATTTTAAAAGGGCCAACGTATATATTGATAGACCAAGTACGAACCGTGGCAGAGGGGGTTATCGCGGCAGAAGTGGAGGTGGGGGCCCGAATAGAAATTTCAATGGTCACAATAGCGGCACGGAAAATCGTGGAAATAATTTCCCACCAAGGGGAAATCAAAATCAAACACCTGCGAATAATTATGCCGAGACCCAAAACCAAACCCCACCGCAGGCGCGACAAGCCCAAAGCCCACAGCGCCATGATGATGCCCAAAACGCCCAAAATCACGCTGAGAATTTAAACTAGAAGCACGTCCATCACGATCCCCGAGCGATGGGCGCATCAATGACGGCTCTGGTACGTCATTGATGGATCAGGAAATCGACTCATCTTCATTGGAAGAATCACCGTCCACAGATGAGTCAGAGTCAATAGAATCGGACGGAAGTGATAGTAGTGAACAGTCTTCTACATCGTCCCAAGTAAACATCAGAAAGACAAGTATAAAATTTTTAAAAACTGGGAGAATTCCACCAATTGTCAATTTTGAAAGCCCAGAAGTGAATGATGAAAAATGTAAATTATACATCGATTCTGGTGCAGACGTATGCATTATTAAATCGAGTAGAGTTAAAAATCTTGCAGACATTGATAAGTCAGAAATATTGAGCATTAATGGCGTTGCAAAAGGAGAATTTTTTTCAGAGGGAATGATTTTATTGAAAATAAACGGCATGCAGTGGCAATTTCATGTTGTCCCCGACTCCATTTTGTTAGACTGTGATGGTCTAGTCGGTTGGGATTTTTTGACACAGTACGGTGGTAAACTAAACCCCAAAGCCCGCTGCCTTGAGTTTGGAAATTTTTCCATCCCTTTTATATACAAGGAAAAAATAAAAGTGCCGCCTAGAATGAGAAGACTCATTAAATTCAAGATTTTGAACGATACTAAAGAGGGCTGGGTCCCGCGCATACATGTAAAAAATGGAATTCTCTTTGGAAAATTTATTGCCAAAAACCACAATGGATATGGCATAGCAGAGGTCATAAATATTTCATATGAAACTATATATATTGACACTCCTGCAGTTAAGTTGAGAAGATTTTCAAAAATAATTCCTTGGGACAATGTAGAAGAGAAAAGCATCATTGGGGATGATGCCGTACATTATATCCGCCGGTTATACACAGGTGCTGACCCAGCGAATGAGCAGCTTCGCGAGAGTTCGCAGAATATAGATAAAAGCGCGCGCGACATAGCCTCTGCAGAACGCGTAGAAAAATTATTGCAACTCGTTGATATCGAAGGTTGCTCGCCGGAGGAGATTGAGCACGTACGCATGCTCATTAGCATCGACCCTTGGCGATTTGGGCTGAAAGGCGAACCACTCCAAGCAACGCCAATTATAAAACATAAAATCAAGTTGAAATCGGGCAAACCGTTCAAAGCCAAAAGATATCGTTTACCCCCAGCCTTGAAAGGCCCTTTAATTGAAGAGGTGAAAAAGTTACGCGATCTCGGAGTGTTGCGCCCATCCAGATCGCCATGGAGATCAAATTGCTTTCTAGTACCAAAAAGCCCAGACAAAGACGGGACGAAAAGGTTTCGGTTTGTCGCAGATTTCCGCCCCCTCAATGAGGACACGATAGGGACTTGTCAGCCGTTATCTTTCACAGCCGATATCATTGATCAGCTGTCTAGCGCGCGATATATCACAGTAGTTGATCTATTAGACGCCTTCTACCAAATAGAAATGCACGAGGAGTCAGCACCTTATTCGGCCATAGACACACCCCTGGGCGGAATGGAATTCGCGCGTATGGCTCAAGGGATGGTTGGTAGTCCCGACACCCTTAATGAGGCAATTTTTATGGCATTTTCCTCCTTCACCCCCGACGAATTCGCCAGTTATTGTGACGATCTGTTCATCTGGGCAGATACCTTGGAAGAACATGGAATTAAATTCAGGAAATTCATGGCCTGCATTATTGAAGCTAATTTCACAATTTCACCAAAGAAATGTCAATTCTTGAAAAGAGAAGCTAAAGTTTTGGGCCACATAGTTGGCAATGGTCACATTAAACCAGATCCCAAAAAAGTAGAGGCAGTCCATGAATATCCTGCACCCACAAACATACGAAAAGTCAGGCAGTTTCTCGGATTAACGGGGTACTATAGGCGCTTTATCGAGAATTATGCGAAAAAGTCGAAACCATTGACCGATCTCTTGAAAAAAGAGCAAGATTTTGTATGGGGCGCGGAACAGCAACGCGCATTCGAGAGTCTACGCGACGCATTATGTTCAGAGAGCGTACTCGCAAGCCCTGCAACGGGCAATGAGAGTTATATCGTATTTTGTGATAGTTGTGATTATGCAGTGGGATCTATTTTGGCTATTGGGACTATCAACAAAAATAGACCAGTTGCCTACGCGTCGAAAGTTTTGAAAGGGGCCCAACTCTCGTGGCCAATTTTTGATAAAGAAATGGAGAGTATCGTGCACGCGTGCGAGTCCTACCGTCCATATCTGTACGGCAGAAAGTTCACAGTGGTAACGGACCACGAACCATTGAGCCATTTTCATAAAACGAAAAATGACACGCGGTATAACCGTCAAAAAGCGAAAGTACGCGGATTCCATTTTGATTTAATTTTTAGAGCTGGCCGATTAAATGAGGCAGCAGATGCTTTAAGTCGAAATCCCGTTATCAAAGAGGGCGAGGTGAACCCGGAACTACCGCGAGACGAGCTCTATGCATTGGCAGAACGACAAGAGAGGGAAAATCCATCGTGCGAGGCCGATTGTCCGCCTGGTCGCGTATTCAAAACACGCGCGCACCGCGTAACGGGCGCCGAAAAATCGAAAATTTCAGAAACAGAATCGACGGATACCGAAGCGCAACCAGCAAAGAAAAAATCGGTAGAAAGCCCACGCGAAACCGAATCCGAAATTGAGTCAAGTCAGAAGCCAGAGAGGCAGAAAAAGCCGAGAAAATTTTTTCAAAAAACGCGATCATCGCAGCGCTTGAAAGACCGATATCCGCATCTCGACATACTCAAGCCATCTCACACGAGCGAAACAGCTGATGCGCGACATTCATCCGAGTTAGCAGCTATCCAAACGAGCGAAAGCGCGAATAAGAACACACACGGAGAGCCGACGCAAAATTCGGATCATGAGTCCATAATTGATCAAGCTCAGGCCGCGTGCATAGACGAAGCAGGAATGGAAATGTCATCTGATTCACCCCTTGAAACCATTACGATTCCAATCACCCCAGATAAAAGCACACGAAATTATTCACAACAAATTTTGGATCATGATTACATGATGAAAAATAGTCAAAATAGTCGAAATATTGAAACAGTCGAATCTCGTCCAAAAATCAAAAATATTGAAATTATTCAAAAGGGTATTCAAAATCCAAAACTGGACCCCCAAGTGACGATAGAAAATCAAGAGGTGAATATGACACTCCCAGTCGAACAGTCCGACAAATATTTTGTCGATTTTCAAATACGCGATGTGAGTGGTAATTTAATTGCGCGGGGCAACGGGGGCCCTTTAGTCTTAACAACAGTACTCGAGCAATTTCAAAATCGCGATCTGCATGATGATGGCACAGAACGATTCATACATCATGATGAAAAGCTGTGCAGCGAAACGATACCTCAATCCAACTCGCCGTGCGATAAGCCGCATTCCAAAGAGAGAGAGAGTGAGCCACCACAATACTTGCCGTCGGACAAGCTTGAACGTGGCGAACTCTCAACTCTCATACCGCCCCGAACATCATCAAGTAGAGAGATTGCCGAGCAGTGCAGCGAAGAGATCGCGCCGCACGAAAAAATTAACGCGCTCGAATCAGCAGCAGAGGCTCAGATTGATTGCGATAACTTTGGGAATTCGCCAGGAAATTCACTCGAAATAGAGCCAATTTTGGATGAAAAATTCCGACATTTTCAACCATGCAACACTTGTGCGGAATGTCACACCAATTTTGAAAGAGTCACGGATATTCCAAACTTGCCAAAGGGCAATTGCCTATTTTGGTCCCTGATTAGAATCGAAAATTTGGAAATTAACGCTCGCGAAATGAGAAATGATCTTTTGACAAGAGGTAACCTCTTATTGGAATCATGTATAGAAGCTGATACGACAATTCAAATTCTCACGAGCGAAGAAGAATATGGCAACGACGATTGCATATTCTTATATTCGCGGATATATAATAAAAATGTATGCATTCACGTGGTAAATGAATTCGGAGAACTGTCGTTTATTCAGACAATTTCGAATGATACAGAAGACTTTGCCCACCTGCACTTGGACATGCCAAGTAAGCATTTTACTCCTTTGCTGCCGATTCCGAGCGTCGTGAACGAAAATTCTCATGAAGTCGGCGACGAAAATTGCGAACTCGACAAAAACCGACCGGACGCGAGATCCGAACCCGAGAAAACTCCGAGCGCAGAGAATAGGACTTTAGCCGCAATTCAACACCAACCGCGTCTCGAGAGTCACATGATGCAGGCGAAAGCCCACTCGTCAGCGCTTGATAAATATCAAGTAGCGCAAGCTCGGCCACCGCGTGAGAAGCCACCGTGGGCATTGGGTGACGACGAGCAAGCGCAACCATTGCAAAAAATTTTTGCAGTTGACGAACACCCGTTTCGATACAGAGAAAACGTGGCATTTTTTGCCTCATGCGATGGCCATGCTGAAACAGAGACCATCGCATCTCTGATAGAAAGAGACTATATCCATGCAAAAACTATGCAAGGGGGGAATTTTGAGGTTGGAAATGTACATGAATTTCAAGCTTGGAACATAAGCACTTTTGCATTATTTGTCAAAAATTACATCGGCGAAAGGCCATTACAAAAAGACATAAAAATAGTCTTGAAAAATTTGAGAAATCTCATCCTCAAAAGAGGACTGAAAAGTTTAGGCCTGGTTCAAGATAACCAAGTGTTGTCACCAACTATTTGGCCAAAAATAATAGAAATGGCCGAACAGATTTTCAATGGCAAAAACATCAAAATTGTACTTTTTAAGCACAACCTCAAAGTACCCTCTGATAGCGATAGATATAAGCTTATCACGGAATTCCATGCGTCGGCAAATGGTGGGCATCGTGGCATCAATAAAACTTATAATTTGATCGCACAACATTATTATTGGAAAACAATGCGCGAGGATGTCAAAAGCGTAGTTGAGGGCTGTAACGGATGCGCAGTCGATAAATTAGTAAGACAAAAAGTACGTCTACCTTTGAGGCTGGTGGATACACCAGCACGCCCTTTTGACAAAATCGCGATTGATTTCTATTCACCTCCATGCCCATCAAAGAGTGGCTATCATTACATATTGTCGGTGCAAGATCAGCTGACTCGCTATGTCATACTGATCCCGACACGCCGTGCTACGGCACACGAAGTAGCCAACGCATTACTTAATCGAGTAATTGCGTATTTCGGACCACCAGGGTCGATTTTGAGCGATCAAGGTAGACACTTTATGAATACAATATTAAATGATTTTGCAGACGCCTTTGGAATCAAAAAATATTGTACATCTCCATATTCGCCGATGAGTAACGGAATGATTGAGAGGATGCACGCAACATTGACTGAGTTCCTCAAGGCCTTCGCTAAGGACCGTTCGGATTGGGACAAGGTACTACCCATGGCCCAATACTCAATCAACGCCATGGAGAATGCATCGACCGGACACGCACCTTTCACACTCTTGCTGGGACACAAGGTCAGACAACCTGGACCACACGGGCAGCAAGTGGAAGCGCCGACGTATGACGACTTCATCGAAAACAGAAGGACTGAATTGCAGCAAGTGCAAACTCTAGCTGCACTGCATGCAAATTTAGCACGATATAGATATAAACATTACTATGACATGAAAGCTACAAATACGTGCCATTTTCGTGAGGGTGAACTGGTCTATGAGTTAAAGTTACCTGTCAAAAATAAGTTAGCCCCTCAATATACAGGGCCCTACGAAATCGTTCAAATCAATTATAAAACAAAAAATGTCACGTTGAGAAATAACTCCGTCACGAAAGTGGTGCGCATTGATCAAATTAAGAGATGCGCAGGAGCTAAAATAGAAATGGCAGAAGCCAATTACCAAGCTCAGAAAGCCAATGTTTTCATTTTGTATTCTAACGCGAAAGAATCAACGCTTATCATGTTGGTCCTGAGCCGGAAAAATACTCCGGCCCAGGCACGAAATGTGGAGGTTATCTCTTGGTAAATAGAAAATGCGAGCTCGCCCTTGACCGTCGTAGAAAATACTCCGGCCCAGGGACGAGCCACGCACGCGTCATTTCCGAATTGACTAGTTGGCTTCTAGCATAGATAATTTGAAAATTCAAAAATAACAGAAATTACGTTAGTTCAAAAATTTTCCAGTGCGGACAGGCCCACGCAATCGAGTAAATTCATCACACCCCTGGTGCACACGCCAGGAATCTTGGTGGAGCGTATAGCCCAGCTGTCAACTTCCAGTACAACATGGAAAATTGTGCAGCGGATTGAGCTGACCCAACTATCTGAATCTGCAACCACCTTGAGAGAAGCGTGGAACCAACTGAGTCCATCCTGTCCAGATAAACTTCACGTTGCACAACTAAATGCCATCCACCGGCAGATCGGCGAGACAAGCAGGGATGAAGAGAGGATGATGGAGACTCTGGCATATAGAAACCCCCGCCAACGGAGAGCTTGGCTCCCTTTTATGGGAAAAGGGATGAAAATTATTTTTGGCACACTCGATGAGCAATCAGAGAGTGAGCTCAAAAACATTATAGAGACGAGAGCAAATGATACACGTAGAATTGCCAAACTTTTGGCCAATCAAACCGAATTGATTGAAACGGAACTTACGAAAAATTCTGAAAAATTAGGAAAACTCCAAATAATGATCAGCAATTTAGCTGGCAATGCAAACAGGATTGACAATGAGTTATTATGCAGTAACGCGATTCAAATTATTCAGGCAGCAGCCAATACTTACAAATTCAACACTCAGTCACTAATTGAGATGGTATCATTTGCTTCTCAAGGCTCTATCCACCCGCACTTCATGACACCAGAGCTGATCGAAAAATCAGCTGAGACCATCAGAAACGCATTGCCAGAAGTGAGATTCCCAAGGACCAATAACAACGAGTCCATCTCTGAGATTACAAAAATCTCAGAAATTTCAATCGTGCTGATAAATCAGACGCTTATATATTCAATGGGAATCCCACTCCTGGATCTAGCAGACTACACTCTATATAGAGCATCAGCTCTCCCAATTTTACAAAAGGTCCACGGAAGTGCGGGCGGCACATTTGCCTATATATACCCAAAATGCCACAACTTCGCCCTCGACTTAACAGCTAACACTTATATAAATTTACATCGCAGCAACCTCGCCGAGTGCAAGGAACTCCGAGACAGGATGGTCTGCAAAAACCCTCCGCCTGTCAGGGAGCTCATTGCAAGAGCATCCTGCGAGATCGAGATGGCACTGGACCGCGATATCACGGACATCACCAGCTGTGACATCCGTGTAACGAAAATGCACGACGCATATTGGATGCGCCTTCACGAGACGAACACCTGGGTATTTTCGACATTGGAGGAAGAACGGCTCTTCATCCAATGCCGAGGGAACGAACACCTATCAACCCCAATCAACGGCACTGGGCTGTTGAGGCTACCTCCAGGATGCATGGCTATTACCCCAAACGCACGCTTGACAGCTTCGAAAAACATCGAGATGAGCCATACATCCCCCATATATCAAAAGCTGGACCTAAACATCACGGACCTGCTTCGCAAAACACCAGAGGAGCCCAACACGCCCCGCATCCACGACATCATGGAGGAAATTTGGCAGAAAGAACAAGGAGGACTCAGCCCAACACACATTGAGGCACTGGAAGCAGCACCGAGGCTACGTGACATTATCTCGAAGGCTCGAGAGATTAGCAAGTACAAAAACGTATCGAAAAAATTTATTAATTTGGAGGATAGCCTCACAACGTATCTTATTTTGGCAGCCACCATATCAATAATCGCGATTCTGGCGATGAGGATTTTTGGAAAAATAATGAGCCCATATTTGACAATATTAAATACGGCAAGATCTTTCATATGTTCAGAAACCACTGGGAAAAACGATCCAGGAGAAGGCGCAGACGAGGGGATCCCGATGAACATATTGCACCAGGTGGGCCACGTTGGGGACCACCCCAATCCACGGCAGCAACGCAACGCACAAAGTGGACGCACGGACGCTACCCGTCGGTCGCCGTCGCACGAGCACGACAACCTCAACTCCAGAAACCATCAGGCGCAACGCATGCCGTCGGACCGGCGTAGCCGACGAGCACGCGAATAACAGTAGCAGCCACACACTATCACCATCAAAATCCACGCCAAGCAGTGTCACCTAACATCATCGAGGATTACCGGTACCATATGGGTAAAGAATTTTAAGCGAAAAGAGAAATAGAACTTTTAAAGTCACAAGCGAGTGCAGAGTAAATTTACCACGATAGTAGAATGAAGAAAAGCCAGTTTTGAATAAGATCAAAGCTCAAAGGAGTATAAATACAAATGAGCCGATTTGTTGATAAGAGAGGTGAGGGGGAAAACGTGCACACCACACTACATACATCGCCCACACAAGTCACACAACACGATCGAGAATCACAATTACCGAGAGGTACTCACCACACGTAAAGGTGCAATCCAAAAACACATTGCTGAACAAAAATCTGCATGGGGTGGATATCCCCAAGAGCAGAAAGCGATGGCAGGGCACGCAAAGTTGAGAATGCCAGGTCACGTTCCGCGACCGCATTCGGACCGCAGTGCTATATACACGGTCCAGAACGCGGACCCGGATCGCGTTCCTAAGCTCCACCCGTCCGAGCAGACAGCACCCAGCAGCGCAGCAAGTACAGCAATTCACACAAAACACAACCACCGTGGGACACTCTTCACATACACTAGCATCACAATTCACAAAACACGGCAAATTCAAGCCCTCGGAAAAGCTCGGAAACTGAGCAGAACCAGAGAGAAACTCGAAAAATCTTGAGAGCTCGAACACGCGGATCTGTCCGGGGAGACAGCCAGATTGGCACTGCCGATGTCGGTATTTGACATCAAGAACCGGGATCGAGCAACTTCAGAGTTAGAAGAACAAACTCAGACCACGGGCTCCGTTATCAACTATTAAGAGAAACGAAGTAGGCAACACTGTACATACCATGGGTCAACTGAATAAAGCGAAGTATATAAGTCTCCTTCGGAGGCTGGATATGACAACTCAGCACGGCACGGTCTCGAAAGACGACCGTTGCGTTGCGAAGCATATCAGTAGGATCGGGTTACGACCATGCCCCAAATCACGAAAATCAATTTCGCCGAATTTTCAAAATTTTTCAAAAAATTTTGTTGGGCCATCATCCTTATCATGTAAGGAGCCACTCTTTCAAATTTCAGCTCGATCGGACGTTTTGTTCCGGAGCTATAACTTGCACCGCAGTGCACCCGAATTACACACGGCAAGACCACTTTTCACCGCGTGACACATCACCCGCGCCACAAATCGCCGAAACTCAGCACAAAACACAGCAGGTCACTTTCACTACACACACAGGTACCCACACAAACACATACAGAGTCACTTTGAACCCCACACCTAGCTCAAAGTCGAAAAAACGGCCAAAAGTCGAGTCATTTCGTTCAAAAAAGACAACTCCAGAATTTCGAAAAGTAGAGTCCAAAAACGCATAAATTGTTGCGTATCACGATTAGATGAGGTAGATAACATCCAAAACTAACTGTATCCATCATTTGTATAGCCAAAAGAAATGCAGAGAAGCTAAGATTTGAATTTAAGACGTTATGAGTTTCCATCGAAAAATAGCTGAAAAATGCGTATTTTAACTGAAGAAGTCGATACCTCGACATGAATTTTGCTCAAATCACGGTTGTGAACGGTTATTACTGTGACAAATCTATATAACTAAGTGTACCAATAGCTATAAACACCATTAGAAGCCCCAAAAATGAGATCACAGAATTTTAAAGGAAAAAATGTAGGGTTTCGGCTCGAAAATCTTTGGTATGCGAAAACTCAAATTTCTCACCTCAGAATTCAAATTTCGTAGTGTAATTGTAAAAGATAGATTGATCAATGTGATACCTTGAAGTGAGAACAACGACAGAAACCCATGAGTGATCAGAAAAATTTTGAGACCACAATGTTATATGGTCCAATTTACATTCAAAAACTGACCGTCGGCACTAAATATGAGTGCGTATTTTGTTATATATCGAAAAGTTATGATGATATCAACGTGAAAATTGGTATGAATACTTCTCATATCGTATACTAGTAGAATCAAAACCGACCGACTACCCAAAAATTTTCAAATCACCACAATAGAATGGAAACCCAGAAAAATTACAGTTTCTCGTGAGTAAATCAGAGTATCCAAAAAACCGTCATAACTCGGTCAATTTTGATCCGATTTTGACGTTCAAACGCTTAAATTGAAGGTCTTTCCAGGGACTATCTGACCATCTCATCAAAAATTTCCAGAAAAAGCAGATTTTGAAAATTGTCACAGTGCAAAATTCACAATTTCATCTTTCGAGAGAACCATCTGCCATGTTTTTTGAACCAAAACTCCATGTAATAATTGGTCCGAAAATATTATAATATTAGAATCGAAATGAGATTCAAAATCATCTCAAGAAAGAAAAAGTATTTCTTGCGGCTGATGGAAAATGATCCCGCAGCTGCAAGCGATAAAAATTTCTCAATGCGATAGCCAACTATAGCAGTATATAGCTATATATAGTATACCTATTGTATACCAGAGAAGCGAAGGAACGCATAAGGAAAGACCGATAGAAATAGTCGAGCTCTTTTCTCAGATCATTATTGAGCCAAATTTCGGGTTTAACAAATCTCACGTTTGAAAATACCCAACTATGGACAATTATATTAGGTATATTGTTTGTTTATTGTATAATTTATTAATAACATTCTGGGTATTGTTCGTACAAAAATGAACTTTTTGGGGGAAAAATACGTTAATCAAATTGAGATATAGAATCTCATATGAATAACCATAGAATTAAGGTATATTGTTTATAAACAATTTATTGTTAATAATTTCAGGAACCTTTTTCGGAAAAAAATTTTTCTTTGAACTTTGAAAAATTTCAGCAGACATTTTCATATCGTCAATGATTACATTGTGAAAAACCACATATTGTAAAACTAGATTTAAGGGAATGAAATTATTTAAGTCGAATGAAAACGATTATACCGAGAGAGAGTTCGCGATTAAAATTTGTATCGTGACACACACGGACAACGACACTCTCGCTCTACCAAGAATCACACATACACTCATACTAACACGTGCTCGCGCCGCGCAAGCACTATAATATAACATATGATTCAAACCATATGATTCGAAGGCCACTCAAGAGGCCACAGCTGATTTATATTGTAATATAGGTCACCGCATCGGGACGATGCGAGTCTCCGGCCAGGCACGCCTGTGACGTGGTGAGTCTCGAGCCTCCGGCCCGCGCCTCTCCCCGTCACCTGACGATGCACCAGGTGCACCGTCAGCGTTTCTGACGGATAATCGCCCGTTTCCCCACCAAGTGCGATGTCGCGTCGCGGACCCATCGTCGCGGACGACGGGCCACGCCGCGGACAGACCGCTCTGACCAACTTAACTATTCACACACTCTCTCTCAACTATTGAACTCTCATACATAAAGTCACCTATCATTCATTCACTCGTGTTCTCTCTGGAACCTAGAACCCTCACCACGTTACATATTTATAACGCGTAATTTTTCGATTATGCAGAAACTGATTCGAAGTATATTGGCTGCTCATCAAATACCTTCGGCGGCATGATTACCAAACCTTTGAAAATCGATGAACTGAGAAAGATTTTCGTCGAAAATGTTAGAAAATTGGATAAGAGTGCATATCTACGGATGTGTACAGAAGGAATCAGATCCAGCAGGCCAATTTTCAAAGATGCTGGATTTTCGGAAGAGTCAAAAGCCAAAGGAAATGAGCTTTATGCACGAAAAAATTTGGATTTCGCTCAGTTGTTCGAGATCTTAACGCTATATAATAAAAGTCTCGCCCTCGCTCCAAACAGTTCGAAAGAGCTTGCAACAGCGTATGCCAATAAATCGGTTATTTTACTGCGCATGAGAAAGTATGAAGAGTGCATCACAGAAATTGACAAAGCTCTGAAGATCACAGAACTGGTGACTCTGAAGATTAAACTGTTGTGTCGAAAAGCAGAATGTCTCACGGCTCTCGGATCACCAGATAACAAAACTTATCTGGAAAAAGCAAATTTCATCATTACAAAATGCAAAAGTTCAGATATAGATAAATCCATGCTGAAGAAACTCATCAGAAAAACGCAGTTGGTGATCGATAAAAATCGATTGGACATACCTAAAGAAGAAAGGAGGAAGACACAAGCCCTGAAAATGATCGAAGACGCTGAGAAAAGAGATATTTCAGGATTAATTAAAGTAGAATATTCAAAAAAATATGGCACACATCTCGTTGCCGCGAAAGACTACGAACCTGGAGAAATTATTCTAGTAGAGAAGCCGTATCTGAATAGCCTAATATATCGAAGACTATACCAATACTGTAACCATTGTTTTAATCACTTGTGGACTGCCGTACCTTGTGACAATTGTTCTTGTCAACTTTATTGCTCTGAAAAATGTAAGATAGAAGCATGGAACGAATATCATGAGATGGACTGTTTTGCCCTAGCCTGGCTGAGAGTACCTCTAGCAACAAAGTGGAACAGGAATATTCCATTTTTGTTCAGTATTTTTTGCAAGGCTTTTAAAGAAGCTGGAAGTATTGAAAAATTGCTTGCTGATTCGAAATCATCAGAAAATTTGGAAGGTAAGAAGTAAAATATGAACGGTGACGCGGAAACTTTGAAACGATATGGGCCACCTACTTTGAACCTTGAAAGAAGTTCAGGAGAATAATCAAACTAGTCATTATCGGTCCATTTTGCTTTCTCTATAGAGAAAGCTTTGTTTTCGACACAGCAAATTTTTGGTCAATTTTTCCATTCAACTCAATATTTTCTTCAACATAATTCATCTTATCACAAAAGTGCTTCAACCATCTTATTCCTCTCGCCAAAATCTAACGATTGTAAGTAACACTTTTCTCCTTATAATCCTGAAAAACCCCCCAGTGACTCATCTCTCCGGCCCTTTGTCTGTGTCTGTGTGTGTGTATGTGTGTTGTTTTTTTTGCGCCACGCTTTCTCTTCTACACTCCACTTTATCGATTTTTGCTTTTCTACAAGTTGTAGAGGATCACTCAGAGATGAGACCAGTGATTTGCCTGGTCTCCTCTCCAAATCGAATTTAATTTAAACGTTTTTTGAGGTAAAATCGCTGAAATTGTGTACTTTCATACTAAAATATCTCTTTCTAACTTTACCTTACCCCAATTTTGATTACCTAGGCTATGGTTTTTTTGGCTCAATCTATCTTTTGGTTAATACCGAAATTCCATTCAAACTCCATCAACGTAAATTTTTATTAAAAAACCAAAATTTCCAACAAAAACAGCAATTTGAGCATGTTTAGACCTATTCTATCGAAATTCTGTTTTAACCAAATTACACGTTTTGCTAAAAAAACCTCACTTTAGGTAGCCCAAATCCCGATAACTATTTTCCTCAAAAAAATAACTCAAAATATACAAAAATATTTTTTTCAATATTCATACTTTCCTCATATCTCTCCTCTAAATTACTTTATTCAAATTTTACTCAACTAAGTTGATACTTTTTCATCGTTCTAAATCGATTGGTTGATACCGAATTTTCTCAAAATCCGTTTTAATACATTCAAAATCCGATTTATTCCCGGAAAATCCAAATGTTTTTTAAAAAACTCCATTTTTATGATCTTTTCCCCAACTATATCAAAATTTTCCCTCAACCAGACTACATATCTTCCATGAAAAACCCCAGTTTAGGTCATCTTAATTCCCCTAAAAGTGAATCTCGTAATAATAACCCAAATATTAGAAGAAAATTGCAGCTAAAATTCATTTTATCCTCATATCTCCCTTTACAACTAATCTACCCACCTTTTAATGGACTAGAGAGATACTTTTCCCTCATTCTACATCGATTGGTTGGATCCAATCATTGGATTGTGAGTGTGATATGAAATGCAATTAAATTAGATCAAAAAATAAAACTATTCTGTAGGAATCCCAATCATCATTTTGGAATTTGATCAGTTTTGCAAATTTCTCATTAGTTTCAGTGAACCTCTTAAACTATTTCGCTAAGAGAAAGCATTCTGCTAATCTCATTTAGCAGCGTATTTTATGCTCTCTTCGGGGCAATGACTAGATTTTCATTTCAAAGTCAGCCACTGAATTAATCATCAAGTAGATTCGTATTTTGAGTCCCCCATTGCATGTGATTCTATGTTATTCTGTGCGCAAATTCGTGCGTAAATGGCCATTCACAGGCTTCAGCATGGTCTCCGTCAAACCTGGAAATCAAGGGAATCAGGGAAAACTCAGGTAATTTGTTTTGTACCTGGTAATCAGAGGAAACTCAGGGATTCCCCACGTAGAACCTTGATTTTTCACGAATGTGTTAGGTGACTTCCCATTTATTCGCATTGCAACGGTCGTCTATTTTCCGATTTGAGTGAAAGCAATCCGTTAATTCTCTTATGTTTTATTCCGTTTTATAGCGTCGAAAAAAGGTAGTTCCTACCATTTTGAGGTTCAGAAGTTTCTTTCAAATTACTCAGGTCATCCGAGTATATTTGATGTAAAATGACTCGTCCAATACGATGAAGGCAAATTCAGAGCTCTCTGAGAAACTCCAGCTTTATAAGAGTTCATTTCCCATATTTTTTGACTTTTTAACCCACAAAATAAGTTCTAAGAAAGCCGTTACCCAGAAATAATGATCCAAAATTTTTTTCACGTGTAGATCACAACAACAGCAATTGAGAAAAGAATTGATATTCCCCGTCCCCACAACGGCCCGACGAGCGAAATGCATACCTATACTATTTTTTGGTATCAGGGCGACAAAACGCCAATTTTCTAATTCGAGTCGGGAGGGAAAATTACCATTAAGTTGCACTGTGCCAAAAAGAACTTTTTTGGGTATGTCAAAAAAGTTATAATCTACACCATAATATAAGAATATTTTGAGACTGGGAAGGACCAATACGGCTTCAAAAATGTTTTGCAGGTGGGTAAATCGATAGGTTTCTACACCATCCTTTCAATGCCGTGAGTAAAATTGCGGTTGGGGGGGGGGGGAGCCCAAAGCCATGCGTCAACTGCCGAGTCAAAGTCTCAAATTTTGAATTTAAAGCAGAATCATTCAAATAGACGTGGGTAATGCGAAAGTTAATTTTTTTGACATAAAAACTCTTAGAACCATCATCTTTACTCAACTTCATGGAATGAAAAAAAACGTATGGATGGATAGTAAAATGGTTGAAAAAAACCGTACAGAAATATAATGGAGCATTATAAGTATTTGAGATGTGGCTTCTGGAATTTTTTTGTACGTTAACACGTTCACTGCGGCGGAACCCACCGGTGGACCCCAGTGCTGAGAATTTTGGCCTTATGGAAAATAACATTATGCGGGGCCCTGGGGAAGAATCACCGATCTCACCCTCTGCAGCAAACGTGAAAGCCAAAAAATATGCAAAATAATTTTCCATGAAGCCAGACTTCCTTGGAGAGCTCTGAGTTTGGTTTCAACGTGTTTAGCGAGTCATTTTACATCGACAATGTATTTTATGAGTATTATCTGAGTGTTTGAGAGTAGTTAGAACCGTGGAAAAGTATTTTCAAAGCACATTTTTTTAAGAGAAAATACCTCAATAGCATACCCATTAGATTTTGGGCTTGTGGAGCTATTCTTAAACGGAAACCCTTGAAATGTCCTTCAAAATGACCTATCATGAAAGTCAATTTGATGCACTAGAGTTGGATTTGCAGCAAATTGGTAGGATCAGTCTAATGCTATGGGCAAATTACAAAGTCAATGTTTCAAATCCTGAACTTACAGCAGAATTACTCAGATAGACCTGGGCGATGCAAAAAAAATTTTTGGATCCCAAACTATTGAACCTATTTATTTTCAACACGATGAAAGGAAAAAAAACCTACGGAAGCTAAGAAAATTCCGTTGGAGAAAACCTTGCTGAGTTGACGTAGGACTACTACTCATGAGAAAATTTAAGGGCGAAAAATATCTCATACAATTCCATAGACTTCCAAATATTGGAAAATAAATCGGTAACTTAAAATGAAAAAAAATTTATTTTTGAAATTTTTTTTTAAAGATTTTGCCAGTCGGGGGGCTTCTGCCCTCGAACCCCGCTCCCATGCCCTACATCGCCTCAGTCCCGAGTTTACGCGCTTACTGACAAGGGGACCCACAACGCTCGGGTCGCCAATCACCCCCAAATTTTTTTTACAATTTGGCACTACCTAGAATATAAAGAATCCAGAGTAGCTCCGTCAAATGGGCCTCTTGTCCAAAGAATCAGCCACTGAGATTAGCATTGTATATACGCCCATGTGAAGAAGTAACATATATATTTATGTATATATAGATGTACTCGCAATGCTAACGTTTTTGCTCATAGCCCTGAACAGGAGGTCCATTTGACGGAGTTACTCTGGATTCTTCATATTCTAGGAGAGCGTCCGGTGGCTCAGTTGGTTAAGTGTTGGGGAGCACTTAGCCGACTGAAACTCGGGGCGCTCGAGCGGCGTGGCTTTGATCCCGGTCGGGTTCAAACATCTAGCTTCAAACCACTTCTAATCAATTTTTTCTTCAAAATTTATTTTCAGACGCATCAATTTCTTCATCCCCGAAAGTGTCGAAAGAAAAGTCGAGAAAAAAATTGATTTTCACACTTTAACTCATTTTCGAGTGAGATTTTCATGCAGTCAAGACTGACAGACAAAAGTACTGCGAAGATCTCATACTTCTGACGAAAAAAGAAAACGTCGATGAACACTGAGAGCTCCTGCAGAAAAAATTCAAATAGAGCTGAACGTTCTTGGAGGCTTGTCTATCATGCCCCCTCTTACCAGGAGAGGTCACCACATCCGGATCACGGATTTGGCTGAAACTTTGAAAATAGTCTCCTCTTAGTGCCAAAATATGAAACCCAAAATTATAGACCCTAACGCTCAAGCGTTCTCGAGCTACAGCCATGGACATTAGCATTGCAGGTATACCTATATGTATGATTTTTAACATGAGCTCATATGGGCAATACTAATGTTCTTGGCTGTAGCTCGGAAACGCTTGAGCGTTAGGGTCTATAATTTTGGGTTTCATCTTTTGGCACTAAAAGAAGAATATTTCCAAAGTTTTAGCCTAATCCGTGATCCGGATGTGAGGACCTCTCCTGGTTAGCTCATAAGGAAAATCAAGGGAAGAATTCTGACGCATTAGTGGGGTTGTCCTCTTTGTTTGTGGAACACAACTGAAATTTGTGATGTCTTTAAAATTTGACATCGGTAATGCCATTAAAAATTATCATTTCTTTTCCAGATCGGAGTGACGCTGATAAAGTTTCGGAAGCAGATTTTCAGGGTTATAAGGGTATATTTACTTTAACAATTGTCAACACCAATGAAGATTACTTAGAATATTGTATAGAAAATTCTATTGCTGCGCTAGTTGGTCATGCTATGTACACGAAAATCTTGGGCAAAACTTATGTTTTCAAAGATCTGAAAAAATTATTGAAAGATGATACAGCTATGATAGTTGGTGCGTTGCTATTGAAATTTTCCGTCATTACCTTCGTCTCATGTACCCAAGTGCGTATCAGAAATTATTTTTAGTCATAAATCGGGCCTGCAGCCGAAATGATCTCGAGAATCAAATTTATTCGTCTAGGTGGATCTTATTGATCCCAATGACACAGATAATTTGCATGATTATCGTGAGACCTCAGAACTGATCAACACAGCATATTCAGTTGCAACGTTGCACACAATAAGTGGTTGCTTCCCTAATGTAGATTGTTGTCCTGGACATGGAAACAAATTCATCACTCATGCCATACGGCCCATCAAAACAGGTGATAAGGTGAGAACACAAGCGTTGATTTACACTCCATTTTTCAATTTTGATGTGAGTAACGATGATGCCATAAAATAATGATCATCAGGATGCTTGTGAGTTTATTTCTCACGTATGGTTATGAGATCTTTACGAATACGATTCTGATTCTCATTCTGTAGGCATATGTGATTATCTATGTGTCATTCAACTTTTGCAGCTCATTGCACATTTCAAGTCGGAGTCGATATGGAGCAAACTCTCTACCAAATCTAGCAGACAAGCGGATCATGTCAACTTGTACGGTTCAGCTTGTCCCTGTATAGCTTGTGCGGAGAACTGGTCCGATCATTTTGTTGATGACGAGAAAGTAATGGTAAGCTAAAGTTTGCCGTCAAATCCACCCATGAGCGCCTGACACGACACATTTACGAGATTTCTTGGTCTTGTTTTTGACTACGATTTAGCCCTCGAAAAATTCAGAGATTATGTACTCCTATTTAAATTTCCAGATTTTTCAAAATATTGGATCAATGTTCCTGTTCGAGGTGACCCTTTAGAGCTTTATTCAATTTTTTGCTAAGAAGTAGATTTTTCGCATTCCAAGTCGTGTTTACACGGCAATTTCATACCCTAAACTGATAGATTTGCCTCTAGGAGGTAAAAAATCATACCTTTGGGCCCCGAACTACAAAATGTATGATGGGTCAAAAAATTTCAAAAGACGTAACCGGGCTCAAGATATCGACCGTAACAAAAAATCTGTTGGAAGGCCTTTTCATCATCATCAAAAGCGCTCACCATGTTCGATCTCAACTCTGAGCATCAAATAGCTTCTAAGAGAATAGCATACCACGCGTTATCGACGTGAAACTGTCTGTCTATTCAGATTCCGTGATCAGGATTGGGCTGGGATGACGTTTGGAGCGAGTTAAGGCGTATTTTCATCAAAATCGAACTTTTGTAAAATGTAAGCTTTATTTCAAATCCAATTTTCATCGTGAAAATCGATACCTCGTCCTCGCGATATGGAAATATAAAATCTGTCTACTCTGGACCTCTATATCATAGCACCAAAATTCAGCATCGATATCCGGAATAGCATCAAATCAGACAATATCTCTATCATGCTAAGGTGTTTATAGAAGACTCATCGTCAGATCTTTGATCTTCCCGAACCAATGTCCGTCAAAAGCCTTGAAAAATCATTATGGTGCAGGCTTTTGACGCAAATTGGGCTATTTTTCGAAATATCCAGTCAAAACTGAAGTAGGTAGCATTTCAAGCAAGAAAATGGGTATTTTTCGAAAAATCTTCCTTTTTCACATTATCCCGCTTGAGTACGATTCAAATTGCTACACCATCCATTTCAGATAATTTTACCACGATAAAATATCGCAAGACACTTTTTACGAGCTATTTGATGCTCAAAATTAAGATTGAAAGGGGTGAGAGGTTTTAATGACGATGAAAAGGCATTCCCACAATACTTTTTGTTTCGGTCGATATCTTGTCCCAAATTCAGCAATTAAAATATTTTGATCCATGAATTTTGTAATCCAGGACTCAATGACACGTTCTCTCTCCTGTTCAGAGCTATCTGCGTCAATTTCGGGTGAGAAATTGACGTCCAATCACGATTTTCGATATAAAAAATCGTACTTTTCGGCAAAAGTTGAATGCAGCTTTTCAAGATCACCTAGAAAGGAAATTTTGTTATCGTATCCCAAAAGTTCAGATAATTTTATAGCAATCACACGAAGCCCAAATTTTTTTGGGGCAATTTCGTACTCAAATACGAGTGCCCAAAAAATCTCGTAAATGAGTCATTTCAAGCGTTGATGGGCTATTTCTAGATTAACTCTAAAAAAATGCAGTAACATTAAGAATAGTGATTTGTGTTTGAGGGTGTTTCATCATTCTTCTTACAGCTGCTGGGTATTTCTGAAGTATCTAGAGGCTTTACATCTGTTCGACCCGAGATCGTGAAACTTTGGGATGAGTCAAACTCCATTATATTGGAATGAAAAGCCAACTCTCTCAAGCCAAGTTTCCCTGACACTAAAATCTTATACCGGACAATTGATTTGGCTAGATCAGCCTGGTTACAGGTATCAATGCCATCAGTTATTTTGACTCGCTGCGTAGTTTTGCTAATGGCAATATCTCGAATCTTCCACGATCCATCAGAAATATACAATAAACAGCGTGATCTGCGTAAGCAAGATCTCTTGCACGTTCTTAATATACGAGAACAATTGGAAATGATGTTGAACCTTCGCGAAGCTTGATCTTGTTGTTTCTAATTTCTCAGTCGAATTCCCAAATGTTGACATAAGAATTGTCTCTTTACTGATTTGATCCTTTTATGTATTAGTGAATGATTAAATATACAGAAAAATTTGTTAACATGCATGAATATTCTTTGTTGTTCCAACGAAGTTAATCGAATTATTCATTCAACGCTGTCGGTTCATCGTATGAATGAATTGAGACTTTGATTCAAATTTTTGTCATACAAAATCTGAAAACTTTCTCTCTGTTGCAATGGTGGCAATATTGCTCGCGAGAAATTGATTAGCTGACAATTAATTTGATCATCGAGTAAACGGTCGAATCCAGGGCTTGAACAGACTGAGTTATTTAAGGATACCGTGAAGGAGTTGAAAGTCACTCTTCCGTAGGGATACTGACGATGGATTGAAAAAGTCTTCTCATGGCTGTATTTATAAAGATCCACGTTAAAAAAAAAGTATAACAGATGGATGGATCGCTAGCCGAGGCTTTCCGTTTCCAGTTGGTGACTGGCAAATTTCAATTTTCCCTGAGGTAAGACGGTTCTTTTGTGAGTACAAAAAAGCGAATCCGCGCGCTGATAGAAATCGCTCCTGATGAATTTTCCACGTGGAGTTACCCCTTTACAGTTTTTTCCCCCGTATTCAACGGTTGTTCCAAAAAGTCACTTCTTCAAACTCTTGCAGTTATCAGTACAAACGTTTATTTGAGTTGTATGCTTCAACGATTGAAAGCTGAGATTTTGTCATTTCGAATAGTCGCTGATTCAAATAGGATTTCGGGGTGTAATCAAAGCCAGATCGCAGTCATTGTGGTCACGAATAGAGGAAAAGTCAAGTGATAAAAAGTATATCACTTTTCTGATTCCGATGACCATTGTGGAATTGCTTCAAATTAATGCCGAGTCGGTATTGGGAAGGGTGAATTTATGTTTGAAGTAGGTCTCAATGAATTTATATCATAAAACAATAAATGTTCTTTACTCATTTGTTCGTATAAAACTTTGGATTATGAAGAATCATTCATAGGATTTAAAAAAGTCATCACAAAGATTTTTATCGAGGTACTAACTGACTAGCTGCTAATTACATCATCCTCGTGAGTACATTATTCAATTTTGACTTATTATTTTTTTTTTGAATTGTGCAGGATATAGACCACTGCTGACTATTCCTGACGTGCATCCCACCCCGTCCGCCCCGTCCTCCAGATGTGTAAAGGTAGCGTTTCAAGCTATAAGGTTCGAGTGATTCAGGTAGAATCACAATTTCATATGCCCATCGTCTCGGAAAGCTGGAAAAACGATTCAAAATATGACCTCACTCTGGCTAATAATACAGCCATGAGGGAAAGTTTCCCAAAAAATTTTGATTCTCTTCCTGTTTTAGAGGCCTCAACCAGCCTTTCCTACCGAGATGGGTAAAAAAATCCCATTTCATTGCGGAGCAGCAGTCGATTCGAAGTTGAATTCCTCCAACTCCCCGTATAACACATTCGAGCCTTGCTATTTTTTTCTCAGGTTTAATCGAAGGATTTATTCACGAAGATGAGGGATGTGACTGTAAGATAACATATATGCATTGGAAGAAAACTTGGACTCCTTGCTTGATGAAACTAGCAAGTCGTCCGATCAAATATTTGTTATATGTACTTCACGCGAATGATAGATGTCTATGATATCGAAGATTAAAGTACTAAGATCTTCTTATTTTGGGGAAAAATTGATATGCAGTACCAGATGCCATGCAAGTTCATTACGTACGCTAAAAAAAATTGATGATTATTATACTTGGCACAACTTTCAGTATTATTTTTGAATAACGATATTCCTTTTTCGATGATACAATGACTCTATGACCGATGCATCTCAAGGATTTGATAATAGAACCTGGGAACCCTCAAACTAATCTTACCTGCATATATTCCACAATAACCGCCAAAAGTTAAAAGTCGCAAGTTTTATACATGAAAAAGCTGCGACCGATACACCGTGTGACCAAACAGCTGGCTCACGGCAGCCTATAAGATGGCCAAAATGCTGCTTCTTTAGACCAACCGATTGTAAAAATGATCGTTTCCAATTAAAAAGCCGGTATTTGGCCAAAAGATCAGCCTCTTGATCAAACTGATCAAGGATAATTCTACCAAAAGGTTGCGACATGCATACAACATACCGCCTTCAACTCAATTTTTTCACTTTCATTCTAACAAAATCGTGAATTTGATAAAATAGTACATTACGCAACAAGTGCGGAAACTTCTCGCACGTGTTGCGTATATTATTTTTTGCAATTAGTGCGCAAAGTTGCATCACTGCGGCTATGAAAACTGTGATCGGGGCAGGGAGGACGGGGTCCGGGGCAGAGCCCCGGCGGGGGTGCAGGGGGCGGAGCCCCCGACTAGAAAAAAAATTCTGAAAATGGTCTAAAAAAGTTTTCCTCTCATAAGTATTCCGTAGACACTGCACAATTCCAACCATAGTTGATTTTTGAATAATCAAAAATTGAAGGGTATACAGATGAATAATTGGATCATTCCAAAAGAATCATTCCCAATAATTGATATACTTTGGTGAGTTATTAAATGACAAGTCTTTGAATTAGATTAGTTAGAATTTTTATGATTTCAATGACCTACCTACAAAATTCAAACAACTGAAGACAAGATTAGAGTTCTGAGTATTAAACTAAATATCTGTTTTCGTTGGTTGAGTATACACCATCATTAGAGCATACATTCAGAGTTTTCTCTAAGTTAATCAAAACTGAACATCTCTTCGAACATCATAATAGAATATAAACTCATCAGTCATCTCTATCACGGACATTCTTATCAAAAGAATGTGATTAGATGGTGGCGAGAACTGATTAAAACTTGGACTAACAAACTTGAAACAATTTGGACCGTTCAGTTTCATGGATCGGAAAAGACTCTCGAGATCGTCAAACATCTCACAGATATGCCAAGTGACTTGTGCGAGAATTTACATTTACGCATTGCAATCTGTGCGAGAAATGAATTTCACGCACAGTTCATCGGTGCGTAAATGTGAAACTGTGCGAGAAGTCTTTTCCGCATTACTTCACGCACTGCTGATAATGAAGAGAAGTTGGATTTACGCACAACTTTGCGCACGAAATTGCAAAATAGTACATTTCGATACAAGGCCGTAAAACGTTTTATTCGCGTCCGAGTGATGGGTTTCCGGCCCGAGCCGCAGGCGAGGGTCGGAATCATCACGAGGATGCGAATAATAGGTTTTACGGCCGTGTATCGAACTATACTTTTCGATAAACTGTGAGTAGAAGTCGACAAACTGTGCGCAAAGTGCACTTTTACGCACAGTGTATCGAAAAGAACTTTTCGGAATAGCTTAGACTGATTTCATTAAGTTCCATCTCTGTGAAAAATGTTTTTATGATGCTACGATCTTATTTCCCTCGGGAAATATAGATAAACTATAATGCATTGGGATTTTTTTTTGATCGCGGAACTTTGATCATTAGAGAGTGCCCCTATTCAATTCTAGTTGCAAATTCGTTCAATGGATGAGACAGTTGCTCAATTTTTTTGCTATCCAAAAAATTCTTGTAACTATTATGCCCTGCATAGTTTTTTTAAGCCATTACGTCCCTAATTCTCTAAATAGGGCCATAAGACGTTCTCATAGGGACCCTAATACGTTCTCTAACCTCACCGCAGTGCAGACTGCAGTGCGATCACAATGATTCGATCACGCGACAATGCATGGATACCAAAATGAAATAAGTCCAAGATCTGTTTATTAATTTTTCACTATATATTGTGAAAAACGAATCTACCAGTGATCACAGTCCATTATACTCCACATCTAGCAAACTGAAAACATTACCAAGACAAATGCAGGCAGCATTAAATAGCAGCATAACAGTATAGTTCAGTTCAAGTGAAGCGCCATAAATATTGTAATTTGCATACTTATTTGCATTATGTTATATATTGTATCACTAGAGTCACAGCATCGAGTAAGAAAATAGTTCTTCTATCAAATGTTATTTTAGGGAAAAAGTAACTTTTTGGGACGAAGTTTAGTTTTAAGAAACGGTAGGCTAAAAAGTAAGTATGCTGTATTCGAGGTGGCAAGCGTACCGTAGCAGACAATGTATTAGTATTAGAGATAGGAATAGGCATTGCGACAGCCGACAATTCAAAATTTGACACCACCTTACGCGTTCTCTCGTGGTATTGTGGCGCTGTAGTCAGGGTTGACACCTCGAATTGCTGTGTGCATCAAAACAGAATCTAGCGCTGACGTTGCATCAGTAACTGTCAATCATAGAGATATTCAGGGGGAACAGAGATCAAGTCTCGGTGAGTACGTTATCTTAATAATATTTTAGGGGTGTCAAACTGACAAAAAACTGATTTTCAAACTGACAAAATTCTTATTACTCACGCGAATGGGAGCTCTGATCCAATTCCAACCTGTAAAATTTAGCCAGCGCGGGGAGTACCTACGATCTTCTATTTTTTATTGAATCTTCATCTGCATAGAACACCTAGGTATAAGTTTTCTATTACCTACTTTGGATTGTTCGTCCAAAAAAATTCCAGTGTGATGCTGATTGCCCGAGAAATCATTGAGGTTATGTGATTCGTTTCCTCCTCGGCACCCTCTTCCGCATCCGCACCGGAAACTGGATTCGTATTTTTGCATATATTTCTGTTTTTTTTCTTTTTTTTCATCATCCCACCTTTGATTTGATCGCGACAAAGTTTGAAGTTCCTTAATTGGTTTTTATGTCAAATAAAGACATATTTTATTTTGATATATACGAGGTGCTTGGGGCTGAGTATGGCAGCTGGTAGGTAGGGGCAGGTCAGACTTCAGATTTTTTAAATGAATTCTTTAAGAGTTAAAGCTTTGGCAGTTCTTTGAGAGATGGAGATATTAGCGTATTGGGCAGGCCTACGTATGGGTGATGATTTTCATGTTTGTGATGTATAGTTAATAGATATGATGCATGATTCCCATGTATTTTCAAGGAGCTGATGTAGCAAGAAAGACGGCCTTGAGTGATGTGGTTTGAAATTGCTATTTGATATCAGAAAATTCGTTTTTGTTATTTAATTTAAGGCCAATATTCTTTCAACTTTTCGAAGAACTTCAGAAAGAAAATTGCCTGATGTCTCCTATCCATGACCAACAACAATTACCTGAATGATCGAGTGCAAGAATAATTTATGAAAATCTATTCAATGATTCCAACGACTAAAGTCATAAGATCCAATCAGTCTCTATTCATGGATACCATCATACTTTCTTCTACTTGATTGGCTATGTCTTCAATCCCATTTAATCTCAGCTATTCACAAATTTTGGAATTACCCAATGACGAAGATCTAATCTATTCTCACTCTAATTTTTCCCGTATGATAAAATATAACTATCACTTTTTATCAGCAGATGTAGTTTTGCTATAATTCGCACGTTCAAACAAATACTAATCAAGATTGCCTCTCTTCTTGGCTTGGATTTGTCACGAACAAATGGCAAAAATGACTCTTGCGTGCGTCTACTGATTGCTCGTTACACCCGTTATAATAAATTTTCCGATCTTTATAATTTTTTCATGAATATTGCTTGAAGAACAACTCTTCTCCAGGATAATTTTTTGGGACTGAACTTCTTACATTTTCCCATCTATCATCTCCCTCTCCCGTTGAAAAATACGTTACTCGAATGAAAACGTTGGATTTTAATTGGCCAACTGAAAAATTCAGGATCACATGTCTGGCCATCACATTTTCCATTCAGCTCTTGATTTGATACCAAATACAACACAAGCACGATGATCAAACAGAGCCAAAGCTCTTCAGCGGTTAGAGAACTGAGAACGGTTTAATTGATTGAGCTCATCAAGATATGTATTTATAACATTAATTTTTTGATTCTGTAGAAACTGATTCGAAGTATATTGTCTGGTCATCAAATACCTTCGACGGCATGATTACCAAATCCTTGAAAATCGACGAACTGAGAAAGATTTTCGTCGAAAATGTTAGAAAATTGGACAAGAGTGCATATTTACGGATGTGTACAGAAGGAATAAGATGCAGCAGGCCAATTCTCAAAGATGCTGGATTTTCGGAAGAGTCAAAAGCCAAAGGAAATGAGCTTTATGCACGAAAAAATTTGGATTTCGCTCAGTTGTTCGAGATCTTAACGCTATTTAATAAAAGTCTCGCCCTCGCTCCAAACAGTTCGAAAGAGCTTGCAACAGCGTATGCCAATAAATCGGTTATTTTACTGCGCATGAGAAAGTATGAAGAGTGCATCACAGAAATTGACAAAGCTCTGAAGATCACAGAATTGGTGACTCTGAAGATCAAACTGTTGTGTCGAAAAGCAGAATGTCTCACGGCTCTCGGATCACCAGATAGCAAAACTTATCTAGAAAAAGCAAATTTCATTATGACAAAATACAAAAGTTCAAATGAAGACAAATCCATGCTGAAGAAACTCATCAGAAAAACGCAGTCGGTGATCGATAAAAATCGATTGGACATACCTAAAGAAGAAAGGAGGAAGACACAAGCCCTGAAAATGATAGAAGACGCTGAGAAAAGAGATATTTCAGAATTAATTAAAGTAGAATATTCAAAAACATATGGCACACATCTCGTTGCCGCGAAAGACTACGAACCTGGAGAAATTATTCTAGTAGAGAAGCCGTATCTGAATAGCCTAATATATCGAAGACTATACCAATACTGTAACCATTGTTTCAATCACTTGTGGACTGCCGTACCTTGTGACAATTGTTCTTGTCAACTTTATTGCTCTGAAAAATGTAAGATCGAAGCATGGAATGAATATCACGAGATGGGCTGTTTTGCTCTAGCCTGGTTGGGAGTACCTCTAGCAACAAAGTGGAACAGGAATATTCCATTTTTGTTCAGTATTTTTTGCAAGGCTTTTAAAGAAGCTGGAAGTATTGAAAAATTGCTTGCTGATTCAAGATCATCAGAAAAAATGGAAGGTGAGAAACAACATATGAGTGGTTCCGCGGAAACTTTGGGGTAGTTTGGTGGTAGTTGTGGTGTGTCTGTGTGTCTGTGTGTCTGCGTCTGTGTCTGTGTCTGTGACACCTCATTTTGACTCCGGAAAAAGGTCTAGTTTTTTGTTTTAGTAGTTTATTTTTCTAATCACTTTATTTATCCTTTTTATGATTTTGAGTAGCGTGAAATGTCACAGCGAGGCTTGCAGGGGTGCAAATACATCATTTATTTACAGTTACAATAAACAGTGGACTCATTTTTATGAGCGAGCCCTGATGGAAGTGAATTCAACTCTCTTCAGGCCTCTTCATATCATTTTATTCTTCAAAGTTTATTGTCAGGCTCAACTCATCCATATTCAACAAAAATATCGGAAAATTCTATTTCGCACAAAGTTCATGAGGTTGTGGCTTGCTTCAGAGTATTTTATTTTCGGCTCGAGCCGGAGGCGAGGGTCTTAATAATTTCGCAGATCAAGTAGAGAAGTTGATACACGAGACGCAAGAAGTGTTTTTTTTGCAATTTTACTAGGCCCCCAAACCATGGGAAATTGGGAGCCTACAAAACTAAGGAGTACCTTGATAAAATACTCTCAACTTTCAAGTATGATTGCCATGCATTCTAAACCTGCGGATGAAAGTACTGAAAGATGTCTCACTTCTGACAAAAAACGAAAACGTCGCTTAATACTGAAAGCCACATCTACGAGATGTGAATTATGAGTCGAAATATTCAACTACAGATAGACGTTCTTGAAGGCTCATCTACTCTCCTCAGCTTGTAGAAAACCGAGGGGGGAATTGTGGGAATAATACATTGATCACGCATTATTACGGTTTTTTCCAGACCAGAGTGACAACGATAGCATTTTGGATGCAGCTTTTCAGGGTTATAAGGGTATATTTACCTTGACAATTACCAACACTGACGAAGATTACTTGGAATATTATATGGAAAATTCTATTGCTGCGCTAGTTGGTCTTGCTATGTACACGAAAATCCTGGGCAAAACTTACGTTTTCAAAGATTTGAAAAAATTGTTGAAAGATGATACAGCTATGATCGTTGGTGCGTTGTTGTTGAAATTTTCCATCATTATCGTCTCCTCGTGTACGCAAGTGAGTATCAGAAATTATTTTTAATGACAAATCGTGCCTATGCAGCCGAAATGACCTCAAGAATCAAATGTATTCTCCTAGGTGCATCTGATTGACCCTAATGACACAGAAAATTTGCATGATCGTGATCCCTCTGCAGAACTGATTAACAAAGCATATTCAGTTGCAACGTTGCACACACTAAGTGGTTGCTTCCCTAATGTTAATTGTTGTCCTGGACATGGAAACAAATTTATCACTCATGCCATACGACCCATCAAAGCAGGTGATAAGGTGAGAACACAAGCGTCGATTTACACTCATCTTTCAATTTTGATGTGAATAACGATGATACCATAGAATAATGATTATCAGGATGCTTGTGAGTTTATTTCTCACGTATGGTTATGAGATCTTTACGAATACGATTCTGATTCTCATTCTGTCTGTACATACACGTGATTATCTATGTGTCACTCAATTTTTGCAGCTCATTGCACATTTCAAGTCGGAGTCGATATGGAGCAAACTTTCCACCAAATCTAGCAGACAAGCGGATCATGTCAACTTATACGGTTCAGCTTGTTCATGTATAGCTTGTAGGGAGAACTGGTCAGAGGATTTTACTGATAATGCGAAAGCAAGGGTAAGCTTGAGTCTACTATCGAATTGATGTTAATCTAAAAAAACGTAGTAACACATCTAAAATAGTGATATGTTTTTTAGAGTATTTCTTTATTCCTTTTACAGCTCTTAGCTATCACCGAAGCATCTGGATTCTTTACATCTATTCAACCCGAGATTGTGAAACTTTGGAATGAGTCAAACTCCATTCTGTTGGAATGGAAAGCCAATTCTCACAAGCCAAGTTTCCCTGACACTAAAATTTTATACCGGACAATAGATTTGGCTAGATCAGCCTGGTTGCAGGTATCAATGCCATCAGCTATTTTGACTCGCTGCGTAGTTTTGCTGATAGAAGTATATCGAATCTTCCACGATCCATCAGAAATATACAATAAACAGCGCGATCTGCGTAAGCAAGTTGTCTTAGACGTTGTTGATATACCAGGAATATCGGAAAGGGCCTTAAATCATTTTCGAGCGTGCACTGATTGTCACCTCGGTCGATGCTCACTTTTCAGTTGAATTTCCCGATGTCGTTATAGGAATTGTCTGATTATTGAGTGGATACTTTTATGTATTGGTTAATTGGTGGAATATACATGGCAAATTCATCAAAATAATGGTATGTTCATTGTTTCAACGAAGTTGTGTGCAATATTCATTCAATGCTGTTGATTCATCATGTATGAATTGAAAAGTTAATCAAAATTTTTCTCACACAAACTCTGAAAACCTTTTCTTTGTTGCAATGGTGGTAATCTTGCTCGTCAGAGTTCGATTAGCTAACAATTGATCTGACCATCGGGTAAACGGTTGATTACAGAAGAATAGAAGGAAGACTGAGCCATTCAAAGATAGCTCAAAAGTCTTCCAGTTTCTTAGAAGTACCGATGATGAATCGAAGAAATCTTCTCATTTCTGTGTTTTACACACATCCACGCTGAAAAACATAATTACACAAACTCAATTTTCCTTGCGATAGAAGCTAAAGACCGCATTCACTTGGAGGAAAATTATCTAGAGGAATGAATTCTCCCCCAAGTGAATGCAGTCTTTTGCTTCTATTGCAAGGCAAATTGTGTTATGGAAACGCAGTAGTCAAATGATCATTTCTAAACTGTACAAGTTAGGATCCTAACTTGTACAGTATAGAAATGATCATTCGACTAGTGCGTTTCACTGTGCAAAAACTAAGATCTTGCCATTCCGATTAATCACAATGAGTTGAGAGAAGATACTGACTTGCTAGCAGAGATACTTTGTAATTGTTATGTGTCCCAAGCAAATGGCAAGTAAACAAAAAGTGAGCTACAGCCTTTCTCGTTTGACCATTGTATTGAATTGCTTTCAAGGCGGGGTTATTGTTCAGATGAAAGGATGTGCATTTCACATGGGTCGCATTGATGTGTTTCTTCCATTAAATACAATTCATTTGAAACCTGGAGAAATCGATGATCGTCAGTCATTGGAATATTTAAAAGCCCGCAGCTTTTGCTGCAACAGACCAGGGTGTCTACCAAATTTTTTGCGTGGCGATCAAGGCCTTTTTAAGGACCTTTTAAGGACTAAAAAAATTGGGATAGACATGCGGGGCATCAATTTCTAACTTCTGAATCGTTGAGTCCAAAATATGTATGAGTTTTCGCGATAATGCCCATATTGCATGGGTTTATGCGAAAAGCATGGTGAATAAGGATGTAAATATGATGTCAACTTGATGTAGGTTTTATAGATGTGACACAAACACAAAATCTCGTGAAGGACAATTACAACAGATTATGGCCGCTCCAACACGGCTATCGCGTGCACCTCTCATCGCATGTTGTTTACACGAAAAGCACGCATTTTCTGTCAAAACTAAGATTTTCAACTAATTCTAATACACCGGTATAACCGTACTGTGATCTTGGTACCGAAATTGTCAGCTAAAGGAATTCCAAAAAGAGAATCCAATACATCAAAAACTCCTGCATACGAATCCGCGCTGAGGAAGAAAAGAATTGAAACCTCCACTCTCAAATGTGAGCCACCTCGGCTTCCGTATAGATCCTGCATTCCTGCCATATAAACCACAAGCGGTCTAAGTATACCGATCTGCATGCAGCAACGACGTCAGACGCAGACGCGGCATATCAGCTCTGCTGGAGAGCAATAAGAGTTCATGAGTTTGTTTGAGTTTGTCTCACTATCATCAGGTCTCATCAGACAGTGTAGCATCTCTCATCAATAAGCAATATTGAAGAATTGCGATGTGCTTAACAATTATTTGATGGGTTAACCATATCAGGGCTAAACCTACACCAACAATAAAGGTGCATGCAGACAGCTGGTTACCTGCCTGACAATTTGACAAAAGAGCTTATTGGTGGTGGTAATAGGCACCGAAAAGTTAGCAAAAAAATTATCAAACATACCCGCAACAAGCACACCATTCGATAGGGGCTGAATAGACCACCCCAAAAACGCGATCCTTTTGAATTGTCCAACCCCCTATTTTGCATAAACAATCGTAAAAAATACGATACATCTAGACGTGATGGTGGCTCGGAGAAGGGATCTAGCTACAATTTCATCAATCAGATAATTGTCCTTTTACCCCAAATTAATTGTCCAGCCCTTACTTCTCCCAAAAACATCCTTTTTCTCTTGCACAAAGGGTGAATGTTTATAACTACCCCCACCCCAACCCATGACCGGAACTGGCCGACCGCGGGAGTCATCGGCTCGTCTCAGTGGCGGCAGTTTAAATGTGGGTACCTAATTGCGCAGATCTGATCGACAGGACATTGTCACAAACATCGTAAAATTTAACAATATAAAGAACGATATTAAGTGCGATAAGAACTTTCAGTACTCGTGTGCATTCAAAAAATCCAAGTGCAAGGCAGAACGAAAGGCAGAAGAAAGCATCAGCCTTCTGATGCCATGGACGACGCGAAGGCACGCGCGTCGTCTGCTATTGTTTTGACATTTGGTGCCCGCGCGAACATTTTACGGAAACGGCACAACCAGCTCACCCAGGGTGTTAAGATCCAATGATGGTCACCAGGAAATGAGACCCGGCCCCGACTTAGTGAATCGGCGTCCGGGCCTTGACAATTTATTTTGGTGCATTTCAGAGGTACGTGCGTTGCAGACGACGTGGAATTTATGGTCGCCCATGTGTGCACCAGGATGCACTGGGATGCACCGCAAAAAAGAAGTCCTCTTTAATGTAGTGCTCCAGGTTTCGGGATGGCTCTGGGACGACGGCAATATCTAGGAAGCGGTGGCAGAACAAAATTTGTGGAAATAACCTCTAATTTGTACGCTTGCAGTGAGGCTCAATTTCACGTGATGTGCGTTGAATTGTCATGTTTGATGCATTCAGAATTCTCAGATGCGATTCATTACTAGTTCCTGGATATATTACTCCACCCTGAAGAATGGAAACACTGGCACTGGATAGAAACCAAACAGCGGAGGGGAATTCATTCTCGGTACTTTCAGTTAGTCAGAAAGTTAGAGATCATTTTATTGAGTCCACAGAATACTCATGTAGTTATTACTCTCATGAGTGCACTACTGATATAAAAGCTTGATTCCTCAATGAGTGAGCAACAGTGTTTCGTGGAATTGTGATTGGTCATTTCTGACTACATGTCTCAGTTTCGTACTACCTCATTGATGAAATACTGTCGAAGGGTGAATGAACTCCTTCAAGAAACTTGCTGATCCGAGTTACAGAATGTTATGGAATCAGCACCCCACACAGGATCAATCTTTGTTGTGGTTTTCTATCAAATTAAGAGTTCTGCAATCGTGTCTCACAGACATCAATTAGTCAGTCTGAGCATTTATTTGCAGCATCAGTAATATTTTTCATGAATGTACAGATGGGGAATTATGGAATACAGTCCATGTCAATTTCCACCTATTCATCTGCTTTGATCAGTTTCTAGACACATGTCACACATTGAAATACTCAAAACTACTTGAACATCTTCACACTTTCAATGGCAAATTTTCATTTCGAGTGAAAACAGAAGGATTCAAAAGTTTCCACGGTACTGGAGAGAGGCACTGGGCAGCAAATTTGACAGTATGGCATAGGTATCATGAGGATATTGTTTTGATCAATGAAAGCTTACTCTATTTATCGAATGATGAGAGCAATGGTGCTTGAATTTTCCACTGAGGGCTCCATAATACATACTCAGTTGGGCATCGCTCTTATTCAACACCTAAGTGGGAATCTTCCTTTATTGTCAACGGAAGAGAAGCAAAAACTGAATCAAATGGCCCTCTAATGCTGGCCACTCCCACAATTATTCAGATAAAAATTGTTAGAGGTAGAACATTTTTAGAGCTCCAGCTGAGATTAATATTTTGAGAATCCAGAAAGAAACTTGGAAAAGGATTCTGCTAGCGGATCTTACAAACTTTTATTTTATACACGGGTCTGTCGCATTTTGGTATTTCATCCAGCAAGTCAAATCAATTTGACTGAAGTATTATATTCCGACAGCTATGTGCTTCTATCTTCCTGAGATATCAAAGCTCACATCCCTTGATATGACGACCACGCGTTTTGATTTTTCCTCTTCTGAATACAATTCGGATTTTTAAAATGAAATAGCTGTTGAAGAGTCTTTCACCAATTTTCAATTGGAAAATATCATGTAAAATGTAACGTAAGTATACCCCCCCCCCCCTTCACCCGACTCTGATTCTTCGCTAATAGCTTCGGCCTCCTTCAAAATTTCAGATGGTACCACAGCTGTAAATTCATTTCAAGACCTCTGAAATGAGCTATGGTACTCACTACTTTGATAAACCAGAGCCAAGTTACCCCAATTTTCCCAAGTGATTTTGCGAGAGTTCATCATAAGGGAGTGCAAACCTGCGAACCTACCCCGCGACATCCTTTTAAATAGTGCAAGTCGGGGTAAATGCCGCTGGTTCAACTAACTATTTCTTCCATGGTTTGACGCGATAAACACGTCCCAATAAAGCTAAAAGAAAATCAAATCAGTTATAGTTCGCAAAATTGGTCGGACAAGAGAAATTTTGGATCTGTACAATTTCGGTTTTACTGAATACTGAATGCCATTTCTCAGACGTGTGAATACAAAAAATGCAGAACCTCCTTTTTATCGTGCTTGCAAAAGCGTCAATCATTCGGGGTCGACCCAAACTGACCCGAACCTTTGGTTCTCTCATATTATCATAACGTAGCAGCTATGAAAAAGCTCGTGATGAGGTCAACAATTCCTCGTTCTTGAGATCCACAGATCAATGGCTCAGAGTAAAGAAACTATCTGCAAACGTACGAGTTGAAATGAATGATGTGTCGGTCAGTACTTGAATCATTCTCGAATTTTTAAGGAATGGGGACAATTCTTCTATCACATTCACTAATTCTGTAGGTAAGGTGCTTAGATAACGATGGTATTTAATGATGATAAAAAAGCCTCAGATGATGATAGTATTTATGAGAAGGAAACTCTCAGGAGACTAGCTGAGATATTTACGAGACGCAAAGTCTGCACACATAGGTATGGTCTCCCCTGAAAATATTTTGATTGACCTCCCTTTCGATTATTCTCGATACCGACAATAATACTGGTCTCAAATCTTGTGGCAGCCTTATACCTGAAATAGACGCATACTCTGAAAAACTGTAAAGAGATGTGTTTGTGTATCTTGGACACCATGCAAGTCATGAAACCACACATTTTTTTCGATAAAATGGATACTTTTCAAGTGACACTCAGCAACCCAATAACACTCCCACAGGTGGACTTTGAGGACTTCCTTCTATTACGCAACTTGAAACGAGTCGCTCGACGATGAGTTGTGTAATGGGGAAATAAGTGACAGTGCAGAAATCCAAACGAAATCTTAAATACAATATGAAGTCCTCTAGGTAAAGTCATTCCAAACAATAATCGATTATTTTTCCAAAAAACATCTTTTTTGACGTATGAATCGTGTAAGTTAAGGAGATGAACACCCGGTTCATTTTTGCTAATCAATATTTTTACTAGAGTTCACTTGTTTTATTAATCATGATACTTGAGTACGACGTAAAGTTGTCTCAACATCTTGAATTTCTTGGAAATCTCGGGAAATCTACTATCCTCGGACGTACTCTTGACGACTCATTCATCGGGAAACGAGATTAGTTCTAAAAAAAGATCTAAGGCCCCTTGGATCTCAAACCTGTAACTTGACACCCGCAACAGAAAATCGATGGCCCAGAGTGAAAAGGAACTATCTGAAAATTTGTGATTAATAACCGGTAATATCTCGTACTATATTTAATACAAGATACTTCCGTTTAGCCAGAAATTTTCAGATAGTTCCTTTATACTCTTGGCCATCGAATTGAAAACACCTTCATCAATCTGGAATTTTCAACGGGGAACAGATATTCTCCAAACACCATCATCAGGAAGTTTTCTATAATCTCTGCTCTGGAAGGCTCGGGCAAGAGACTTTGACCCGATGGGTGAGATGGCTTTCAAAACCGGAAGAGGGAAAAAGGTAACGACTTCTACAGCTGGCATTTTTATTAATCCAAGGAATATTGTATGTTCTAAAGCTGCAGGCTAATACGCATATATTGGAACTAAAAATCTTACCCCAATGAGATAATATCTGTGCGATCTGTTCCCTGCACAACCGATAGGAAAATAATATTCGACACCCGATCAGGGTGGTTTCTGTATTTCCGTGACGACCTTGAGACCGTCCTTGGCTTTGGATAAATATATGGGCAAATCTCAGGAAATGTGCGATTTCGCCTTTAAAATTTCGAGAATTTCAGAATAGCATGCACACCTCCCATGGACTTTTCTTTGGTCCAAGTAATGCTCAAACAATGATAAAAACTTGCGTAAATGACTTTTGGAGCTCCGCCGTGGATTTGTGAGGGGATAGAAGATTTTTCCATGTATTTGGATGGGAGCCTCATATTTCCGTTGTTCTAATTGGCACACGTGTAAGTGAATACATGACATCCTCGGTGTTGGAATAGAGGAAAAAAGATAAGTTTAATAGTTCACAGTGTCTTCTGGAGGTCTGTGGTACAAAATGAAGATGTGGGGACCAGGTTTATACTTGGTTTCAATCTCAACGGAATCAAAATTTTCGTGTGCTGCACGAAAAACAATTTTTTTGACACACTGTGCGAGAAAGTAACTTTTTCGCACTGATTTCCCACTTTCTCTCACAGTTTGTCAAAAAATAGTATTCGATACACGGGTGTAGAACTTATTTTTCACCCTTGTATCGAAATGTACTATTTTGACCCCATTTACGCAAAAATAACTTCTCTTATTGCCGCATCGTCATGCAGAATCGAGCACACTATCGTTCTTGGGCTAGATTCGTAGGTAATGACCCAACTTGCCCCCATTAAGCCATTTTCTCAATTACTCTGGCCCATCTCAATCTCTTCCAACGCACATTAAGTCATATTAAAGCTTGTCTCAAGACCTTCAAAATGAGTTAAAGTACATCCAATTTGGACCAACTGGAGCCGAACTGTTTTAATTCTCCCCAAAGGTGATTTTTGAGAATTTACAAAAGTGTGTACCCAACTTGCCCCCATCATTTAAAACAATGTAAATCGGCGATAAAGTACATAAAATCGCTTTGATCCGTTTTGATCACCGTGTAGCGACATTTGTAGCTCTCAGCTGCCCCAAAACACTGTTTCCGACCTATTTTGATGCGGTGAACACGTTCTGAGTGCTAAAAACAGCCATACTGCACATCTTTCCGAGATAACCATATGGGGGCATTGTTGGGTACACTCCGATGTCGGCCTTTCTCATAGTAGTGCAACTAAACCTCTGAATTCGATCACTAAGTGACCAAACTCTTGCTAACAATCTAAATTTGAACTCAAATGGTAGGTGGTACATCTGGTTTAATATAGCAAGAGGTTATTCGGTTAAATATTTGGGGGAACATATACATAATCAATAAAAGCATGCATTTTTTCACGACTTTTTCGATTTTTCCGTCATAAGTCGGAAAAGATCAGTTTTTCGAGAAAATGTGTGGAGGAATAATTTGTAGATCTTTAAACGATCTACAAGAATAATCTCCACACTTTTCCTCGGAAAATGCATCCCTTCCGAGTTATTCTTCGTCGAAGATATAATCGTATTTGTTCAAATTAACTAGGTTAAATTGTTTATAACGGGTTCAAACTATTTTTCTGAGATTATTGAGTCAATTTTGGATGAAAAAGGTCTCTTGGTATTTTTTCCTAAGTTTCATCGTTTTCGAGTAATGGAAATAGCAAATTTTGTGACTTCCGCCCCTGAATAAGAGCAACCACTGGGTGAAAGATCGAAGAACTCACTATTCCCATTACTTGAAAACGATTGAACTTAGGGAAAAATACCAAGAGACCTTTTCTGTTCAAAATTGATTCAAGCATCTTAGAAGAATAGTTTGAACCCGTTATAAACAGTTTGAGCGAGTTTATTTGAAAAAATGTGATTATATCTTTGACGAAGAGTAACTTGGAAGGAATGCATCTTCCGAGGAAAAGTGTAGAGATCATTCTTTTAGATCGTTCAAAGATCTACAAATTGTTCCTCCACATATTTTCTCGAAAAATCGATTTTTTCCGACTTATGACGGAAAAATCGAGAAAGGCGTGAAAAAATGCATGTTTTTATTGATTATTTGTATGCTCCCTCAAATATTTAACCAAAAAACATTTTGCTATATCAAATAAGATGTACCACCTACCATTTGAGGCCAAAACTAGGCTGTTAGTAAGAGTTTGGTCACCGTCTCCCACAGGAAGCGACTTTTCGGGGGTTAGTTGCACTACTATTCGTGTTTTGTACATAAACTCGCTCCAAATCAGAGTTTTGCAACTCTAAAAACGTATTTTGAAGGTCATCTCGAGACAAGGAATCGAATGCGCCAAGGTACGTAGAGATTGGTCAAATGAAAATAAATACGCACCGGTTTTAGTGAACGCGATTACCTCGGTGATTTCTTAGCCGTGCAAACACGAAAAATGGAAAAATCAATTGCAATTTTCTGGAGGACGCAGAAACGATCCGGGGTCGATGCAAACTACGTACTTTCTCATATTTTAACATAACAAACGTAAAAAAATATGCGGGAAGGTCCACGAGTGCCCATTTCTGAGATCGGCATATGGGGGCAAGTTGGGTACTCTTACCTCATATTTAAATATCCACTCCGATTCATCTCAAAATGTACGAGCATGCTCTGGGTACCTTATGAAAGATATTTGGTAGCGTGGGAGTTGTTCGACGCATGCTGAGCTGAGGAGCTGTAACCGCGAGGAGCTCATCAATATAATATGGACACCCACAAATATGGAAAGTCTACAGTCACTATTAGAACTTATTTCGGAGGTAGAAGAAGATGTTCTGATAGTTCAAACCCAGAAAAATGAGCTCCCGTGCCGAGTGGAATTTTTTAAACATTTTTCATCGGTAATTACGCCTTTTTCCCGAATCGCGCCGGACATTCTCCGAAAAGTTACGCCCTTTTAAATATGGGCCAACAGCGACTTTCGCCCTTTTAGTACTTGAACATGTCAGTTGAGCCCTTATTCCATATTTTCCCAAAGCGATCGGAGAAGTTACGAGGCGTAATGCAATTTACGCCCTTTTGAATTTTTTTTCTGCAGTTACACCCTTTTTCGATATACCCGAGGTCTAATTGAAGTAGTTACGCCTTTTTGACATTTTTTTTATTGTAGTTACGCCCTTTTTGGAATTGATGATGGAGTACATCGAAGTAAATTTTCAAAAGTTTCCAAACGAATTTTTTAATTCCGTGTACTGAGATAAGAAATTTCCTACAGTTTTCTTGCTCATAATTTCATTGTCAAAGATAGAGTTTCTTATTAATTGCACCTAAAAATCGGAAATTGAGTCCGAGCTATCTTAGTTTGTTCGTAACTTTGAACTGCTGATTGACCGATTTTGATTTCACCAAAAGCATTTGAGGAGTGGCTCGAAAACCTATCGACCAACTTTTGGTGGAAACCATTCACGTATTTTCTAAACACCTCCGGGCTGGAATACTCAAAAATCCAAAATCTGCTTATGAATACTTGGTTGCATGATTTGATTTCTCTATCTTTCTTTTCCGATCTGGGTGATGATGAGCCACCTGTATGTGAAATTTCAGCCTCTATTCTTACGCCTCGAGCCCTTGGGGTTTTTTTATTCTCAGAAAAATCTTGAGGAACTTTGAAGAAGACGTTATTCCTTTACAAAATTCCTCCATATAGAACTTTGCAATTGCACTAGGATTATAACCATCGGGAACGACTTTATTTAGTATCATTTTGATTAATAAATGCTCAAATACACTTATAGAGTTGTTTCAAACGCAAATTTCGTATCAGTGATCAGCATCTTTTCGCAGAAGATGGTAATTACGAAGATACGTCAAAAATAGCACATGCACTATGTCTTACGACTTTGGAATTACTTTTTTAATCAGTAGCTGGTCTGCTTTTCGCGGAAAACATCTCTTGCCGAAGTTGATGCGGAGCAGTGGGGCTGGAATTGCAGCTGTAGGATGAGAAATAAAATTCCTAGTTATAGAATTCGTAATATAATCTATCAGCCAGCCATAGGTTCTGTAGCAAATTCGAGGTCGGCACGCAGTTTTTTGCAATCGATTCGTCTTGACTCGCTAATTTCAAATATCTAATTTTCGGCCCGGAAATCCTGGTCAGTTTTTTTTTATTAACAAAATACTGCAAAATTTATGGTTTTTTGAGCACAAGTAGAGAGGTTCTGGGCGGAGAGGAAAATTTCACGTAAAAAAATGTGGCATTTGACATCGTTTACATGATTTATGCGATGGATTATGTAAATCTACGTTTGTATGTAAATCTACATTTGCCGTTGCACAAAGCGACTTTGTTCATAACGATTCGGCATAACTTTGAATTATGAATCAAATTATTACAAGTAAATGTGCCACTCAGTTTATTATGTTATTTAAATTGAAAAAGTGTTCCAGACACTTTCCTCTAAACCCATTATTTCTTCTGCAATTGTTGATGAAAATAAGAAATAATGGGTTATTTAGAGGAAATTATCTAGACTACTTTTTCATTCTAAATAACATAATGAATCGAGTGGCATTATATTTGCTTTCATTGTAGTATTTTGTTAATGAAAAATCTGACCTGGATTTTCGGGCCGAAAATTAGATATTAGTAATCAGCGAGTCAAGACGAATCGATTGCAAAAAAAATGCGTGCCGACCTTGATTTTGCTACAGAACCGATAGATTATAAGTCGAGGGCTACTAGCTCGAAAGTCGCTTTAACATTTGGATGCGTACATCCTCTGGTTCTACTGTATCAAATCGAGTCCAGCATGTGGTGATCTTGGAGGTAACTGGATCGGCCACCTATTAGAAACTGATTTTGGGGCCAGCTCAGAAAATTCACATGTAACGAGTTATGGTTCAATTCTCTGTAATTTCGTTCCATCGATGTGAACTTTCTAGGCATGTTCACGGATTTTGGTTATTGGAAGTACTTTGAATGGATAGGTTAATCAAAATTACCACTTGTTTAGGTCAATTCGATACAGTAGAACCAGAGACGTACGGATTCAAATGGGGATCGTCGAGTTAGCCTCGAGTTTCCAGGCACTTTCCCTAAGAATTTCATCCTTGCTTTCCTTTCTACGGTTCAACTGCTCCAGATCAATTTTGGCAAAAGACATTCTGAGAAAATTAGATTAGCCATCGACACACCAATAATTCTATGAACAAAAGGGCGTAAAGGCGGTTACGCCCTTTTGTCAAATCGCAGAAAGGGCATAATGGCGTTTATGCCCTTTTCAAGATCTCGAGGTACGTAAACACCTATTATCAAAACGGGTTTCATGAATAGTTAGGACATCCCTCAGAGGAATCGAAGAGTGACAGGGCGGAAAAAGTGCGTAACCACCATTACGCCCTTTTTCAACGCAGCCCCTCAATTGATAACCAACGTACTACTCAGTTTCAATTCAGTTTCGGTTTTCAGTTAAGCCAGTCTTCCTCCATTTGGGTTTAACATTGATTAAGTCACCTTATCGAGTTTTTGGATGCAATACATTACCGTGCACTACTAATCTAATTACCTGATACGAAACAAATTTCTTCTGGAAAGAAACGAAGGCGCTTGGAAATGTGACCGTACCCCGCGATCGAGGTGAAAAATATTTACATGAATCGTTGAAATCTTAACAGAATATTCATACCAGGGCCCTTTTGTCTTGATCTACCGACTAATAATAAGTAAATGCGCAAAGACATGGATAGCTATAGGATCGATGTTTGAGCGATATAGTTACGAACGATTTTCTTGACATATATACTTTTCTTTGCCCAAAAATCGGACGTGACATCACGATAAGGACCAGCATTTCTAACGAAATCCATTTTGAATTTTGTTGAATTTCGTTGAGTCCTATTTGATGACCCATTTCATAACGAAATCCCACTCTAAAAATTATAATTATCATATTGTGGCGATTATGATTTTTTGAGTGGGATTTCATCATGAAATGGGTCATCGAATGACACTCAACGAAATTTAACGCGATAGAAAATGAATTTCGTTAAAAACCCTGATAAGAACTGGTTGATGACGTCAAGCGCTAGATTATTTTAAAAATTATTAATCGTGTCACGTTCAAAATTTATTGAAATTGTCATCCCAGCTGACATCTGAACGCATAGTGAAATTGGCGGGGATAGCTATTTCAACAAATGAACAATATTCTGATAAATTTAATTTATCGTGATTTTTATGAAATTAGTGGCATCCTGATATTTTCAATTGAAAACTGTTTCAACAAATGAAGAAAGATTCTTCAGGAGCTATTTTTAAAAGATGACTTTTATTTTGAAAAAATGCACAGCATTGCAAGAGTTGATTTAGCTCTAAAAACCATGGGCCAAGTCTCGTTTCAATCCTCGCTACATCCTTTCGCGTTCAAGTTTACCGATCCGATACATGTTTATCGCGTCAAACCATGGAAGAAATAGTTAGTTGAACCAGCGGCATTTACCCCGACTTGCACTATTTAAAAGGATGTCGCGGGGTAGGTTCGCAGGTTTGCACTCCCTTATGATGAACTCTCGCAAAATCACTTGGGAAAATTGGGGTAACTTGGCTCTGGTTTATCAAAGTAGTGAGTACCATAGCTCATTTCAGAGGTCTTGAAATGAATTTACAGCTGTGGTACCATCTGAAATTTTGAAGGAGGCCGAAGCTATTAGCGAAGAATCAGAGTCGGGTGAAGGGGGGGGGGGGTATACTTACGTTACATTTTACATGATATTTTCCAATTGAAAATTGGTGAAAGACTCTTCAACAGCTATTTCATTTTAAAAATCCGAATTGTATTCAGAAGAGGAAAAATCAAAACGCGTGGTCGTCATATCAAGGGATGTGAGCTTTGATATCTCAGGAAGATAGAAGCACATAGCTGTCGGAATATAATACTTCAGTCAAATTGATTTGACTTGCTGGATGAAATACCAAAATGCGACAGACCCGTGTATAAAATAAAAGTTTGTAAGATCCGCTAGCAGAATCCTTTTCCAAGTTTCTTTCTGGATTCTCAAAATATTAATCTCAGCTGGAGCTCTAAAAATGTTCTACCTCTAACAATTTTTATCTGAATAATTGTGGGAGTGGCCAGCATTAGAGGGCCATTTGATTCAGTTTTTGCTTCTCTTCCGTTGACAATAAAGGAAGATTCCCACTTAGGTGTTGAATAAGAGCGATGCCCAACTGAGTATGTATTATGGAGCCCTCAGTGGAAAATTCAAGCACCATTGCTCTCATCATTCGATAAATAGAGTAAGCTTTCATTGATCAAAACAATATCCTCATGATACCTATGCCATACTGTCAAATTTGCTGCCCAGTGCCTCTCTCCAGTACCGTGGAAACTTTTGAATCCTTCTGTTTTCACTCGAAATGAAAATTTGCCATTGAAAGTGTGAAGATGTTCAAGTAGTTTTGAGTATTTCAATGTGTGACATGTGTCTAGAAACTGATCAAAGCAGATGAATAGGTGGAAATTGACATGGACTGTATTCCATAATTCCCCATCTGTACATTCATGAAAAATATTACTGATGCTGCAAATAAATGCTCAGACTGACTAATTGATGTCTGTGAGACACGATTGCAGAACTCTTAATTTGATAGAAAACCACAACAAAGATTGATCCTGTGTGGGGTGCTGATTCCATAACATTCTGTAACTCGGATCAGCAAGTTTCTTGAAGGAGTTCATTCACCCTTCGACAGTATTTCATCAATGAGGTAGTACGAAACTGAGACATGTAGTCAGAAATGACCAATCACAATTCCACGAAACACTGTTGCTCACTCATTGAGGAATCAAGCTTTTATATCAGTAGTGCACTCATGAGAGTAATAACTACATGAGTATTCTGTGGACTCAATAAAATGATCTCTAACTTTCTGACTAACTGAAAGTACCGAGAATGAATTCCCCTCCGCTGTTTGGTTTCTATCCAGTGCCAGTGTTTCCATTCTTCAGGGTGGAGTAATATATCCAGGAACTAGTAATGAATCGCATCTGAGAATTCTGAATGCATCAAACATGACAATTCAACGCACATCACGTGAAATTGAGCCTCACTGCAAGCGTACAAATTAGAGGTTATTTCCACAAATTTTGTTCTGCCACCGCTTCCTAGATATTGCCGTCGTCCCAGAGCCATCCCGAAACCTGGAGCACTACATTAAAGAGGACTTCTTTTTTGCGGTGCATCCCAGTGCATCCTGGTGCACACATGGGCGACCATAAATTCCACGTCGTCTGCAACGCACGTACCTCTGAAATGCACCAAAATAAATTGTCAAGGCCCGGACGCCGATTCACTAAGTCGGGGCCGGGTCTCATTTCCTGGTGACCATCATTGGATCTTAACACCCTGGGTGAGCTGGTTGTGCCGTTTCCGTAAAATGTTCGCGCGGGCACCAAATGTCAAAACAATAGCAGACGACGCGCGTGCCTTCGCGTCGTCCATGGCATCAGAAGGCTGATGCTTTCTTCTGCCTTTCGTTCTGCCTTGCACTTGGATTTTTTGAATGCACACGAGTACTGAAAGTTCTTATCGCACTTAATATCGTTCTTTATATTGTTAAATTTTACGATGTTTGTGACAATGTCCTGTCGATCAGATCTGCGCAATTAGGTACCCACATTTAAACTGCCGCCACTGAGACGAGCCGATGACTCCCGCGGTCGGCCAGTTCCGGTCATGGGTTGGGGTGGGGGTAGTTATAAACATTCACCCTTTGTGCAAGAGAAAAAGGATGTTTTTGGGAGAAGTAAGGGCTGGACAATTAATTTGGGGTAAAAGGACAATTATCTGATTGATGAAATTGTAGCTAGATCCCTTCTCCGAGCCACCATCACGTCTAGATGTATCGTATTTTTTACGATTGTTTATGCAAAATAGGGGGTTGGACAATTCAAAAGGATCGCGTTTTTGGGGTGGTCTATTCAGCCCCTATCGAATGGTGTGCTTGTTGCGGGTATGTTTGATAATTTTTTTGCTAACTTTTCGGTGCCGTGGTAATATATAGTGGTGGTGAGTATGACCACGTGTTTTTGTATCGATAAATCTCGTGTAATCAAAATTACCATTATATTATTGATGCGGAATGTGAAAATGATAAGTGGATTCAATCGACCCTCGATCTGAGTGTTCCAAGATGTGAGCGATTAGATAATAAAACGCGATAAAGATGTAAACCACCTGTTGGCATTGTTGGGCAACCATTCCAACCTAGAAATTCATTTTGTATAAGTAGCCCCTATTTTACAATATAGAAATATTGTAGAAACAAGTGGGATAAAAAGATTCTACATCTTTCTCAATACCCTTGTATAGTAATCATCCAAAATTTCTACAATGGTCAGTGCATTTATCAATTCCAACATCAGCATGTTAGCCAATTGAATTCATTCTGATTCAACATAATCTCTGCCCTTATTCATTTGAATAATTACTTTTTTGACCAGTGACTTTGATGTAAGAGCTTGCAGTATTGTATATTCTAAGGCTCACTCATGAATAATTTACAAACCAAGGAATGATTTTGGCTTGATGGTTCCTCCGCCCACATCCATAGGCGATGAAAGTTTTTTTGAGTCTTTTTTCACATTTTAACCATCAAAAGCAGGCCATTTGAAAGCAAATACTCATTCACTTTGGACAGGTTTGGGATGTATGACATTCCTCAAAACTTCCATTTGTTTCTACTTGATTCTGTCACAAATTCTTACCAAAGTATTTCACAACACAAAAGCAAAAATAATGCCAATGGTGGAAGAATGGATTCAGCCAAAAAATTGGCTTGATGTCACAAGATGCACTACTGTAGCATTTAATGATGAAACTCCGGTTCCTTTTTAAGAGCTCTTTTCAAAGAACTCTTAAGAATGAATTTATTGCTGGACAGCAGTTTAAACTGGATAAAACACTTATGTCTGACAATAGAGTTTTGTAGATGCTCAGTGTGAGTGACCTGCGGGCATACTAGGAAAACAAATTAGATTATACACTGGAACTGTAGTGTTTGCTCATAGGTGTATGGTATAAGATGTCCAATTATCATCTTAGTTTGGGGGTTCAGATACTCTACAAATATTCTTGAAAGTGGCTTAGATAAAGCGCTGACCATGACTCGATATTTCAGCTATTGTGTATGAATGCTGTGACGCAATATAAGTGACTCTGGAGTCGGTGGTGGGGCATAATCAATCACTTGATACTCCCTTATATTTACAGGTAGTTTTATTCGGGAATGAACCCACTACTGGTTTTTGGATTTTGTTTCATTCCGTATTCAATGAATTGCACTATGAAACCATCAAAGTTTTTTTAACTCAGAATGATCAAGATCTTTATTTTTGAATACTGTAATGAATTAAAGAAAAGTTTGGAAATCAATTGCAGGAACATCCTTGTTCTTGATACTCTTCGCGTTATACAGTTAGATTCCATCTGTGAATTTTTTGACTATAATTACTTGAGATAAGCTTCTAGAATAAGGTCAATCGTTTTAGTTTCAGAGGAAGACTACCCGAGCTCATCTCTACTGCAGTTTTGGTCACTAGTCTGTCAATTTTTCATCATTTCTCTAGAAAATACTGGAGTCAACTCACGCTATAATGACTTCAAAGCCCTTGAAGATCGATGAGTTGAAAAAGTTTTTTGTTAATTTCATCAAAGAAATAGATCACGATGAATGGTCTAAATTCTACATGGAGTATGCCGAAAAATACAAACCTGTTTTTAAAGATCCAGAAATTTCCGAGAAGGTGGCAAATGAAGGAAATATGTTGTATAAACAAAAAGATCTGGACTTCACTCAACTCTATAAGGTCGTGACCTTGTACAATAGAAGTATTGCTTATGCCCCAAAAAACTCGAAAGAGCTGGCTCTGGCTTATGCTAATAAATCAGCCGTCTTACTGCGTATGCAAAAATATAAGGAATGTGTCTCAGAAGTTGAAAAAGTCTTGAAATTCACAGAATGTCCTACGACTCTTAAGATCAAAATGTTATGTCGGAAAGCAGAGTGTCTTTCGGCTCTAGGTCGAACAGATGATGAATGTTGTTTGGAAACAGCAATGTCTATCTTGACAAGATTCGACGGTTCAGCAGGAGAAAAAGACTCCCTGAATAAATTGATAGAAAAAACGCAGTTGGCGGTTGAAAAAAAGAAGTATGGTGAGCCAAAAATGGAAGAGAGGAAGACTCAAGCGATAAAGATGATAGAGGAAGCAGAAAAGAGGGGTTACTCAAAATCCATAAGGATGGAGTACTCGAAAGAATATCGCAGTCATTTAGTAGCTGCTCGTGACTACAATCCGGGAGAAATTTTATTTGTTGAAAAGCCGTATTTCAATAGCCTAGCCGAGTGGAAGATATTTCAGTATTGTGACCATTGTTTTAATCACTTGTGGACTGCATCGCCTTGTGATTTTTGCTCCCGGCGACTTTATTGTTCTGATAAATGCAGAAAGGAAGCGTGGAATGAGTATCACAAGACAGATTGTATGCCTCTATGTTTCATGAGAGTGCCCCTTGTATTGGAGTGGAACGGAAAAGTACCTCGCTTGTTGAGCATTTTTTGTAAAGCGTTGAACCAAGCTGGGACTATCGAAAAATTGTTGGCCGACTCAGAGTCATCGAATGACATTGAAGGTAAGGACTGAAGTACGCAAAAATTTTATCTTTTTCCTGAGAAGACTTCGAATATCATTGATGAAACAATCAGCTTCACAGAAACCATTGCCGCGCCGCTCTTCCCTTTTGCTATCTAGATATTTGGAAATAACTCTCCCAGAAAATTTTCCCTGATCTTTTATGTGGAGTGTATATGAGTGCTTAGAAACTTATAATGGAGAATTTTCAATCACCGTTCAAGCCTAATACTGCATCGTCCAAATACGATTTGGAATTTTTGGTGGTGAAGAGTTGTTATTGCCCTGTGCTTGAATGGTCATTGCTCATTACTCAATCCATAAAGCACTACACTACCGGTCAAAAGTTCGTGCACACCTAAAAAAAGCTTTTCGATTTTGCTCACTCGACTGCTCGGATCTCCTTGGTCCAAATTAACTCTACTTGGGCCCATTTTGTAGCTTTTTTCAAGCACTTCAAGAGCTATTTGGTATTTTTTCTGCGCAACTCAACAGATTCTTGCAAAATCAATCTGAAGCCTTGTAGAATTTCACAAGAATCGAGTCATTACGGAAACTTCCGCGAGTCTGGCGGAGATTAATGGATTTAGATAATTCGAAAAGCATCTGAAGGTAGAAGTCAAGAGCTTTCAAATCCGTTTTAGAAAGTTATTCTAGCTTATTTCTGGTCCGAGCTGTGACTCTTTTTGTAGAGAATGATTATTCTCGAAAAAAGGATCAGTCATTGAGAAATTATGAATGGACATCCTTTTTGACTGGTATAAGCACTGATCTTGGTTCCTCTCACCAACAACGTGGAAAAATTCGGAAAAACTCAGAGGAATACCACGGTGAGCCCGATACCCTTTGGGGTTTTTGGGACTCTTGTTCGAGAAAAATCTTCCCTTACAAAAACAGTCACAGCTCGAACTCAATTCCCGCCACACTTGCGGAGGTTTGCATGATGACCCGATCTTTATGAAATTCTACAAGGCTTCGGATTGATTTTGCGAAAATCTATTGAGCTGCGCAGAAAAAATACCAAATAGCTCTTGAAGTGCTTAGGAAAAGCTACAAAATGAGCCCAAGTAGAGTTACTTTGGACCAAGGAGATCCGAGCAGTCAAGTGAGCAAAATCGAAATTTTTATTTTTAGGTGTGCACAAACTTTTGACCGGTAGTGTAGCTTGGCAAATTCATTACCAAAGCCCAACATCACAGTTACAGAATACTCTCTTTGTCCTCGTTCATTGAGTTGAGACATAGCAAGAACCATCGTATATGAGCAATGGAAGGATTTGAAAAATTTTCTTCTTCAAGAATGGCTTAGAATCTAAACATGTCTTTGTTCCCACGAAGAACTCGACGTTTTTGAATGTCCATATACGAAGACTAGCACATCGTATCGCCCCAACAAAGAACTCGAAGAAGTTGAGTTGTCTACTGGAGAAACGAAATGTGCTTGTATTCATAGGGAAGTTCAAACGTCGAGTTCTTTTTATAAGAGCCGACGATGTCATGACATTCTACTACATCCCAATGTAACAAAAATCGCTGCAACACGAGAATTTCAGAATAAACTCATCGAAATTCACGCAGTCTTTTCTTTCGTGAATATTCCCGTGACATCGATAGGATTTTCCAACTTTTGTCCTCTAAAAGTAAGCAAAATCTAGAATGGGTTTGCGAATTATTTGTTATTATTTCATCGTCTCATTTCAGATTACGGCGACGGTGTGGTTTCGGAGGCAGAATTTATGAATTACAAGAGATTCTTTACCTTACCCTACATCGAACTTAATGACGCGTGGTTGGAATCTTATGCTAGTGATTGTCTGGCTGTTTTACTCGGTCTTGGAATGTTCACCAAAGTCCTGGGTAAAACCTATGCTTTCAAAGATTACAAAAAATTGATGAAAGACGACAAAGCAATGCTAGTAGGTGCCTTGCTGTTGAAATTTTCCGTCATCCTTCACAGTTCATGTCTCACGGTAATCATTCAAAAATATCCTTAGTGATAAACTGATTCTGCACCTGATATGAACTTGAATATCTAACTCATTCTCGTAGGCGAATCTCATTGGTCCTAATGACAAAGAGGATTTGAAAAAGACGAAAGTTGAGGAGCGAGACAGTACAACTACTTTGATAGCAACGTTGCATGCATCAATTGGTTGCATTCCGAATGTGGAATATTGCCATGCACATGGGAACAAATTCATCACTTACGCCATACAACCAATCAAGGCAGGTGACAAGGTAAAAAATACTTTTGCTATTGAATTATTTCATCTTAGAGTGTATTGGGTTGTTCAGAATCATAATAATGCCAGCAAAATCTTTGAAATCAGTTGCTGTGATATAGTTAATTTAAATGGATAGATATACCTGAGATATGATGTTGTCATTATAAAGTATGATGTATTCTTTGTTTTGTATTAGCTCATCGCCAATATGAAATCAAAGTCAATATGGGATCGCGAGAAGAAATCTGTCAGACAAAAGCTTTATGAAGCGTTTTACGGCTCATCGTGTACATGTTTGGCTTGTACAGAGGATTGGTCAGATTTTGATAGAGGGAATTACATAGTGAGTTTGAGTTCACTATTAAAATAATGTATTCTAATGGTCGAAGTGATTTGAAGGATATTACATTTTCATCTTTTACAGGATCTTCATATCTCTGATTCAACTAAGCCCAAGATAGTAAAGCTTTGGACTGAGATGGACTCTATTCTTTTGGGATGGAAAGATATCTCTAATGAGACTAATTTTCCTGACATCAAAATTCTGAACCAAACCACAGATTTTGTCACTAAAGTTTGCAATGAGGTATCCATGCCATCGGCTATAGTGATTCGTTCTGTGATATTACTTATGCTAGTATTACAAGCCTTCCATGATCCGTCTGAAATACATACGGAAGAGAAGCGCATTTCGCGCAAGCAAGAGTTCAAACAAGTATTTGATACTTCAGAGATGATGAAAGAAATGGTGAAAATTTGCAATAAGTAATTGTCGTCGTTACGAATTATTCGACCAGAATCTAAGTGGTCATCATTGTTATTGAGAAATGAATTTGATAAGGATTAGGCAACTTTTTGAACGGTATTTGACTTTCGAAAGTATTTATCGTACAGAAAACCTGTCCAAGTTGCGTATAGCTGCAACGATATTATTCATAATATACTATGAGTTAATATTATTTCGGCGCTGTTGATTCAATTCTGGAATGACCAATTGTTTTAGTCGAACTTTTCCCTCACTTCGAATTTTAAGAATCCTCCCTCTTGAATCCCTGGATAACTGCGTTATCGATGGAACTCTCGTGACGATTTGATTCGCCACCAGAAAATCCGAACATTTTGATAGAAGTCTGAGCTAACATACGAGTCATTCGAGCTCTAATCCGCGATCAACTCAATAGTGAGTGCTAGTGTTGATTTGAATACTTTTCTACCCCGATCCAGGCTTCCCAGGCTAGAAATGAAATTTGGTCCTGCTGTCCCATAGTCACACATTAGTCTCTGTCAACGGTCAATGAAGGAATCCTTCCTCTTGAATCACTTGATGATACTGCGTCAATAATGGAACTCTCGTAATAATTCGTTGCCCCCCCCCCCACCTCCGATAACTCAAACATTTGATGAAAGTCTGAGTTAACATTCGAGTCATTCGAATCATTCGAGTTCTTTGCGAGATCTACTTGATAGTGAGTGACAGTATATTGGTTCGAAAATTTTTTTCATTGAGATATTTTTCTAAATTTAATTCGAACCTTCTACAGATCAAATCTGATCTTTGTGGTTTCATGATCACACAGTCCTCTCAGTGCTGGCAGAGAATGCAATGAGTGTGCGACAATAGCAATAATTATTTGCAATGTTGAACAGTTCGGGGCAAGTTGTTATCAAATTTGAAATTTTTATTGTAACATAATCCCGGTTATTGAAAACATCAATGTATCTATCAGATACGGACTTAGAGTAATGGGTAGCAAGGAATCTGAAAAATAATAGAGTTAATAATGATTTGAATTGACATATAACCAGTGGGAGGATCGGCGATGTAATTCGAGTCTGTGGTCATAATGATTTGCAGCTGAACCACGGATATTCTGCAATCACGTTATCGAAAGTCGGGCCACAAATATTCGCTAGATCATACGTCAATTAATTGTAATTAATTTAACATAAACTGCTCTATTTCAGAGATTTTGAAGAACGTTGGAATGATTCAATCACGCATTGCAAGTTAACCCCGCGATGGTAACATCACATTTGTGTACGGACACGTAAATGAGTCTTTCACGTTTATTCCATTTGAGTGGATGAAAGTGGTATTGGGAGACTAATCGTCAATTTTCCATCAACCTTTGAGTTCAATCGTCGAGACATTAGTCAAAAAGAGAATGCATAAACCAGGCGATTTTTCATGCATGATATTAAATCATTTGCATTTTTCTTTGATCTCGATGATCAAATTTCCATCGAAAGTCTTTCACTAAATTGACCTCGAATCCGCGGTTTTTACCAAGGAAATGTCAATTAGTATTGTTGATTCACTTAAAGACGACGATTTAAATTCGGAAAATGTAGCTCGAATTCCATCATATTACTTTGTTCAAAAAGCTCGAATGAACCGCATCTGAAACATTCCAATATTACATATAGGTAATGCATTGGAAGGTTTGAGAATGAGAAGAGGCCAGGGTTCTGTTGTATATTTACAACAGAACCCTGGCCTCTTCTCATTACGATCGTTTTTTAATTTCTTGTATGATCGGCCCGAACACAAACAGGTCGAAAGTCAAGTGGCATTAAATATCGTTTTCGGCACACTGGCATCGAAAGCCTATGGTTTCCGCCCCGATCCCGGGGCAGAAAATGCCGCAATGCCGCCCAGGCTAGAAAACGAGTGAGCATGCGCAGTAGCCCTCGGGCTGCGCCCTCGGGCCACTACATTGCATGCTCCGACGTTTTCTAACCTGTACGGCGGAGCGGCATTTTGCCCCGACATCGCGTCGGAAAGCATAGAATTTCGATACAAGTGTCACCGAAAAATAGTGTACGCACCTCGGGCCAAAAATAACCCATCGCGGCCGCGGGTATGCCGCCCTCGCCTGCCGGCTCGTGCGGCAACCTACCCGGGCCGCGATGGGTCACTTTCGGCCCTTGTCGCGTAATGTACTATTCCAGCATCGACAAGTTCGATCCGATTGAACATCTGCTATTAGACGCAGCTGTGGTTGAAAAATTCTTCTAATGTCCAGTTTCTGTTCGTCATGCTAAGAAATTATGTCTAACTTTGTAAACTGCCTAATGACATTCTAATTAATCTTTATATCCAATAACAAGGAGTAAAAACAATAGTCACTCAGACTATTGTTTTTTGATTCTCGCCAAAGATAGGGCAAGCCACATTTGTTTGAGGCAATATGCGCCCACCTACCTATGCGGCGCGCATGCGCGGTACACGGCGTCGGTTGATCATTCTCAAAGGCGTCCAATATGTTTTCAATCAACGACAAATAAACAAATTACGCTCCAGTCGTTCTAAGAGTAGAGGAAATTAATTAGGCCGTGGAGGAATTATTTGAATTAACATCTCCGGATGTTGGAGTCAATACCGCCGCTGACTCGGCCGCTGAGATATCGAGCTTACAAGGGTGCCATTGTTTAACAATTTTTTATAAATAAACAAGAGTGGAGGAAAATAAACAAATAGCGGATTTGGGTGGAGAAAAGTAAGAGCTATCCACATGAATTTTTGCAGATTTTTCCTGAGTACTTTCTGAACACAGCTTCCACCCGGCCTTATGGTTTTTTGTCTTTACTTGAGTATCTTTTTGCACGAGTGTGCAGCGTTAGTTAGTTCAAGTTCCAAGGACTTTGAACCAATTCTCAAAGAGAAGACTGACCTAGCAAGCAGTATTCTGTATCACACACATCGCAATTCGCAATTATTTTCGCAAATAATATGGAGTGGAGGGGAGCACACGTAAATAAAATATATAGCAGACGACAGGCAGCTGTAGCTGTCAGCTGAATGATCGATCATGAACGATTGCCCTAGGGAGGGTAGAGTCTCCCTAGATTGTCCTCTGCCCGTCTTGCATAAACATTAGATTGCCCTCTGCCCGTCTTGCATAAACATTCATCAATGAAGGAATTGTGATGAGCAGATCAACTCTATTCTGTTATCTTTAACGCCATATGCTCTATTCAATGGGTTGACCATATCAATACATTCACATGGAGCGTGCAGATTGGTTACGTGTCTAACAAACAATTTGAATAAAGAGCAAAAGAGCTTATTAACCAGTGGTGAGTATTACACGTGTTTTTGTATCGACAATCCTCGTGTAAAAAATCGTTTCTCAGTTATGATGATTTCCAAATCTGAAAATGATGAACGAATTCGATCGATACTTGATCCTAGTATTTCGAATGTGTGAGCAATTAGACGCGATAAAGATGAACCACCTGTTGGAGTGAACGTGTGAATGACCATTCCAACCTAGAAATTCATCCTACATAAAGTGGCCTCTCCTATTTTACCACATAGAAATGTTGTAGAAACAAGTGGGGTGAATAAATTCTAACTCTCTACTCTCATATCATCAGCTCAAATGTCCACTATCGTCAATGACATTAATCAAAGTTCATAGCAGTTATTTGAGTTATTACTTTTTCGACACTGACTTTGATGTAATAGTCTGCAGTAAGGTCGTTTCTATGACTTAGTGATGCATTTTTGGATTAAGGAATAATTTTGGCTTCGTGGTTCTTCCGCCACCATTACAATAGTCTATGGGTGATGAAAGTTTTTTTTGTTACCTTTTAAGTAAGACCAGGCTGTTTGAAAAAGAGAAAACTCATTCACAATCGAATACATGACATTCCTCAATGTACTTATTCGTCTCTACTTGATTCTATCACAATAAATTCTAACAAGAGTATTTCTTAATACAAGAGCAAAGATAACACCAGTGGTGATTGAATGTATCGAACCAAGAAGTTGAATGTTACACTCGTGTAGCCTTCAAGTATGGGACCCCAGTTTGAGTAATAGAAGTCTTGAAAAAGTTCTCGCTCGTCAGCAGTCTGAACTGGATAAAACACTTATGCTCTGACAATAGAGTTTTGTAGATGCTCAGTATGAATGTCCTGCAGACATACTAAGAAAACAAATGAGACTTTACTTTGAAACTAAGGTTTGTTCATGGGTGTATGTAATAAGTTACACCGACTGATGATGACTGAGATGAAAGTAGCTTGGATGAATCTCTGACCATTATACAATATTGCTGCTGCCTATAGAAAGGCTGTGATGCAATAAAAGTGACACTGGAGTCAGAGGGAGAGCTAATCACTTCGATTCTCTCTTGTATTGATAGTTAGTTTTATTTAACTAGGTATATTGTTAAGAATGAAACCCACAATTGATTTATGAATTTCGTTTCATTCCGTATTCAATGAATTGCGTTAGAGATTATATACGTTATTTAACTCAAATGATCAGATTTTACATGTCTGATTCCCGAAATACAGCGAAATTTCAATATTGACTTCAGGTGGGTGATTCTCACGGCTCGTTAACTTTCTGCCTACAAAGGATCAGAATTCAAATCTCATGGGACATACCCTAGCAATGGCTCAGATGATCGTTTATGACTAAAATGATATGCATGGTAAATGGTAAAAGCATAATTTTTCATGGGATCTTTTGGGAAATAGAAAAAACGTTTCGGCCCACTCCGCGGTCAAAGATCAATTGTGCTGAATTTTCTGACTCAGAGTGGAAGAAGCCGGTTCCAAGAAAATAGAAGAAACGTTTCGGTTCATTCCGGTGAAAGATCAATTGTGCTGAATTTTCTGACTCAGAATGGAAGAAACCGGTTCCAAGCCTTTAGTCCACATTTTCTAAGATTTCGATTGAATTACCTCTAAAATGCGACCTCGATCTATAGATTACAATCCGCAATGTCTAGTCCATTTGACAACTTCATGTAGAATTGTCTTGCTCACATAATTGAATCATCGGTATTTCACGTTTGTTGGCGTCAAAAGAACAAGAAAATGATCGTTCCACACCCACCTAACCAGCAGGCGGGAAGACATATCTCGGAGCATTTTGCTCCAAAAAAGGAATGAAAAAGGATTTCTCGGCCTTTAAAGCAGAAATCGATTGGTCACGCTTTGTTATATCATTAAATGTTAATATAATTTATTTTCACAAATGTGCTCGCTTCGAGATAATAGTGCGTTCTTTGCAACCGATTCTCGCAGAGAAGTTTATCTCGACAGTGATTAATTAGTCCAATCCCAAGCTATAGGCATACACATTTGGGTCACGGACTTTCATTCGTAGAATCCAAAACTGAAATTACAATATTTTTTTGATAAGAAAATGATAAGGGCCATTTGGGGTTCACGGCATTTGATAGCGGATTAAAACATTCGTCGAATTCGGGTTACAATTTTGTAGCTGCCCGCACTTCCGTTTATCGAGAGGCACTTGTGTCTGACGACAGAAACATGACACCTAGTATAGTGTTAGGTGGTATACATGCAGATGAATGAATTTATATGCCTTGAAACATTTTTCGAGATAGGGTTTTTGGGAACGAGGCTGTAAAATTCAAAACCACGCATGTGTGTAAGTAACTCCGCGCGAATGGTAAAAATTGATTCTCATGAATTTTCTTCAACATGATAAACCCGCGGCTCGGACAAACTAATAAAGTAGTAGTGTACTCGGTTCAGGTTGAGACTTACGCCTGGAGATGTTTTTTGTTGGGGAATCGGCCCAATGAACGCACCCAGGCCCGGGCAACCAGAATGTTGACGATTCGTGAGAATTACCCAATAAGTATATCTCTCGGCGTTGTATCACTCACTCTCTGATCAAGGTACATTCCGTGTATGAATTTTTGAGATTATTATTTTTTAGATGAGTTTCTAGAATGAGATAAATCGTTTTGGTTTCAGTGGGAGACTACCCAAGTGCATCCCTGGTGCATAGAGTCTTGGCCAGGGTCAATTTTTCATCGTTTTTCTAGGAGTTCATACTGGTGTCAATATGACTCACACGATGGTGACTTCAAAACCTCTAAGGATCGATGATATGAGGAAGTTCTTCCTTAATTTCATAAAAAAAAGAGATCACGATGGACGATCTAAATTGTATATGGAGTATGTCGAGAAATATCAACCTGTTTTCAAAGACCCAACATTTTCGATGGAGGCAAACAATGAAGGAAATACCTTATATGGACAAAAAGATCTCGACTTCCTCCAATTGTATAAGGTTGTGACTTTTTATAATAGAAGTATTGCTTTTGCACCGAAAAACTCGAAAGAAATGTCTGTGGCTTATGCCAATAAATCAGCTGTCTTACTGCGTATGCAAAAATATGAGGAGTGCATCTCAGAAATCGAAAAAGTCTTGAAAATCACAGAATCTAATACGGCTCTTAAAATCAAGATGTTATGTCGGAAAGCAGAGTGTCTTTCGGCTCTAGATCGAACAGATGATGAATGTTGTTTGGAAAGAGCAATGTCCATCATGACAAAATTCGATGGCCCGGCAGAAGAAAAAGTTTCTCTGGAAAAATTGATGGAAAAAACGCAGTTGGCGGTTGAAGAAAAAAAATTTAGTAAGCCAAAAATTGATGAAAGGAAAACTCAAGTAATAAAGATGATAGAGGAAGCAGAAAAGAGGGGTTACTCAACATCCATAAGGATGGAGTACTCGAAAGAATATCGCAGTCATTTAGTAGCTGCTCGTGACTATGAACCTGGAGAAATTATATTTGTCGAAAAACCTTATTTCAATAGCCTGGCTGAGTGCAGACAATTTCAGTATTGTGCTCATTGTTTCAGTATCTTGTGGACTACTTCGCCTTGTGATTTTTGCTCCCGGCAACTTTATTGCTCTGATAAATGCAGAAAGGAAGCTTGGAATGAGTATCACAAGACGGACTGTGAGCCTCTGTGTTTCATGAGACTATCCCTTGCGTTGGACTGGAGCGAAAAAGTTCCTCGCTTGTTGAGTATCTTTTGTAAAGCGTTGAATCAAGCTGGGAGTATCGAAAAATTGCTGGTCGACTCAGAGTCATCGAATGACATTGAAGGTGAGGACTGAAGTACGCAAAAATTTTATCTTTTCCTTAGTGAGATTTCGAAAACCATTGATGAAACAGTCAGTTCTCCAAAAACCATTGCCGCTCTCCTCTTTAAATATCTCGATAATTCAAAATAATTTCCAAAAAAATTATTCTGATGTTCAAGGTCGAGCGTATGTGAGTGCTCAGTAAGTTGTGATGATATATGGAAGAATTATTTGTCACCGTTCAACCCTCATACTGCAACATCCAAATACGATTTGGAATTTTCGTGGTGAACAGTTGTTATTGCTCTGTGCTTGCATGGTCATCGCTCATTACTGAATGTATGAAGCACTAGCCTTGCGGATTCATATCTTCAGCCCAGTATCAGCACTATACAGTGTACTTTTTTGGCTGTGCTCGATGGGGCATTTGAATAAATGATCAACCCATCAACGCCAGAAATGACACATTTATAACAACTTTCTGGGGCTCGTTTTTTTAGTAAAAAAAAGCCCTCAAAAATTCTCAGTGCATGTAATCGATGAAGAATTGTCTGTATTTTCAAAATGTGTAACGGAAATTCCGTTTGAGGTGATTCGAGCCACATTCAATCTTCCACCAAATAGTACGATTTTTCATTCGAAATCGTGTTTAGGCAGCATTTTCAATACGTATCTGAGCCCAAGATGTCGACCTAAACAAAAAAAGTTGTTTGAACGCTTTTTCATCATCATGAAACCTCTCGCCACGTTTGCTCTCAATTCTGAGCAAAATAGCTTCTGAAAAAATATCATACGATATGTTTTCGACGTAAAATTGTCTGTTCTTTCAGATTCCGTGATCAGAATTAGACTAGGATGACCTTTGAGGTGAGACAATGCATATTTTCATCAGAGCCTACCTTTTTTTAATGAATACTTCATTTCAAATCCAATTTACATAGGGAAAATCGTTACATTGTCACTCGAGACATTCGAATATCAAATCTGAGGAATCTATACGCCAGAATCATACTATCAAAGCGCAGCATGATTATCCGGATAGCATCAAAATGGAAAAGTTCTCGATAGCGCTAGTATGTACGTTATACAGACTCGTCATAAAAACTACGTTGTTCCCGAACCCATGTCCGTCTTGAAAAATGATCGTAAGACAGGTTATTAATATGAATTTGTATGTTTTATAGTTCAGGACCCAATGGTACGTTTTTTTTACCTCCCATGGACTTATCTATCAATTTTGGGCAAGAAAATGCTGTCTAAAGACGATTTTGAATGAAAAAAATCGGACTGTTTGGAAAAAAATTCAATGTGGCTTTTTAGCATCGCCTCAAACGCAATTTTTGACATATATGTTGATTGTTTAGCTGATCATACGTCAATTATATGCACTAGGAATTTTTAGAATGTTTTTTTCGCATCCAAAAACGAGCCCCAAAAAGTTGCTATCCTAACGTCATTTCTGGCTTTAATGGGCTCAATCTGAATTTATTCTCGATTTGAAACTTTGAATCACGAACGATCGCCTATGAGTAGTTCCGCGGAAACTTTGATATTTGGAGTCCAAAAATGAGCTAATCCAGAATCTCATTCCCGAGGGTTCTAAGATGGATTTTCCGACCTTTGACCCTCTTGCGTATACGATTTCTGCGTATTTCCCGTTCCAAATTGCTTGACTTTTTTACAAGCTTGGTTGAAGTAGGAAAGTTTTCACCTTTCTGTTTTTGGGGTCGTTGGACACGAATTCGATGCCTAAAGGAGTAATTTATGTGTTCCAGAGGGGATATGGCGAGTTGAAGGTGAGGTTTTTTATGTTAAAATGACGTCATTCCGATCTGAAAACCCGACATATAGGACTCGCCATTTTGAATTCCAATCTTTAAAGGCGGATTCGGACTCTCCGACCTCAAAACCCCCAGTGTGAACATTTCAGACGACGGAATGCGATGGGAACTCTGTTTCCACACCTTATATAGATCTGAAAATCCGCCATATTGGATCCGACATTTTGAATTTCGATTTTCGGAGGGTGCATTCGGATTTTCCTACCCCGAAAAAAGCCCCGAGTGTGCAATTTGAGCTTGATTCAAGCATGTATATAGGATTTTTTTTTACATGGAAAAGTTGACCCGCAATATGCATAAATTTCGTGAATTATCTCAATTTTCAACCGCTTTTCTATTACAATAGCAACGAATTATTGAGAATATGATTCAAATATTGTTCAAGAAAATTATTTCAGCTTCCATTTGGGCTACTGACGTGTCTTAAAACGCAACGAGTCGAAAGTTATTCAAGAAAAGGTTAGTACGAGTATAATACTCGTCCTAGCGCAGAATTAACGCGTTTAGTTAGGGCCTCGACAGAAAGTGCGCATTTTCTCTTTTTCGCTTTTTCCCCTCCCGTGTATAAGCATAGGCGCCGTAGTTCCATTGCGCGCCACGGGCGGACAATGGCGCTAGTTCCATGGGGGAAAAAGAGCAAATGCGCACTTTCTGTCGAGGCCCTTAAGACGAGTATTCTCGGCTTTGTGCACAGGAAAATTGAAATTTACGCTCGCACGAATATAAGAATTTCCACTCATACAAGCAGGCACATGCACATTATTTCAAAGTTTCCACGGAACTACTCATGTGAGCAAGTGAAGAATTAGTAAAATTTTCATCATGAATGTATAAAGAATCTCAATATTTGAACCTCTCTATAAGGGCTAGCACATATCGTAGTTGTAGCTAGGAACTCGACGTTTCAATTTCCTTACAAACACCAGCACGTTCCGCCCAATTTTAATGCATGGGCGAAACCTGTTAGATTTCGTGTGCTTATATTCGTAGGGAGGTTCAAACGTCGAGGTCTTTTTAGGAGCCGAGGATGTAATGACATATTCTACTACATCCCAATGTAAAAAAAATCGCTACAACACGAGAATTTTAGAATAAACTCGCCGAGATTCAGCCAGGCTTTTACTTCTTAAATATTCCCGTGACATTGACAGGATTAGTCAATTTTTCTCGTCTAAGGTTGGTAAAATATGTAATGCGTTTGCGAATCACTCATTATTGTTTCACCTTCTCATTTCAGATTACGGTGACGGTGTGGTTTCGGAGGCAGATTTTACTAATTACAAGAGATTCTTTACTCTACCCTATGCCGACCTCAATGAAGCATGGTTGGCAGCTTGTGCGGGTGAATCTCTGTCTGCTCTAATCGGTCTTGGAATGTTCACGAATATCCTGGGTAAAACTTACACCTTCAAAGATTTCAAAAAATTGACGAAAAATGGCACAGCTATTCTAGTCGGTGCCTTGCTATTGAAATTTTCCATTATCATCCTCAGTTCATGCCCCGTGGTAATTATTCAAAACTATCGTTGTGATTAACTGTCTCTGCAGCTGATATCAACTTGAAAATCAAATTTATTATTTTAGATCAATCTCAGGGGCCCTAATGATGAAGAAGATTTGAAAAATATTGTAGGTGAGGACCGATACAGTACAAATATTTCGATAGCAACGTCGCATTTATTAGTCGGTTGCGTACCAAATGTTGCAAATTCCTATGCGCACGGGAACAAATTCATCACTTACGCCATACAACCAATCAAAGCAGGTGACAAGGTAAGAAGTGTACATTAGCCATTGAATTAATTCATCTTATGTCGTAAATAACAAATTGTGTAAATCATGATAATTGAGATGATAATGTCAGCGAATGCATTGAGATCAATTGTTTGTGAAATGATCAATACGAATGCATGGATCAACGTACTTGAGATATAAGGTAGTCATTACTCATTCTCTATCTTGTATTAGCTCATCACGAACGTGAAATCAAAGTCAATATGGCGTCTCGTGAAAAAATCTGAAAGGCAATCGTATCATAAAGAGTTTTATGGATCATCATGTACATGTTTAGCTTGTGTAGAGGACTGGTCGGGTTATTTCGATAAATCGAATTACGAAGTAAGTCTGCGCCTACTATCGAAATACTGAATTCTAAATGATCGAAGTGATTCATCAGGCTTATTAAATTTTCATCTTTCACAGAATCTTCAAATCTCTGAATCAGTTAAGCCTCAGATAGTGAAGCTTTGGGCTAAGATGAACTCTATTATAATGGAATGGAAAGATATCTCTGACGACCCCAGTTTTCCTGATATGAAAATTCTGAACCAAATAATAGATTTTGTCACTGAGGTTTGCAAACAGGTATCCATGCCGTCGACTATATCGATTTGTTCTGTGAAATTACTTATGGAAGTATTTGGGGTCTTCCACGATCCTTTAGAAATATATGCAGTAAAGAAGGGTGACTTGCTCAAAAAAAGCTCGAAGTATTTCCTATTGTAAAAATTATCAAAAAGTAATGGAAATTCGCAACAAGTTTTTTTCATCGTTACGAATTCTCCGACCAAATTCTAAGTGGTCTTTATTGTTATTGGGGAAAAATGTGATTAGAAGTAAGCAGTATTTCGAACGGTTTTTGATTTTTGAAGGTAAACATCAAACCTGTCCATGTTGCGTATAGCTGTAACTATATTATTTACAAATATACTATGATATTCTTTTCCGCTTTGTAACATTTTAGGTATGACCAATTTTTTAGCCGAACTTTTCTCTCACTCTCAATCTTGAAAATCCTGCCTTTTGAATCCCTTGATAACTGTGTCAACTCTCATAAAACTTTGATTCGCCACCAGAGAATTCGAACATTGAAGGCCAGTCCGGAAAGGATCCAGATTTCCCAATGATCGCACTGCGTATGCGATGGTAGATTATAATGTAAACAATTTTTTGCCTCATAGTATTTCAACCTTAAATTTTCGAGCCAAACGCCATATCAACGAAAATACTGATTTGAGGGGTAAAAGAAAACTCTCAGAAGGCGTTTTCCATACACTATTCATCAGAATTTCAAGGCTCTTGCCTCACCAAAATCAACTTGACTTTGAGCGTGCAGCAAAAATTTTTTCATACTTTCTCACCCAAAGACAGTAAATCCCGACTAATGCTAAAGCGATTCTCGAAACAAGTGTTTTTTCGGCTCGTCCTATTATTTACCCAAACAATCCCGAGAACAATCCTGGCCTCCACTTATCACTCTTGTTTTTTACCCTCTCATGGGATCGGACCAAATACAAACAGGAAAATTAAGTGGTATTAAGTATTGTTTATGGCATCGACAAGTTTGACCCTATGATCATCTAATATTGGACGTTGTCGTTGAAAAATTCCTCTGATGTCCAGTTTCTGGTCATTGTGCTTATGCTAAGAAATTATGATTAACATATTGTAAACTGTCTATGACAATCCTTCATCATCAGATTCCATAATAAGTAGTACGAGTCAACAAGGACCATACTACTTGTGCTGAAGAACAGTATTTGACTAACTTTTTGTCTAGTTTCCAAAAAGCTATGAAATGGAGAGTCACAAGCAGCCCCCCCCCCCACATGCATGTGAGTTAACTCTCTCTTGATTCATAAATGACCAGGGATTCCGGCCTTCAAAAAAAAAAAAAAAAAACGAAAAAATGAAGTAACTGGACACTACAGATGTTGTTCTAGTAATAATTCATCTCGCACCGAGTTTATGAGGTCGTACTTAGCTCATAATTTTGAACGATTTTGCCTGAGCCGCGCGGGTGAGGGTTGGAATAACCGCTCCGGACCTCATTAGCGAGGACACAAAAGCATTTTTCATTTCTCTAACCTAAAAATGCCGCGTTCAAATAGGATTTTAGGCTTCTCGTTACAACGCTTTCACAACTCGTCTCTAAGTTTGAGTCATCGAAATTGCTATGTGAGATGTGTTTTGAAGTTCCATGGTCATTTTCTTATTTGCTGCAAACGGTCAGGTTTTTTGGGGCCTGATACTCAACTTTCAAGGGTACATTATTCAAAAGTTTCCAATCAATTTTTAATAATTATCCCAAAAACTGGGAATTGCAAGATTGCTTCTCTGGAATTATCCAACTATTCCATCTAATTAACAAAAAAAATGACACAAAAATTGACAGTTTTGCTCTTGGAAGTACCTGACTGATATCTTTTTTAACATTTGTCGGAACCAATGGCTTATAATGCAGTAAACGTATTGATCAAAACTTGCCAAAAGTACGGAATGAACATCATAATCAAGGCTTGATTCAATATTTCTGGGTCAGCGCAAAGTTGATCGAATATATGCTAACATTAAGCGTGGAAAGATTCCCGTATACCTAATCAAAAAGTGTCGTTGAAGTATGCACTGATTTGCATGGAGATTTTCTTATCCTAATGAAACCGTTTGCCTTCTATGTGCCGGGTTTCGAAGAATAACCTTGGGTCAAGTTCGTAACGCTCTCTTTCATCGACCTGATGTAGTTTGTATGATATCTACACTGTAAAAAATTTGTAGGAAAAACTGCAACTAATTGGTTGTCCATGCGTTGGAGTCAAAATTCAACCAACTGGTTGTCTTTTGGCGGCAACCACTGGTTGACTTTTTCCCGAAGCGATTATAAGGATGAATACAGCACCCATGAAACTTGTAGATGGTGGTCCCTAGGTGACACTTTTGGGTCAGAAAAACAAGTTTCTCCGTGTTCTTCCATACAGAAATAAAAATAAATGAAAACGGTCGCCAAGCAAGCATATTCGAAACGAGAATTCAAGGTAAGCAATATTTTTGCAAATCAGTATCCGGATTAGTGACCGCTCAGCTGAAGCTGCCACGCTCAGCTCGTGCAAAAAATTCACCGACTCTTCTATTTATGGGTATGAAACGGAAGCCGTGAAATCCGTCAATGGTGGTGATCGGACGACGTTTTTGGGTCAGAAAAACTAGTTTTCCATGTTTTTTTCATAAAACAGTACAAAAAATCATCAGTGGTCGCCGCGCGACCTTTTTGGTGAAAAATCTAGGTTAAGCAGCGTTTCTGCGATTCAGTATCCAGATTGGTGATAGCTGATCTGGCGTTTGCCTAATTATTGATCCCAAACAAGTTATAGGCTTCGCAGTCTAAAAGACAGGAGGTCACCAATCTGGATACTGAATCGCGGAAGTGTCGCTCAGCCTGGATTTTTTCCCAAAAAAAGCTCGCAAGGACGTCGCGCTCACGTTTTTTTCAATTTTTTTCGTGAAAAAACAAGCAGAAACTCGATATTTTGACCCAATAATGATACCCGGAGATCACCACCTATCAACCTCATGAGTCCCGTATTATATCTATGATGAGAGACTGGATGGGAATTTTTTACCTATTTATATACAAGGCATCTATTTTCAACTTCTGAATTTTAAGGCCCAAAATGTGTAAGTTTTCGCAATAATGCCCATATATATATATGTATGACCTATAGACGAGGGAGAGAGGGGATGGAGTAATAAGGGTGATGACAGATAAAGCGCTACGCCACGATTTTGCGCCACGCCACGACGCGCTATCGCACGCCACGACCCAAAAATTCATTCCAGCGAACCCTACCTTTGATGGACTGAATTTATTGTTACAGTATTAATCGTAGATTATGAAAATGAATCAAATCCATCTATGGTCAAGTTTGCTGGAATGAACCTTTGGTTCGTGGCGCGCGATAGCGCGTCGTGGCGTGGCGCAAAATCGTAGCGTAGCGCTTTATCTGTCATCACTTTAAGGTTGATGACAGATAAAGCGCTACGCTACGATTTTGCGCCACGCCACGACGCGCTATCGCACGCCACGACCCAAAAATTCATACCAGCGAACCCGACCATTGATGGACTGGATTTATTGTTACAGTATCAACCGTAGGTTATGAAAATGAATCAAATCTATCTATGGTCGAGTTTGCTGAAATGAAGTTTTGGGTCGTGGCGTGCGATAGCGCGTCGTGGCGTGGCGCAAATTCGTAGCGTAGCGCTTTATCTGTCATCACCCTTAGGGTGATGACAGATAAAGCGCTACGCTACGATTTTGCGCCACGCCACGACGCGCTATCGCGCGCCACGCCACACGAAATTTTTTATCGGGTACAACAGTCTATGGTGAGTTTGATGCACTCACAACTCGTGACTGTTCCCGTGGGCCCGAGCTGCGCCCGACTCCCGGTGCCGCTGCTGCGGTGTGGCAATGTAGCCCCGCGGACGGTGTGCGGGTCCAAGACCCATAGGTCGTAAGCGCGGCCAGGGTGCACCCGGGGATCAAGTGGGTGGCGACGACGTCGATGGTGCTCGCCTAGAAGTGCTGTGTGCTGATTATTCCCGACTGCTTGGATCCCGGTGCCAGTGCTGGTGTGGCCTCTGTCCCGCACCGCAGACCCGGGTGGTGTCAGGATCCAAGACCCAGGTTGTAAGCGCGGCCAGGGTGCACCCGGGGATCAAGTGGGTGACGTCGACGCCGATGGTGCTCGCCCAACAATTTTTGGACACCTTTTGCCTCCCCTTGTCAAAGTAAAATCTATGGGGTAGGTTAAAAATATTTAGATTTCCTAATTGTGGATTGATAACTTTTGAATTATTGCATTGAAATTTATTTACAGCTTCTGGAGTAACTTGACGTAATCTTGACAACCGATAATGTCAATACCAGGTTTTCCAGTCAGATCTTTCCTATTGCGTCATTTTGTTTGTGTTGTATGAAGTGTGGGAATGGATGGATTTTTTACGTCCAAGTTACATTTGCTCCTACAGATATCTTGGACATAACCTTGATATTCCTCCAAAACACTCAGGATAATCCTCGTTATCAGAAAAATTTTGGAACAAATACATAAATTAGTCTTACACTAAGGCTGAAGAAGACGATTCTGCAAATATTTTGATAGTCCAATGAAATACATTGTTTGACAAGAATCAAGCAGTCAATAGCGTTGCTTCACAAAATGAACTAAGCATCAAACTCATGTGTGTTCATCATGAGGAACAGAGATTTTGGAGCCCAAGGTCGTCCAGAGCTCCAATGAGGTATCCTCTTGAACAAGTGACACCATCCGCAAAAGTCTTGACCAGTATGACAAAATATGCCAAGAGACCGAATTGCAACTCTGCACTGTGAACATTGTATAACGTGCCTGCTAAAAAGTTTCAAACTCTGAAAACCAAATATACTCAAACCCTGTGTGAACCACCCAGAAGACTCATGAGCTCCAAATCTTCTCCAGCATAGCAGCCAACCAGCACCAAGTTAACCAAAGGATCTCGTAGTAGTAAGTCAGAGAAATCCTGGATCTCAAAGTTATTCAACCGCCATGCTTAGATTGAAGCAGAATCTCAGTCACTAGAAGATAAATCTGAGCCATCCGTACATTGTGGCTCTTCAGTACACATCAGTGATTTCTTTTACTTTGATTCATTTATGAAGAATGATTATCACAGAGTCAGGGGAAAAAGTGCATTCTCCCTTTCAAGTGAAATCTGCAAGTACTCCAAATTCTCAAGACTGAAGCAAACATAATACATCTGAGACTTGGAGGAACTCCCATGTCCATGAAAAAAAGAACAATGAATGAAATCTGTGGATCGACAAATTAAGAATCACCTGGTTCATCAGCTAAAGCCATCAAAAGAACTGCAAATGAAATTCAATTGACCAGCAGGAATGAAAGTGAGTTAGTTGCAAATTTCATTTTGCTAACACCAGTACATGTGACCAAAGTCAAACATGTCCTAAGATTCTCGGAGTTGGCAAACTCTGTCTTGCTTCGCAGCATAACTAAGTGACCAGAGTCCCAGGTTGCTTCAGTCAATAGATTGAGGAGGACAAAAGCAATTATTCTTCACTGGAAAAAAGGCAATGGAGAAAAAAGAGACAGGCTGAGCCAGGGATCGAGCCAGGCTGGATCGAGCTGAAATTTTTCAACGCATGGATCTATCCCCTGCAAAGGTTCCACGAGATGCCGCAACGGGCCGTGTCTCCATATCGCCCCACTCTCTCCTCCTTCGTACCGACCCCACATCTGCCTCCTGCCACGCTGGCCGACGCTGGCTTTGGAGGAACATGATATATAAGTAGAATACGAAGTTGTTAAGTATATTAAGTACAAGCGTGACGAGCACCGTAGGAAGCCATATTGGCTTAGTTTCGTGCAAGATTCTATCGAAGCCTCGGGATCCTCACAGCTTAGCTATTTTCTTCTTAAAATTTTTTTTGAAATCTCGATAACCGCGTGGTTGGGATTATGGTCTTAATTTTCCCCAATCCAACGCCAAATTCTTTAGAATAATTGATGAAGCGAAGTGCTATGATTTTATCGGGTAGAAAGTGTGTTACTGTGGCAACCACAAATAACAGCACACCCCATCGCCTCAGATATTCAGGTATGCTTGAACATGCATATAGACTTTGAGAACGAAATTCATTGATAATGTGTTGCACGGGAACAATCCATTTTCTCATATGAATTTTCAATAGGATGTGTAGCTTCGTATGTATACAGTTGTGATCTTCGCTCTGGCCTAATTTTACCAAGAATTACAACATTTGTTAATTATTAGATGACTCATCCATGATGACAGAGCGCGCATCACATGCCGTAAGTTCGTCGTCATTCAAACTTTGGATACGTGCGGGGTATAACTCGAGAAACTGTATTTTTCTTATTACCCTTCTATTAATTATTTATGATGGAGTTGGATGCAAAAACCACCTCTCTCACTTCATCATGCATTTTCAAATTTTCTGTTAAATGAACGTGCGATATTTTTAATCGGCCATCTCATTTTTCACTGATATTCGGTAAGCAAGGCACAATACATTTTATTGCTTCCAACGGAGAGAACGCCATTTTCTTCGTCTCCAGCAATAATAGTACATTATGTACCCGAGTGCCACAATCGCGAATTTTCATGTCTCGTGCTTAGTTTGCAGCACGAGTCTTGGAAAGCCGCGAATGTGGCACGAGGTACATACCCACGTGAAAATCAATGAGTCGTATATTTGAGTCGTTGAACGAGTCATTGAACGAGTCAAATATTCGTTTCATTATGTGGAGTCGTTGCAACGACTCGTTAACATGACTCATTTGGTAATTTCTGAAATTCAAGTTTTTTTCCACCGACACTGCAATCTTCTCAGTAAAATAGGAGGTATCATTAAAAAACTTAGACTGTAGAATTTTCGAAATGAGTCGTTGCAGTGACTCATTCGGGATGACTCCACATAATAAAACAAATATTTGACTCGTTCAATGACTCGTTCATGAACGACTCATTTGTTTTCACGCGGGTATGATTTTCTATGTACCTCGTCGCGGAAACGCGCCTTCCCCAAACTCGTGCTGAGTTGGTTTTCAGCACTCGTTCGTGGAAATTGGCGATTTTCCGCAACTCTGCATAATAACCAGGAGCGGATCGGGAACGAGTTGATTGGCTAGATCAGTATGCAAATGAAAAGTGGCGGCAATTTCGAATGCTCGGGTTAGGTTAGTTGGCCGTTTGTTGATGTTTGGTTGGGTTTCTCTTATCACAAGTCACCGGGGCATCGAGAACTTGCTCATAAAGTCGCTCATAAATATCAATCTGCCAATCATTAACGTTGAGAAGTTTATTTAACAATGGACGAAGATGCAAATACCGCGTTGATGATTAATTATGAGATAATCAATGCCATACAAGCTAAAAGATTCCTCTATGATAAGGGTATGGATGAATATCTGGAAAAGTGGCGCGACGAACGACCTACTGTTTTGAAACAAATTGCCGACCGTATCGCCCAGCAATTCAACATAGAGTTTGATGGTATAAATTATCTACAGCTCTAGTTCAAAAACAGTCACTCCACTTTTATTCGAACTTATGACCTAGGACATTATTTACAGAAAAATTATTGTGGTCAAGATGGATGTCGCTTGTAAGAAAGTATAAAGATGAGTGCAAAAAAGTTCAAGTATATATACAGTCAGGGTCGTCTTCGCAGCCAGAAATAACATCTGAATGGCCTTTGTACAAAGATATGTGCTGGTATGAGCCTTTTGTGGAACATTTGCCCCAGCTTAGCAATACTGAAACTGCATCAGCACCAGAACCTCAGCAAGCAAATAGAAATTTTAAGAAAAGAAAGGCAAGCAAGGGCTCTGATAATGATGATGACCTAGAAAACCTTTTGAAAGCTAATCAAGCAACGTTGGCAAAGTTAGAGCAACAGGTAGATGGAGATGAAGAGAATGAGCCTCTATCAAATTATCTTCCGCTCATAGAAATGAGGCACAACTTGGTCTGCGAAAACCTCAAATATGATTGCACCAAGCAAGTGCTTACATATATCAATTATTACAAGAAAAAAAAATGTAGTGGATCCACTGTTGACTAGATCTTCTGCTCCACGACCTTTTCTTTTTCAAACTCGACAACCGTATTATTGAAAATCACTTTGTACCCTAAGCAACAGGGAATACTTTCTAAAGAAAGACAATGAATCTACCACATTTTTATTCATTCTCATTCCCATCCCCTATCAATGTGGTGAGTTCTCTGCATCCTGCCAGAAAGTATTCCCTGTCGCCATGTGTACTCGATATCTTGTTCATCTATAATATATCTCAAATTGGAGTAGAAACCATGTAAGTAGGCATTCGATTGATGTACTTTAAAAGCAATTCAATAAACTTTGATACTCTGCATCAATATTACTTACTCTCATTGGTACTATAAACAACTCCCATCGAGCTTATTTGGGATGGCATGGGGTGAAAAATTATCGATCAACTGGTTTACAAGTCACACATGTATTTGAACGAACATATCATATTACACCCAATTATTCTCTTGTGCAATTCTTGCAAGGAGTTCATCGATGGAAGCTGGTGGTGATTCAACTGTGACAGCATCTGGGGGGATCACGTGCACCGGGTTTTTGAATTTGATGTTGTCATGTAAGAAGGAGTAGCATCTTTGGAAAATTGCTTCCTCTTTTGCATTGATGGAGTTCTGTCTGCCATCTGATGACTTCCGGCAGTATGATATATATTTTCTCTTAATGTCATTCCAAATCCGTTCATATCTTTGCACTTTGAAAATTTATGAACTTTAGTGCAAGTTTCGTGATATTATGATGATTAAGCATTTAATCACTCACCTGAAGTTAGGTGCCCCAACACCTTATTCATTTCTTCAGCTAATGACTCAAAAAATTCTTTTTTATAGTTCTGATGGCGAACGATACTCTTATTACAAAAATCGTGGTGCTCCACATAGTTGATGATTAATATTTCTCGTTTATCCATCCTTGCGAATGATCAAGACAGTATATCAAAGCACAGCTGGGATCAAGAAACGCGCGAAATCAATTTTCAATGAGCACAATCGAATCAAAAGGTCCATTCGATTACGCTGTTCGGAGCGCTCCGAACTCTTTGAATTGGGATAATGAAAGAGTCGATAAGGTGTGTTTCTGCTTATCATAGATTGATGACATACTTAATCCGTCTCGCTGAGTATTTATTGTACCATCATAGCCGGTCAAAAAACGTTCGCCGACGGACTAACGACTTGGCATTTGCGACAGGATTTCACGGAGCTCCCCACACTATCATTTAAATGTGGAACTCTCGGAGTGGATGATACCGCATCAATTCATTTTGAGAAACAACATGGGATTGCGGCTCATCCCCAAAAAGTGCGAGATCAAAAAAGAACACAAAGCAAGTGTAAACTGCAGAAAATGTTCCATTTTTTCAATTCCCAATTTTTGGGTATTTGCATTCGAAATTCGTATGAATTCTTGCAAGTAGCATTTTCCGTAGAGTGAGCTTACATCATAAGGAGAACGTGTGAACCTCAAAGTCAGATGGGCTAATACATTCCAAACTCTTGTACCCACTATTTAAAGGTGCTTGCATTCGGAATTCTTATTGAAGAATAATTGAGGGATGCATCTCGTCGTAAGTCTGAGCTGAATTCGAAAGTGATTGTAAAACCGCATAAGAACTATCGTTATTAAAGTCCCAATTTTTCAAACACCGATGTAGGAATGTTGTTAGTGGACATGTGTATCAAGGAGTATGTGAGTTTTGGTAGTGGTTATCAGTCTTTTTTCAAATTTTCTATCCTTCAGTTACGAATATTTTCATTGTAAACTAGTATTGACTTTTTCTTGCATCTCATTTCTGGTTGAATGTAAGCTGAATTCAAAATCTTGATTCTGAAAATGCATAGTCACGTTTGCTTCGATCGTTTACAGTTTTGAATCCCTGATTTGGAGTGATCGCATTCTAAATTCGAGCTGAGAGAACTTTTATGGTTTCGTCCTCTCAAGACGAAGCTGGACTCCACAGGAAAACTTCTCCGAAAACGCATATGACTATAATCGCGAGAACTTACACGGAACGTCTTATGACCTTGTATTTCGACGAGCAAGCTCCGAATCACTCCACTCAAATTTCCTTATACGGATTCTATTAAAATACGACTGGTACTAAAGTTTCAGTCCAACCCCTCCAGTCCTCTCCTTGCTTTTCAAAGATCAAGGGTCGAAATGTCAGGTCCTATACTGTTATATTCACAGTTCTATCTGCTCCACAGCAAGTATTTCCGACTCAAATCAACCATCAGACCGCGAATTTCAGGGTCATCGGGTCCCATTGCGCCAAGATTTCTCGATAGACAATAAAACGTTAAAAGCCGGTAATGTCAGGTCCATATACTACTTTCCTCGTGTCTTATACATACATGTGAAAATCATTTGTAGCGTTCTAGCTCATTTCCAAAAATTTTCTGCTCATGTTTTATAGCTTATTATAACTCAATAAGTGAAAAGGAATATAAAAGATGAGATAGACGTGCGAGGCATCACATTCCAAATTCCGAATTTTTGGGCCCGAACTTTGTAAGTTTTCGCGATAATGCCCATATACACATGGCTAAAAATGCAACAATTATCAAAATTTGTAGAATAACTCATTTTCCAGCCCCTAGCAATGATTCTCACCTTTTGCTCGATCTTTCAGGATGGTCAAGTACTTTGAAAAACTTCACCTACCCCTCTGTGAATTTGTCAATCAAAACCTTCTCTCTAAATCTGTTTGATTGACTTTTCTTGTGGAAGCTTTGACTGGCAGGTCGAGCCACTCTAGTTCGACTGGGATTTAAGGCGTCTCTTTCGAACTCGACTATTTTAGCTCATCGGTCAGTTTGACCGGTGAGAAGCAGTCGAAGGTTGCCTGGATCGGCATCAGCCGAAGCTCGAGTGAACTTACATAATCATTACAGTCACATGTTTATGGTGAATTTTAGCGATCTAACAATAATCGTGGCTCAATGCAGATATTATTTTACTGGATAAGTCTGATTTGTCCAGCACAATTTGATATTTTTATCAATAACTTACGCATCACTTTGCACAGAAAGCTGCGAGGGCTTTTGCATTAAACTAGGAGGGAGTGCTGACATTTTACAAACAATTCTGTGATTGTTTCCACGCAAATAGTTCTAATTGTCATAGTTAGAGTCATTGCCGTCTTTATGCACAAGCCCGCTGCAGAATGTTGTTTCTTATCTGACAGGTGAAACAAAAAAGTATGTGAAAAATCATGGAACAGCCCTGAGAAAAATTTCATCAATCATGAATCGTACTACAATTTCAAATTCTGTAACAATGTCTCGCAAAGTGTTGTCTTTGTTTTCACATCGGCAAGGAAGATGAGCTGAGTCGTCATAAACATTTTCCTCGTATTCGTATTCTGAGCCATGCACGGGTAAAGAATCTGTCGGTGGAAAATTCGACACCAAAACCTAGTAAGGGAATCAAATACGCTAATCACCGCGGATACTCACACCAAAAAGATTATCAGGTAAAGAATCAACTCCAAAACCTAAGAAGGCAATTATCCTCGCAAATCACCGAATACTTGCACCAAAAAGTTTGTCGAGGGAAAAATCAACTTAAACATCTATAAAAGCAAGCCAACCCGCAAATACCCAGATGCTCGGACCAAAGATTCTGTCGGTAAAAAAGTCAAACGCAAAACGTGGGAAGGCAATCAAACCCGCAAAGACCCGGATGCTCGGATTGGAAGTTCTGCCGGAAAAACCAACCCCAAAATCTAGAAAGCCAATCAAATCCGCACGTGGCTGGATGCTCGCATTAAAAATTATGTCGGGCGGTAATTCAAAGTCAAAAACTCACAGCATTTATCGATGTAAAACAACTGTAATGCGTCGTTACTTTTGAGATTTTTGACTATTCGTTGCAATCACTGCGTTGATTACTTCCTCGCAAGGATCTCCGGATCGAGATTTCGGGCATTGGCACTTGTGAATTTCATCCTGGGTTTTGAGGATGATTATTTGGCCGAAATAATTCTCGGTCTGAGCATTCAGTTGTCTGTGGGTTTGATTCTTCCCCCACTAGATTTTCTGAGGCTTTCGGTCCGGGTATTCAGTTATTTACGGGTTCCACTGCTTGGCTGGGTTCTGCGGTGAATTTTGCCCCCCCCCCCACACAAAAATCACAGCCCGAGTTTCTGGTTATTTGTGGATTCCACTGCCTTTTATGAGTTTTGGGGTTGATTTTTCCCCCGGCAGGATTTTTGGTGCAAGCATCCGAATACTCTCGGGCTGTATTTCATCGTCTTTAACAGTGCATGGTCCAAAATACAACGTCAGGTGAAAATTTCATGAATACTTAGCTCTCCTTTCTACTCGTCGGTGTCATGGTGCACTCCCCAAAAGTTGGAAATGTTCAAGCTCGACGTCACGCTGTCTCACTCGCACTCATTGCTAAAATTGGAAGAATAAAGAGACACGAAATCGCGTATTTGGAAAATAACCTTGATCAAACTTTCTGGCTTATGGTCGACGCCCAGAGCGATAACAATTGCCATTTCAATCAACCGCCGTTTATTTCAGTGAAAATCATGTTAGCGCTAAAAATCTTGCAGGGTGTGGTAACTCTACTCAGAGCATCCAGAATCTTTTTCTCTCATGTTTTTTCACACATGGCTCTACAACTTTATAGACTCGGGTTACAAACGAGCTCGCAAAATTAATTTTGTTCGGGTTATGGGAAAAAATAGTTACGCTGCTGAAGGAGATTAGCAGTATGCTTTCGCCCGATGTGATATGCTAGGCATTAAAATGAATCTTTCACCCACTATCACCCTTTGTTAAAATGTTAAGTTTTTGAGAAAAAATTTTTTTTTTCAATCATGTTCAAAAGGATTTCAGTAAAACTCAGTATCAACCAATAGGTTTGGTGAGCGAACAAAGTACAAATTTAGTATAATCGAAATTTGAATAAATTATTTCCAGAGAAAGATATCCGTATAAAATATAAATATTGAAGGAAATTTGTTTTTAAATTTTGAGTGATTTTTTTCAGAAAGAAAATTAGAGGGATTACAGCTATCTAAACTAAGGTCTTTAAGAAATATCTGTGGTTCGGTTGACATTGAATTTTAATACGTTTACTTCAAATATGATTATAAGTGGGTTTTTGATCCCCTGTGCGAGAAATTAAGTTCTTCGCACAGATATTCCACATTCACTCACAGTTTTCAAAAAAACTCAGTTCAATACAACGGGTGCCAAACTAAATCTTCGCATACTCGTGATGGTTTTGACCCTTGGCTACGGCTCAGGCCGGAAATACATCACTCGAACGCGAAAAAATTATTTACACCCTTGGAACAAAATGTACTATTTTCGTCAAAATTTTGTTTTTTTGTCTTGATAATAATGATGTATGCAGATTAAATGAAGTTTCCATATCGAGTTTTCGATGGGATAAGCTGAAAAACTGTAGCCCATGATACCCAAATTGGCGCAAGACAGCGGGGAAGAAAGATATTTCACTATGAAGGTACACATTTTTAGCAGTTTTACATAAAAAAGAACCTCTGAATGAAACATGACAGGGAGAAGAGATCAGTCAAATCGCTGGCCTCATCTTTCAATGAATCTCTAAAACTTTTAGAAATGCAAAATTTGATCAGATAGAAGGAAGAAGAGAATCAGGCCATAGAAAAAAAAACATACGTACACACATATATACCCACGCATGCAAAGAATGACAGAAATGAGTCTCATAGGTTTAGGAAGTATACAAGAGGGGCCAGTGTTACCTACAATCAATAGATTTTGGAGAGAGAAGTAAACAGATATAGATTTTATCCACATGGAAGAAGATATGTTGAACAAAACGTTGAATTGAATGGAAAATTGAGCGAAATATTTGCTGTGCCAAAAACAAGTTCTTCTCTTTAGAGAGAGCAAAGTCGGTCAAGTTCCACGATTTTGACAAAAAATCTTCCTAATTTTGAGGAATATATTCAGACTAAACCTTGCTCGGACGGACTTTTACCCTCTTCAACTCAGGGAAAACTTATGACTCCATACTTTCAATCCGTTCAACCCTCACAAAATTGTTTTCGCGCGATCGTTCGCACTCGGTTATAAAACATCGTTGAGTAAGCAGTTAAAAAATCTTGAACGTGTGACAAAGAACTTCGATATTCCGTGACGATTTTCAAGCTAGCATGATTTTGATTGAAGGGAAGGGTGATTGATTCATAGATATCCAGATTTTTATAGCTCTGCGCGTCGATTATCGTCAAGAAATGTCTATTGAAATAAATTTCGCATCCAATAGTTTGATAGATTTTTGTATAATTGTCAAACGCTTTTTTATAAATTGCCGTAAACCCAAGGGCGTCGGAGCACTTGCGATTTCAGTTAAGGTCTTCGTGGCATTTTCTGCAAGATACTTTATTTGTGACATTTTTTAAGCACGATTATCGCTTGTGCCATGAATTTGTATCTACACTTACAACTGGCGATTTTGATCTAATTGTTCTCAGAAAATCAAACGTATCACGGCTCATTAAGTGAATTTTCGTGATGAGCTTCAATATTGCAAGGAATTAAACTAGCTATGAAGATGAAGTGATATGAAACCTTCAACACCTCAAATTAAAAATACGTTTTCGTATCCATTTGTGACTCATTTGCTCATTGTGTATTATGAATCATATGCAATAAAAATAGTCTCGAGCTCATGAGATCGTCATTTTGGTCAGTTTGGTTGAAGTTCTGATTCAACTAACTGGTGGAAGTTTTTTGAATACATTCTTTACAGTGATATACAAATATCCGCGGTTGAGAGCCGGTTGCAAATCGGCTTTGTATTCATTACTTCGCTCATATTGTAGGAATCGACCGCGCAAGTCTGGACAATATACTGCCACAGGAGGGCAAACTCCCAAAGAAATTTTGATCCCAACCATACACGAGCTCGTTTGTCTAGCAACCCTCGTCGTTTCACACGTCGATTCTCATTATATCTTAAATATATGCTCTTTCTCATTCGTCAGACATAACTCAAGTAGAGCTGGTTGGTGGCCTAAGTGGAGATGAAAATTCTCCTCTCCCACGCTTTTACGGTTGAGGCATATTTACCATTGAAATTCATGTACAGCATAGAGCCCTGATAATCTTTCGGAATAAAATCGCGAGCTTGGAAAGAATTTTGTCTTCAACATCATTGAGCGAAGTTGGCTCTCGCTGGGACAAAAAAATTACAGAGACATTGTAAAAGTTGGAACGATCCCAAGAAACCCGCGGTGTGATTTTGTTACAAGATTTTGCAGGAAATCATATTCATTTTACATGTGGAAAACACTAATTCCAGGATATTGTCTAGGACATGAGGATCCCTGTGTGGTCTGATTGACGGGTTTCCTGTTCGATCTCGTGATTGGACCCACTATCACTAAAATAATGTGATCAAAGACATGCTTGCATTAACATTTTTTTTATGAAATACACAATCCGTGCACATCCATGTATCTACGTTAGACGCTATTTAAAAAGCTATACGGTATTCCACTTATCCCCCAACACTAAAAAATGATAAAAAATCATACCCAACATTGGTCAGGCGTGTAGTACACTCTTTGTGCTGCAGCACGCGACAGTAGTCTATAACGAAGTTGCTAGCGTCCAAATATTTTTGTAGAGGCGACAAGTCTTACACTTTTTCTGAAGAGTTCGCGGGCTCTTGTGTAACAGAACAAGAATGAGTACACTGCCAGTCAAAAGTTTCAGGACTCCCAAAATTTTTTACTCCGATTTTTTAAGTGGAACTACTAGGCTCTACTCGAGCGAAAAGGACTTTATCAGAGCTCATTTTGAAGGTCTTTTTACGTCCTTGAAGATGATATTATTCATTTTCATCAGTACGGATCTGGATCTTCCCAATTTGAGCTTGAAAAAGTGCCAATTTCGATGATTTTTGAGGGAATCTTCTTGGTCCCGTAGTCCGAAGTTACAGAAATATTTCAAATGAAACTCAACAGACCTGAAAGTATAAGTGTAAAACTTCAAAATCCGTTTTTGGACGTCCCTTCACGTTACTCCTACTCCGAGCTATGACATTTTCTGTGATGAAATATTTTTCGCCAAAAGTAACACCAAAAATCCAAAAAGACAGACAAATGCGTTTAAAAGGAAATATAATCTCTGATTCTGGTATCTCTCTTCTATATCATGATCAAGAGGACAAGGAATCTTTGGGACATGCCCCAAAAGTGAATTTCTACGTCATTTTTTAATAAGGGTGCTACTTTTGTCGGGAATACTCTCCTCGATGAAAATGTCATAGCTCGGAGTAGGAGTAATGTAGAGGGACGTTCAAAAACGGATTTTGAAGCTCTAAACTTATACTTTCAGGTCTGTTGAGTTCCATTAAAAAAACATTTCTGCACCTTTGGTCTACGGGAGCCAGAAGATTCTCCCAAAAATCATCGAAATTGGCACTTTTTCAAGCTCAAATTGGAAAGATCCAGATTCGTACTGATAAAGATGAATAATACCATCTCAAAGTATGCGAAAAGGCCTTCAAAATAAGCTCTGATAAAACCCTCTTCAGTCAAGTAGGGCCTAGTAGTTCCATCTGCAAAACTGGAAAAAATTTTTTGGGTGGCCTGAAACTTATGACCGGCAGGTGTATATTTGGGGCATCAATCTCCATGATCAAATGTAACAAAACTCGATAGAATCACGCCAATGAACGTGGATTGACACCTGAAACAAGGGGGGAAATCAATATCTCAAGAATATGTCATTCAACGGATGTACCGATCTTGCCATGGCAGATGTCCAGCTCCACCCGGAGAGAAGAATTGAGCCAATTCATTTCGAATGGCAGTTGGAACAAGCGGATGGTATGCAGGATTGGCCTCTACATCAAAGCCTTCGGGCAGTCCAGCTCCAAAATCTTGCAGCTCAGGGTTGGCATCTGTGATCAAGTAGTTGTTGAGACACATGATGGTCACAATAACGTCCTTGGTAACATCAAGGTCAAATCGAAGGGGAGAATCTAGGACCTCCCACTTCTTGTCTATGTTACCAAAAGTGCATTCTGACGGCATCCTTCCACGACTGTGCCGGAAATTGAATGCTTTCTGGCTCTCATTCAGGCCAAGTCGCCGACTGTATGGCTTCATAAAGTTCTCTCTCAGGGCAAAGGGGCAACACAACATCTGTGCCTGGCAGTGCTCGAGGAGCTGGGAAGTTACACTCGCCATTAGCGATTTTCGTAGGAAGCGATGAGTGAGCTAGAGCACTTGGGTCGCTTAGGTGACCTGCAAAATCGGAACATCAAATAATATGGTGGAATTTTGAGAAGCACGCGTGGCGATTATTTCTATATACACTGTGAAAAAATGGTTGAATTTGCCACCAACATTCAACTACCTCCTTGAATTTTCAACCACACTAATTGGATATCCGATCAGTCGGTTGAAGTTTTTCTGAAGAATTTAGTACAGTGTACATATATATGTGTGTCTAGCCATGAATCATGAAAATCGTATTGATATCATCATGATGCAACGCCTTTGATAAAATAGCCAATATTGTGGAACTCGTCATAAGGGGACGGCCTTAATTTATGGAATGGTTTCAGGCGGGGGGGATGTCTTCCAATTTCTTGCGTTCCATGTACAGTACCGTTCAAAAGTTATCGATGGGTAATCCCTCGGGTATCCAGACTTGCAACAGCGATAAGTCGAATTTTATGCGTTGTACGATAATTTTCAAAAAAGCATCTTGAAGAGCAGAAAAAATACTAACTTTGATTGGTTTTGGATGATTTTTATCCAATATTTTCGATGGTCCTACACGATGATGAAAAAATAGAAAATCTAAAAATTTTTTAATCTCATTGAGACATCTCCAGTTTTAATGCGAATAAAGATACTGCAATTCTGAAAAAATCATCTTGTAGAGCGGAAAAAATGCTATGTGTAGCTATTTTCTGATTATATTTTACGTCCTGTGGATGAGGACGTGCGAGCTGTCCAAATCCCCGAAATCATGGTTTTTCCACGTTCTCTATGCCGTTTCTGGTGATGAACAGTCATTTTGGGTATCTAGACAGCTCATACGTTCTCACACGCGGTACGTAAAAAATAATCAAAAAATAGCTACACATAGCATTTTTCCGCTGTACAAGATGCTTTTTTCAGAATTGGAGTATTTTCTTTCGCATCAAAACTGCAGGTGTCTCTATGGTAGTCAAAAATTTTTAGATTTTCTACTTTTTATCAGCGTGTAGGACCTTCAAAAATATTCGATAAAAATTATTGAAACCCAATAAAATTCAGTATTTTTTCTGCTCTTTAAGATACTTTTTGGGAAATTGTCGCACAACCACTAGAATTTGACTTATCGCTGTTGCAAGTCAGGGTACTCGAGAGATCGTCCATCGAGAACTTATGAACGGTACTGTATGGGTCAACAATTTTCCATTAGAAAAATCTTATTAGGGGCGGGTGAATGAAATCGTGAAATTTTTCCTTGCGTAATTATGAATATAACCTTCAGATTCATTTTACTCCAAGAAATGAGACATGAAATAGCAGTTGAATGTCAAAGGATCAATTATTAGAATATTATAGGATAACTGAGCTCTCCGCTCTAATTTTTGATGCTTGCTCCCAGACTTTACATTCAATTTTTATGTTTTTATGACATCCAGTACCACTGTTATTCATTAATATTGCTTACCATAGTCTCCAAGGCTGAACCACAGGATCCGAAGATCAGCATCACAAATTATTAGCAAAATTATGCTATGGAAATTCTTGTAATTGAAGAATAGAGTCCCTCCATGAGGTGGACGTAATATCCACACATGCGTTCCATCAAGAGCTCCAAGACAGTTAGGATTTTGCCATTTTGTCCAAAATCTGTAGGCAATACTCAGCCAATGAGCTGGTTCACTAGGAAACTTGAGGTACAGAGGTGATAACACTATTCTCAATGCGTGGCAAGTTTCTGCCAAGATGCCGTACAAGGTGGAAACACCGATGGAAAAGAAAGTTGCTGCAAGTGTGATATTGCCCCCTTTTGCCAGGTAACTGTACAATGATAAAGCAATACGATTCATGGAGAATGTTATAATAGCCTTTGCATGGCCCGTAAAGTAAGTATACTGAGTAGTATGTTGTTAATCGTAACTTGTACTCACAGCAAAGTTGCTGCCAGCCTGATTTCAGTGCATATAGGTTGACGTCTTATCACTTGCTTCTGGATCATAGGTTGCACAAGACTGTGGATATGATCAAAATTTTGAGGTCCCATGTGGAACAATCGATAGAATCCTTCGTGATCATTATCCTTCAAGTAAGAAATTATTCGTGCATATCCTCCAACAGAATTCCTGACAGCTGGCTCTAATAAAGGTTTCACCCACCATCGCCTTAATCTCTTCTTCTTGGTTTTTACTTGTCTCAAATTGATAAGTAAAGACAAAGCTGCATTCTGAAGTTTGAGACAGGCTATGGTTTTCTTTAGTCTTTCTCTGGTTTGAACAGCAACCATTCTAGAGATGTAGGATGTCTAGGGGTGATGGTTCAAGGTTAACAAACGATGCAGAGGATAATGACAGAAATTCATATTATACTCACCTCGACAAATCATGACGATGAGATAAATAGACAGCTTTTACGAACAGATAATCGATAGTATAGTACGACTGTTTTTCTGTCTGAACTTGCGGACTGGGATGAACGTTTTTGTCATGAAATTCTGCTGAACGGATTTCCATATCAGCAAATCATCCCACGATCATCACCAGACAGACATCAGTTCAGGCGACTTCAGGCCACTTCAGGCTATAGCCAGGACAGGCGTTTTCCACAATTTTTTGAGGTACGGGATACTAACCTAACTTTACATCGCTACCACAAGAAAGAGTTGGGTTGATATTCAAATTTTTTTTTTTTTTTTTTTTTTTTTTTTTTTTATTGGAGATAAACGGTCCAGTGGACCTTTACAGAGCTCAAATAATTTGTATTCATGATGAGGTGGACAACATAGTTCACATTGAAACCACCTTATAACAAAATAATAATCAAAATTGAATAATAGATAGACATATGTATATATATGAACAAAGAGATGAACAAAAATAATAAAAACAACTTTTTTTTTTTTTTTTTTTTTTTTTTTTTTTTTTTTCAAGCATAAACAAAAATCTCGCTTTTGCATAATTTTTTGAACGTACCTATGGAGGTTGAAAAAAAATCAAGGTTATTACCAATATTGTTAGCTAAATCACACATTCTACGTAATGGGGATGCGTGATTAAAATTTCTCTGATCAACGAAAAATAAAATATTTCGAGGTCTCAGTCTTATATTAGGTACGCGTAAACCAACCCTGCCCAACAGTTCACTTGAGTCGACATAGTTACCCAGAATTTTATATAGATATAATAGATCTTGATATTTCCACCATGATTCTAGAGAACATATCCTAAATTTATTAGCTATTTCTGAGTAATCATGTGCGTAAGGGTGCATAGGTGTCCCAATAAAATATGAAAGGTGACGTAAGAATTTATGTTGAATAGTTTCAAGCTCCTTTATCACACCTTTTTTTCTTGGAACCCAGATGGATGAAGCATATGTTAACTGAGATCTAACAAGTGTATGGTATAATGTGCAGAGAGTTTCAGGATCTTTAAATTGTTTTGATTTTCTGCGAATTATTGCTAGCATTCTTGATGCTTTATTTCGAATAAATTTCAAATGAGATGCAAAAGTAAGGCCTGGGTCCATGATTACTCCTAAATCACGAATTTCGCTAACTCTTTGAATAATCATATTGTTCAAAGTATATGTGAATTCATGTTGGATTTTTTTCTTACAGTAAAAAGATATAACATTACATTTTTTTATATTAAAATTCATAGAATTATCATTGCACCACTTTTGTAATGCATATATATCCTCCTGAAGCAAAAATGAATCATGTTGGTTACAAATTTTTCTATAGATCTTGAGATCATCAGCAAACAGTAGGGCATGCGAATACTTTATCACCTCAGTTATGTCATTAATAAATATATTGAACAAAAGGGCTCCGAGGTGAGACCCTTGCGGTACACCTGAGGTCACATCAAAATATTCAGACGTGTTACCATTTATCCTGACAGATTGAATTCTATCTGTTAGAAATGATTGAAGCCATAACAATAATGATCCTTGGATACCAATTTTATACAGTTTATGTAGGAGTAAGCTGTGATTCACACAGTCAAAAGCTTTTACTAGATCAAAATAAACAGCGTCTACCTGATTGTTTTCATTGAAAGAATCAACTATGTATTCCGTAAAAGTAGCAAGGTTTGATGTGGTTGATCTCTTGGGTACAAAGCCATGTTGTTGTGGTATGATTGCATGACAGTAGGCAGATGATAATGCATCTTCAACTAGTGAATCAAGAATTTTTGCAAATAAAGGGACCTTGGATATTGGTCTGTAATTGCCCGCTAAATGTGGATCGCCTGACTTAGGTATTGGCGATATCCAGCTTGACTTCCAAATCTTAGGGAATTTTCCTATTTTCAAAGAGTAATTAAATAATATTTGTAAAGGTTCGGCAAGGTATAAGGCACAATTCTTTATAAATAGAGAATGGATCCCATCAGGGCCTAAGCCAAGGTTACTCCTTGTATTTTCAAGGGCTTCAAAAATTCTATCACGACCAACTTCTAGATTTGAAATTACTGGTAAATCAACCCTTTCTCTAAAATTAGAATTGCTAGAAAAACCAGGGTTTTGCGTATTATAAAAGGAGGAGAAGTATTCAGCAAATATGGATACCGTGCCCTGTGCATCTTTGGATTCTTTTGTTCCAAGTTTTACATTAACCGGAATTTTATTACAACTATCCTTGGGATTAACAAATGTCCAAAACTTTCTACAGTCAATTTTGATGTCAGACTCAATCTTACTTACATAGGCCCTATATGCCTGAGTAATTAACCTTTTACATTTTGTTCTCTGTTCTTTAAAAATTCCATAATCATCCATTGAATCAGATTCTTTAAACTTTATGTGAAGAATTTTTTTTATCGTTATCTCTTTTTTGATATTCTTTGAGAACCACTTAGGATATTTGGATGTATATCTTTTTTTACTAGGCACATTACACCCTATGACTTGAAAAAGCTTAGTATAAAATCTATCAACTGCAGTATCCAAATTTTCTATGTCTCCAAAAAAATTTACCCAGTCAACTCTTCTCAATTCATCATTTATCTTTCCAAAATCAGTGGAATAATAGTCAAAATAGAAGTCTGAGGAGTTAAGTAGGCTTTCATTATGAATAGCAAAACTAAAAAAGTATCCAGAGTGAAGAGAAATATCATCAAATAGAGGGTCATCACAGATTTCACACTTAGAGTCTTTTATGTCTGTAAATATCAAGTCCAATATATTTCCTCTCATGTTGGGGAAGCCATAGCACTGCACCATTGACAACTGATTTATCCCCAATTCAAGTGAGGATACACCATCTCTCACATGGGAATTAGGATGATGACCAGTAGCATACACTATATTATCACTCGATTTATCGTTGGATTTCTTGAAATCCAACGATATATCTTGAAATCCTCGAAATTTATCGTTGGATTTCTTGAAATTTATTGTCAGAAACTATTCACTTGCGGCGACTGCCCTGGGATGTCTGTAATTATTTTTTACTGAAGTGTGTTTATCAGCATCCCAAAATTGTATTTGTTGAAATTCAGTATAATCGAAGATAATGACATCCAGTCAAACAGACGGCTCATTGGCATTCGTCATGGACCTCATTGAGAATTTCAGACAACGTCCTCAGTTGTACGATAAAAAAGACGAACGGTATAAACTATCTAAATGCAAAGAAAAAGCCTACGCCGAGATTGTCACGGCAGTGAATAAAAACCAGCCAAAAGGGAATAAGATAACCGGTTAGTATTCACAAATACAAATGTATAACCCATCAAACCAGGTCAAACCATTCAAGTATACTGATATTTAACTTTTTCACAAAGTCTCTCACCTCAAATTTTACTTGAATTCAACATTCAAAATTTGTATAAGTAGTAGAATTCTCTTTCGAGAGCTGTTTTGTCACTGTCTTGTATACAAGTGGATCATTGAGAAGGAGTGAAAACTTGGGTACTTTTCAAAGGGTAGCCTGTTCAGAATACACTTACTTATCACAAGGCTTGTAACTAATTATAGTATTTCTCTCATTCTCTCATTATATCAGAAGAAGATGTGAAGAGGCGATGGAGGAACATCAGGAAGTCGATGACTTCTTACCTGTCTGGTAAAACATCCAGAAAATACTATTTGGCAGATAAATTGGGATTCCTTGTACCTCACTTGGATTACAAGCCTACTGTAAAAAAAGAGAAATCAGATGGGGAAGACAGTGAAGAAGATCCTTCTGAAATAGAAACGAAAGGTACAGATGATGGTGAAGAGATCAAGATTGAGCAAGTTCTAAAAGAAAACACAATGGAACAGAATTCTAGAGAAAGTCAAAGCTCTACAGCTAAAAAATCTCAGGCCAGGAACAAAGATCCTCAGCATCTCATCAAGGAGGTATGCGAAGGGATATATCACAAAAATGGGAATGGAAAAAGGAAGAATACTGAAGAAAACGACAAGCCACAAGGCTCAAAAATGTTGCCACCCTTTTCCAAGAAGTATGTGCAAGAGAAAGAGAATATTTCAGCTCTAGAAGAGCAAACAATGAGAGTGGCTTCCGAGGCCATGAATGCAATTCAAGACATGATGAAAAAAGAAAATGAAGCAAAACCAGACCCACACATGAGAGCGATCAAGCAAGCCATGAAAGATGTCCCTGGGAGGCATCTTTTGGAGTGTTCAAATGGAATCTTGATGATTATTGATAAGTTTGTGAATGCTTCGAATGAGTAGCATTGCAGTGCATCCATTATTGTTTCAAATATTAACAAAACTTCATGTGAATTTCAGTCAAAATATTTATTGTACATCTTATATTATGAATTGAATTGCCTATAATAAATCATCTCTTATTTGAACCAGATGGAGAGTTCATTTACTGTAAACGATTTCAATAGGCTGATACTAAAAGTCCTAATTGAGAATAAGATTCATTCAAATACAGCAATATTGATCCCCGATTCACTTATTTACTTGGATTCTCAAGTATTCATATCCATTGGTCAAGTTTATATTACATTTTGGGTAAATCTCCATAAATACTAACTTATTATTTAAAAATAGTATTACAAACACACTCAATGAATACAAGGTTCTCAATTATAAAAAGATTTTGGATATCTCATGAACTCATGTCAGAGGCAGTATCGGAGGACCCAATGCTTTAATACAATCGGAAAAACCACCCTGAACATTTGAAACCGCTAAATTAGATTGTATTAGTTCTACCTGACAACTTGATGATGCCTGCATGGTTCCATCGTAATCTCGTTAATTTTAGATGATGTAGTAATGAGCTGAAGTGAAAAAGGTACTGTATTCAATTTATATACGAAATGAACCTTAACAGAGCTGGGATCCAGGCACCGACGTTGGATTTTTCATAAATTGCAAGGGACTAAGTAAAATTCGAAGATGATTTAAAAACCAAATCAGAACCATATCATAATCAGAGCATCTCTCTTTCATTTCTAACCGTATCAACATCAGGGTCGACAGAATATTCCAGGTGGTGCGCAGTTGTCACAATAGTTCTATTCACTGTTTCAGGAACTCACAGTCACGTTCCCTTTTTCCACTGCCAATGAAGCGAAATTCCTATGAATCCATTTGTAAAAATTTTTTTGCTGATGAAGCTGCAGGAGTTTTCTCATCTAGAACGAAGAAAAATTAATCAGAATTGATAATCCACTCAAGATAATGATCAATATTAGCCTAAATGGAGAGATTTCATATTATATTTCTTATGATAATGACGAGCTGAACAAAGTAACATCCATTTATCTAGAATGACATAATGGAATATATCGAGTAATAAATATGTATGTACCTGTCTCTTTTTTCTCCATTGCCTTTTTTCCAGTGAAGAATAATTGCTTTTGTCCTCCTCAATCTATTGACTGAAGCAACCTGGGACTCTGGTCACTTAGTTATGCTGCGAAGCAAGACAGAGTTTGCCAACTCCGAGAATCTTAGGACATGTTTGACTTTGGTCACATGTACTGGTGTTAGCAAAATGAAATTTGCAACTAACTCACTTTCATTCCTGCTGGTCAATTGAATTTCATTTGCAGTTCTTTTGATGGCTTTAGCTGATGAACCAGGTGATTCTTAATTTGTCGATCCAAAGATTTCATTCATTGTTCTTTTTTTCATGGACATGGGAGTTCCTCCAAGTCTCAGATGTATTATGTTTGCTTCAGTCTTGAGAATTTGGAGTACTTGCAGATTTCACTTGAAAGGGAGAATGCACTTTTTCCCCTGACTCTGTGATAATCATTCTTCATAAATGAATCAAAGTAAAAGAAATCACTGATGTGTACTGAAGAGCCACAATGTACGGATGGCTCAGATTTATCTTCTAGTGACTGAGATTCTGCTTCAATCTAAGCATGGCGGTTGAATAACTTTGAGATCCAGGATTTCTCTGACTTACTACTACGAGATCCTTTGGTTAACTTGGTGCTGGTTGGCTGCTATGCTGGAGAAGATTTGGAGCTCATGAGTCTTCTGGGTGGTTCACACAGGGTTTGAGTATATTTGGTTTTCAGAGTTTGAAACTTTTTAGCAGGCACGTTATACAATGTTCACAGTGCAGAGTTGCAATTCGGTCTCTTGGCATATTTTGTCATACTGGTCAAGACTTTTGCGGATGGTGTCACTTGTTCAAGAGGATACCTCATTGGAGCTCTGGACGACCTTGGGCTCCAAAATCTCTGTTCCTCATGATGAACACACATGAGTTTGATGCTTAGTTCATTTTGTGAAGCAACGCTATTGACTGCTTGATTCTTGTCAAACAATGTATTTCATTGGACTATCAAAATATTTGCAGAATCGTCTTCTTCAGCCTTAGTGTAAGACTAATTTATGTATTTGTTCCAAAATTTTTCTGATAACGAGGATTATCCTGAGTGTTTTGGAGGAATATCAAGGTTATGTCCAAGATATCTGTAGGAGCAAATGTAACTTGGACGTAAAAAATCCATCCATTCCCACACTTCATACAACACAAACAAAATGACGCAATAGGAAAGATCTGACTGGAAAACCTGGTATTGACATTATCGGTTGTCAAGATTACGTCAAGTTACTCCAGAAGCTGTAAATAAATTTCAATGCAATAATTCAAAAGTTATCAATCCACAATTAGGAAATCTAAATATTTTTAACCTACCCCATAGATTTTACTTTGACAAGGGGAGGCAAAAGGTGTCCAAAAATTGTTGGGCGAGCACCATCGGCGTCGACGTCACCCACTTGATCCCCGGGTGCACCCTGGCCGCGCTTACAACCTGGGTCTTGGATCCTGACACCACCCGGGTCTGCGGTGCGGGACAGAGGCCACACCAGCACTGGCACCGGGATCCAAGCAGTCGGGAATAATCAGCACACAGCACTTCTAGGCGAGCACCATCGACGTCGTCGCCACCCACTTGATCCCCGGGTGCACCCTGGCCGCGCTTACGACCTATGGGTCTTGGACCCGCACACCGTCCGCGGGGCTACATTGCCACACCGCAGCAGCGGCACCGGGAGTCGGGCGCAGCTCGGGCCCACGGGAACAGTCACGAGTTGTGAGTGCATCAAACTCACCATAGACTGTTGTACCCGATAAAAAATTTCGTGTGGCGTGGCGCGCGATAGCGCGTCGTGGCGTGGCGCAAAATCGTAGCGTAGCGCTTTATCTGTCATCACCCTTAGGTGGAGCATGCGGATGCGGAACGGAACTCCGTGACGTCTGCTACTTAGCAGCAGACAACGACACTTGAAAACACTTCGATTGACCCACGTGCTACGAGCGAATCACAATAGCAAAAACAGGTAAGCACTTTACTAAACAGCCATACCTAAAAAGTCGTATACACATGTTCAACGCGTGGCGAAAAGGAGATTCATCATTGCTAGAAAGTTATGTGGGCATGAAAAAATGTGAAACTTGTACAACCACCTGTGGAAGTATATATATATAGTGCATCCTAACCTCACTGCAATTCTCTTTCATTCAAGACGTATTATTGTAGTATGAATTTGAGATCCTGTTTTTCGACAATTCTGACGACTAATTATCGGATAAAATTGATAAGTGGAATCCCGACGTTCTCGTTGCGCCATTAACCTATAAATGCAAAAAAAAGTCTGTGCCAAGGTATGTGCCTATGGATGTAGCAAGTAACACAGCAACATAATAAGAGCATTCCTTGTATTATATGAGCGTTTCTTTGGAACTTTCGCACTTTGCTGAAAATCCTTGAAAAATGAAAAATGGAAACCGCCGCGCTCAACGCACACTTTGGACCTTCTGCACACGTATTTGTGTAGAATTTGGAGTTACAAATCGACTATTGAAACTCATATAGCGTTGGTGGCGTCGCCAAAATCCCGTTAACGAGTCGAGTTTTTAGTAGTTTTTCGTCGATTTTTCAGAATTTCTTGAGCATACATTTGGCAAGATTGATAATTTCGACGAATGCCTTGGGCTTTTTGCAGCTTCGCAAGGTCATGGTATCCATTTGATCACAATTGGTTTTATCAACATATAGCTCAATCCGCCTATGTGGGGTGAGAAAAATTGAATTTTTTTCGTGAGTCGAGTTTTTTCTATTTTACGTCAGAACGGTCGTGTTCTACACAGGAAAATCGCACAAGCACGAGCCTTGTAGTAAAATCTCCCAAATTGCATCTACGTTGGATATGTATTCCGAAAATTGCGTTCAGAGTCTCGGCATGAGCTTGGCGTAATCATCTTTGAGTTGACGAGACATGATTGATTCTTTATTTCCAATTTTCGAAGTCGTGAAATTTTGGCTGAATTTGTAGCACACCATCGCGCTCCTGGGACATCTTTCTTCAATATTTTATCCACCAAATACAGCTGGAATCAACCCGAAAGGTTACGCTCGGGTTACGCGGGATCACCAGACTATTAGTAAGACTGTAAGAGAGCACTAAGTATTTCCACAGGATTTTCCCCACTTTTTCTCTCTTCAAGTGAGCTAGAATGAATCAACCTGCTTCTTCATTTCAAGACTTGGATAATGATATTTTCACTTCGATCGGGACCGATAGATTTGATTGTTCTTTCATATCATCATCCATAGCTGTATTCCAGCAGGTGTAGAAGTTCCAAAGAAATGCCCATATAGCCATTCTTGCTCGCATTCTTGACGATATCTAGCATTCTTTTGAGAAAGATCCTACGTGTGAATCTACCCATGATTTGAAATTTCTTTCTGTAAAAAATGGTATTATAGCTGACATGCAATCAAATATATTAGTAATTACATTATCTCTCTTATTACATTGTGTCAACAACCGTCGGGTCAGATATCAAAAACGAAGAAATTCTCACCCCCTGCGGTTAACTTTTTCTACCAGTGAGTATTTCATATCTATAGAAAGTTTCATGCAGACCATTACCTCCTTGTCTCTGCGACTCTCAGTATGTAAATTTATATATTTCCATTCTATTCGATACTGATATTCTGAAAATTTGAAGTATCATACGAATAAGGTATTCAAAACCATCACAATCATCGATAAAAATTAGAAAACAGATTTTTGATATGATGTTTTCTATGAAGTTTCGATAGTTCGCTCAAAGTTTATCAGTGCGACTAAAGTTGATTTCAAAAAAAGTATTAGCAATACTCCTTCCTCTGAAGAATTTTGAAATTCGACACAAACTTAGTGCGAACTTCGAATCCAGTGAACCGCAATAGCCATAGCCATTTTGATATTTGGTGAATTTTGATGCATTCTTTTAAAGTTAACAAATCCACATCACTGGAACAAAGAGGTTTTTCCAACATCTGCATTACTCGAACGAAGAGCTTGTTTTTCGTCTTAGAGTTCGAGCTTTTTAAAGCCCTATACATTGATGAGTGGAATCGGGTAAAAAAATTTTATGACCATTTATGACCACAAAGTCGATGCCGCTAGATGCCGCGCTGCGCACCGCATTTTGTTCGACCTTAATGATGGTTCGGCCCGCGCTTTACGACCTATAATAGCTTCCAGAACTTTCATCTGACATCCTCTTTTCCCTTGGCCTTTTCACGGGATCATCGAATGCCATCCATGTATGTACTATTATTTCACACGTGTGTGTATGTATTTCGTCCCACCACTCTCGCTCTCTCTAAGCAAGGACAGATCTATCTCTGACATAGCCTGACCGCAGAGGCCTGACGTTGCTTGGAGGATCGCTAGTAGTGTTTGGCTAGAGAAGTGTTGTACGAAAATTCAAGCGAGTGACATCGCAATCTCTTGGCTCTCTGTGTAGGTATCTTTGTATACCATTTTAAAACGTGTCACAAGTCACAAGTAAAATACAAAGCACGAAACACAAGATGCGGTTGATCAACTTCACAGCTCCTCAAACAACCTAATCGTGTGAAGTTATTATTTAAAAAAATTTTCAGAACAACATTACACCAGTGCTCCACATCATCGATTGAAAAATTTTGAGAATAATTTCTCGGTAGCCGAGGCTCGTGCAACTAATTATTCTACAGATCTGCAGAAGGTATGTTATTCTCTCTAGAGATTTCTGAAAAGAAGAATGATTTTGAGAAAATATTTTAGAAGTCTATAACATGGGTTAGATTAGAATTATGTATTTTATCAGGGTAACTGAAGATTAATCTTTATACGGCTCGACGCGCAAACTGCGTGTTTCCACGCTTTATCGAAAAGAACAAAGATTTTTGGCACTCGACGCATAGTGTACTATTTGAAATCATGGATGGAAATCAATTCTTCTGATGCGATTCTCCCTATACTCTCGTTCCGAGATCATACTTCGAAATCTGCAACCCAGCAACTTTAGATGGATTGCAAACCTTTATAGCAACCGAAAAAAGCTCTCGAAAATAATCGAGATCATATTGGTCTCGTCCGAGATTATGATTTAATGCAGGCCTCTAAATAAATAAGGAAAAAGATTTACTCCTATACATAGAATTTTCTTCTATGCTTTTGAAACTCACAAAGTATGATGTGCACATTTTATGGTCTTTCTATAAAGCTCTTCCAAGTATGATCGAATTAAACATATTTTATGCAATTTTCCGATGTTTGGGTGCTTACAAAATTGTATAAAATAGCATTCGCGCCTCGATCATGAGGTTTCCCGCTTCCAAGCGATTACTTCGACCCTCGCCTGCGGCTCGGGCCGGAAACCAATCGCTCGGAAGCGAGCTACAACCTCATAATCTCGGTGCGAAATCTACTATTTTAATAGTAAATACGCTGCTAAAAGTGATTAGCAGAATGCTTTCTCACGGCGTTATATGATGATAATTTCAACGAAAAAGAAAGTACCCTATATTTTGAGTTTTTCTTTTGAGGAAGCATTCCAGAGAGATTTGGGTCATCTAAAAGAAGGTTTTTCCAACAATATCTATTCTTTGATTGAGAGAAAATTTTGATATAGTCGGTTTAAAGATGATTAAACTGGAGTTCTTTGTGAAAATTCCCTTCCCCCGAAAGAATCTTCATTTGAATAATGTTTTACGGATTTTATGAAAATTTCGTATCAGCCACTCATTTCAGAATGGCGCATAAGTAAGTCTTTAGGTCATTAGAATTGAGATAAATGAGTCGTAAAGGATGATACGAGGGAAAAATGAATATTAATTCTAATTTTCTACTATTTTTTGAGTTATTCTTTTGAGGAAGCTTTTTAGAGAGATTTGGGCCTTCTAGTCTGAGGTTTTTTTGACCAATATCCATCGTTTGGTTGAGACAGAATTACGATGCAGTGGGTTTGGAAAGGGTTAAAATAAAATTTTTGGTGAAAATTTTGATTTTTTCGAAAATTTGAGATTTGTGAAGACTCAATAGAATTTCGGTATTAACCAATCGATAGATGATGCAGAAAAAACCATAGTTTGGGTCATTGAAATTGAGATAAATGAGTCATAAAAGAAGGTACAAGGAAAAAATGAATATTAAGAAAAATTTCTCATTATTTTTTGAGTTATTCTTTAGAGGAAGCTTTTTAGAGAGATTTGGGCCTTTTAGTCTGAGGTTTTTTTTTAACAATATCCATCGTTTGGTTGAAACGGAATTTCGATGCAATAGGTTTAAAAAGGGTCAAAATGAAATTTTTTGTGGAAATTTTGATTTTTTTGAAAATTTGAGATCTGTGAAGATTTTATAAAATTTCGGTATTAACCAATCGATAGATAATGCAGAAAAAACCATAGTTTAGGTCATTGAAATTGAGATAAATGAGTCATAAAAGAAGGTACGAGGAAAAAATGAATATTAAGAAAAATTTCCCATTATTTTCTGAGTTATTCTTTAGAGGAAGCTATTTAACCCTTAATTACCACCGTGGGATTTTGTGACGTTCCCACCACTGTGGTAGTAAATTGGCACATGTTTACAACAAAAGCATTTGTTTCAATTCTGTATTATTTGGGGGTTAGCAAAAAATCATTTGACACGCCTGAATATGTTCTGAAGTAATCCGCACAATTTTTTATTCATTAACTCATAAAGAGAACTTGAAAAAAAAAAAAATTTCTGTGGTCATAAAAAGTCAGGTTAGACGAAATAACAATTTCAGTTTGTTCACAAAAATAAAGTAAATTTTGATAAAACAATCCTAGGAACTAATCTCGTTTGTTGATAAGGCTTCAAATTAACATTATCAATTTGTTCCAGAGATCTAGGTATTGGCATGAAAATTCCAGCAAGCATTTTCTAACAGTGAATTTTCATCGCAAAACACACATATATAGGTATAGTGACTGGTATAGTGGTACAGCCTCAGTATCTGGTTAGCTGACCAGAGTTTTTAGATGATTGGTGCTTCACCTATCAAAACAATTGCAATACTTATGCCCAAGGCATTCTTTACAACAAATTTCTGAACAAGATTTACAAATTGGTTTATGGCAATCGAAGCAAGTTTGCCTAGTGAATTTATTGTCTTTTCTCGGGCACATACTACACCTTTGATTCACTTTTTTTGGTACGTCTTGATTATTATTATTCTCTTCACTCCTTGGTTCAGCTGGAGGTAGAAACTTTCGTATCAAAATTTGAAGCTCTCTTGGAATCCTGTCCAAGTTTTTTCTTTGAAGATGAGGTAACACCAGCGCATAAGCTAGTTTTTTTATGAAGTCGAGTCTAGAAGAAATCAGTAGAGTTTCATCATCAAAGTAACTTTTGACAATGTAGTGTATGATACATAAAGATGTAGACCAAATTTCTCACCTGCTTATCTTGGGTAGACCTGGGAAGAATTTATACAGGATATATGAATTACCACTTGAGATGCCTAGAACCGCATGAAAGACTGTCATGGGCCAGCGTTGAGTTCTACGACTAGTAGAATATATTGCACATTTTTGGTCCATTGAGTCCACACCAGCTTTTGTTTCATTATAATACTGGATAATTTGAGGTTTTCCATTTGTGTGCGTCTCAGCTGAATGGTGCATGGATGAAATGAGCAAAACTACTTTGTTGATCTTGGGTACATATGACAGTAAAGTCAACTCATTGGTAAATCCATACAGCGAACTTCCAACTTCCCTTTTCTTGCCATTTTTGAAACATGCAGGGAGCTCCTTTTTGTTTTTTTTCAAAGTCCCAACATAAGTCAATCCTCTCTTGCCCAATTCTCTTACAAGTTCTATACTACTGAACCAGTTATCGGCAGTCACATTCCTGTTTGTTTTTTCAATAGTTTTCACCAAACGTAGAACTGATTGAGTAGTCAACAACAGTTTTTTCTCAGCTTCAGGGAGTGTGTGACCATCACTGCCCTTACCAGTGTAAATGTAGCCAGCATAGACATATGAATTCTGAGCATCTGTCAGTAAAAGTAATTTTATGCCGTACTTGGCTGGCTTCTTTGGCATATACACTCTAATTTTGCATCTACCTCTGAATGCTACCAGCATCTCATCAATACAAACACTTGTACCCAGGGTGTAAAGCTGCTGAGTATTTTGCATGAAACCGTTGAAGAAACTTGAGATCAAGTAGACTGGATCGTTGGCTTTTCTCTGTTCTCGTGTTGACCTGTCATCAAACCTTAGACAGTCTAACAGCAAAGTAAATCTATTTCTTGGCATTACACATCTGAATATGTCCCTTCCTGTTCCATCTGTTGCAAACAAAGATAGGACTGACTCATGATTACCCTTGAATATAGAGGAGTAAAAGAACAGGCCGAGCAAAGCTTTGATCTCCACTAGATCTGTATCTTTCAAGTATGTACTATTAGGATCATTGTAGGTAGCTCTCTGAGCTCTTATCTGCGAATTCGTATTTACAACAATTTCTTCCAGCATTGAATCTGTGATAAACAAACTCCAAATTGAAATAGGAGATTTGTCTGTAAGGGTTTTAGCAGCTCCCTTGAGTCCAGCCTTTTCTCGCACAATATTGTTAGCCAGAGGCCTGCCAGTGCGGTCAGGGCCAGTTTTCGACCACTTGAATTTATTTTTGCCATAATAATAGTTTGAGGAAGGTGCATTATTCGTATCTTCCTCAGCACCATCGTCGGATGAATTATCGCTAAAGTCGGAGAGATCTGAACCATCACTGATCACGTCACTTAACCTATCTTCGTGTTCGAATCCCAAAAAATCACTCCCGTCACTCGAAATATTCAAATTTGACATTGCAGATATCTCTTTTACTCAATAAATAAGCTCATGCAAGTATCATGAAGCTTCTGGGACCACAAATTTTATCTAATACTGACTACAAAGTGCGACCTGCAAATCGGAGCCAAAAGTCTACCACGTGGGTTGGAGCGTGACGTAATATACGTCGAGAAAAATACTCGCACTCCAACCCACCTGGTAGACTTTTGGCACACGATATTTCGATTCAATAAGAAATCAAATTGTAAAAAAATTTTGCATAACCACGTTTCAAAGAGAATGTCAAAATATGAGTTTACACTGGGGTCCGGGTTTTCGAATATGAATTCTAAGCTTTCTGGGTGCGAATTAAGTTGAGGTGGTGCCAAAATCCTACCACGGTGGTAATTAAGGGTTAAAGAGATTTGGGCCTCCTAGTCTGATGTTTTTTTAACAATATCCATCGTTTGGTTGAGACGGAATTCCGATGCAGTGGGTTTGAAAAGGGTCAAAATGAAATTTTTGGTGGAAATTTTGAATTTTTCGGAAATTTGAGATCTGTGAAGATTTTATAAAATTTCGGTATTAACCAATCGATAGATCTTGCAGAAAAAATCATAGTTTAGGTGACTCAATTCGACCGTGTGAGAAAAAGATATTTATGTATTAAGAGTCGAAATTTGAGCTGTTTTGCTCTAAAAACCCCATGGATCAAATTTGACTGGGAGCTGAAAGCTGCCAAATCACTGGGCTCTCAGAAATTGGATTCTGTACAACTTGTAGGAAGCCAAAAATTGATATAGTGGACAGTAAAAGAGAAAGCGTGTCCGATAGAAAACAACACACACACACACACACACACGAACAAAGGGGTGCAAAGATGAGTCTCTGACGGATTTGGAAGGCCATTAGGAGGAAAAGTGTTACCTACAATTGATAGATTTTGGCGAGAGGAAGAGAATGGTCCAAGGCTTTTTCAGATAAACGGAATTTTCTTGAAGAAAATATTGGTTTTAGTGGAAAATTTGATCAAAATTTTGCTGGGGTGAAAACAAAGCTTTCTCTTTAGAGAAAGCAATAGTACATTTCGATACAAGGGTGGGAAAACTTTTTTCGACACGCTGTGCGGAAACAGTATATTATGATACTATGGCGCAATCGATGGTTTTCGCATGGAGTGACTTCTTTAGGCCCGAGCCGCAGGCTAGGGTCTAAATAGTCACGAGGAAGCGAAAACCGTTGCGCCCGAGTATCATACTATGTTTTTTGATCGTCTGTGCGCAAATGAGTCATTTGCTCACTGTTTGTGGCTTTTTATTTGCTCACAGAAGATCAAAAAACATAGTATGATGCTCGGGCGCAACGGTTTTTACTTTCCCGTGACTATTTAGACCCTCGTCTGCGGCTCGGGCCTAAAGAATAAGTCACTCGAAGTGCGAAAACCATCGTTTGCGCCTTTGTATCATAATATACTATTTTGATCTCCTGTGAGCAAATGAAGAGCGACAAACAGTGTGCAAATGACTCATTCGCGCACAGACGATCAAAAAGTGTTTTTTTGCAACTGTGTGCGCGAAGTTGTAAAAAAATGAGACTTCTCTTCATTATTTACAGTGCGAGAAGTAATGCGTGAATGATTTCTCGCACAGTTCTATATTTACGCACTGGTGAAGTGTGCGTAAATGTAACTTCTCGCTCTAATGCATTTTCATTCACGCACAGTTCTAAAATATGATGTCACGTCATCCCTCTGAATTTGGCCTTTCTTGAAAACTTCGTTCTCAAGATGATCTTGCTCGGACAGTAGTGCATTTAATTACAACTTCGCGCACAGTTGCAAAAAATAGTATACGCAACACGTGCGAGAAGTTTCTGCACACGTTGCCAACTCGCGCGAGAAGTAACATTCACGCACACTTCGAAACTTCTCGCACACTCAGAAGTACATATTTACGCACGCTTGCTTCGCGAGCGTGCGTAAATGTGTTCTTCTGGCTGTGCGAGAAGTTCCAAAATGTGCGTGAATATTAACTTCTCGCACTCGTTTGGCAACTTGTGCGGAAATTGACCTTCTCGCACTTGTTGCGTAATATACTATTTCTTTATTGATTTCCACTTTCTCGCACAGTTTGTCGACTTTGTCGAAAAACTTATTTATGCAATTTTCAGATGTTTGAGTGCTTACAAAATTTCATAAAATAGCATTCGCGCCTCGATCATGAGGTTCCCCGCTTCCGAGCAATTATTTCGACCCTCGCCTGCGGCTCGGGCCGAAAACCAATCGCTCAGAAGCGAGCTACAACCTCGTAATCTCGGTGCGAAATCTACTATTACACGGCTCGATGCGCAAACCAACAAAGTTATCGCAAAGAAGAAAGTTTTTTGGCACTGGACGCATAATATACTATTCGATACACGGCTGTAAAACCTATTTTTCTAACCTTGTATCGAAATGTACTATTTTCGCACCCGAGTGGTGGGTTTTCGGCCTGAGCCTTATAGGCGAAGGTCAGAATCAACACGAGGATGCGAAAAATAGGTTTTACACGGCTCGACGCGCCGTGTGAAGCGGCATATGCTATTACCCCCGTGTATCGGACTGTGTTTTTCGACAAACTGTGCGAAAAACAAAAATCAATGCGGAAATAGTATATTATGATACAAGGGCGGAAACAATGGTTTTCGCACTTCGAGTGACTTTTTTAAGCCCGAGCCGCAGGTGAGGGTCTAAATACTCACAAGAAAGCGAAGACCGTTTCGCCCGAGTATCATACTATGTTTTTTGATCTTCTGTGAGCAAATGAAAAGCGACAAACAGTGTGCAAATGACTCATTTGCGCACAGACGATCAAAAAGACACTTTTCCGCACAGCGTATCGAAAAGTGACATTTTACAAAAATTAGACCGAGCAAAATTTCGATTATTTAATGTGGCAATGTTGGATTGAGACCTTTATGCAAGAGGAGAGGTCGAAATGAGAATCCGTCAAACTCACCAGCTCCTCACTATTTTTCTAAAAGGCTGTGAGAAAAATAACACGATTTCTATGAAGGATGCCCTATGGATAGAAATAATCATGATTACTCCATAATAGCTGCTAAGCATCAGCTGACTAGTATTACTTCATTCCTTGAATACCAAGACCTACTATTCTTTGTTAAGCTGATTAAGAATTTCGTAGACTCCAATGAACTGCTCGGTCGAGTTGATATCAAAGTGCCTGACATAAGATTGAGACGTAATGATGTATTATTTGCACAAAGAAGACTGAAGAGTTCATTGTATGAAAAATCTTCTATTAATCGAATGTCAGAGTTAGCAAATGTTTACAAAGATGAGATTGATTTCTTCTTTGACCCTATCTCAAAAATCAAAGTAATCATCAGAAAGAGTATATTTAAATATGAATAATTATTCTATAGATTTATGTACCAATTGCAACCTCAGTAAATGCCCTTATAGCGAAATTGGAAAACTGAAACAATGTATTTTTTATTTTTATTTACTTGCGATTTATATTGATCTATGAAGATTTATTATTTTTGGATTTTGAAAATATTCAGTTACTTTTCTCTCAATACGAAGAGAGGTATCTTTAGTAACTAGTAAATATTGTATCAATCTAACTACCAAAGGGTACCTCAGTAATCGCCTATGGTATACTTCAGAAATGAAAAATTGCACTAATCATCACAGGCGAAATACATTATTTTTTATTATAGATTGGTTATTGTTATGTTTTGAAATTGATCTGACATTTACGTTCTTTTTATGTAGTGAGACTACCTGAATGTGTGAACAACCATATGTGACACTCATAAAAGTTTATTTTGTTAAAGGTCGTAAGACCGTGAAATGAATTCAAATAAAATAAAAATAAAATAAATATCATTTGAGTTCGTATTAGTGTTGCACGTTTTGATTTGGCTCATTCGCGCTTCCTCTCGAATGAAATAGTCTCTAATTTGAATACAGAATTCTCGAAATGAGGGCGAGTTCTCACGTAGACACCTCGCTCGAAAGGGTTTCCGACACCTATTGCTAAAGTGATTCGTGGTACTTTTGACTTCTAAGACATTGAAAAATTGATCTCTCTAACAATTCAAGTCAGTGGTCAAATTTATCCTGAATGAGAACAAAAATGCCACTGCATGTCGACATCTATGTCAACATACCATTTATGCACTTTTTTACACTGACTCTAACAACTCTGGGCGTAATTCGGGCGTAATAGTACATTTTGCACCGAGCTTATGGAGTCGTAGCTCGCTTCTGAGTGACTGCTTTTCGGCTTGAGCTGCAAGTGAAGGGCGAAATTAGTACATTTCGATACAAGGGTGTAAATCCTTTGTTTCGCGTCAAAGTGATGGGTTTCCGACCCGAGCTGTAGGCGAGGGTCGGAATCATTACGAGGATGCGAAAAATAAGTTTTATACCCATGTATCGAATACTATTTTTTGACAAACTGTGAGAGAAAGTGGAAAATCAGTGCGGAAATAGTATATTTCCGTACTGAGCGCGGTAGCCCATTTTGGGCACTAGGACAGTTTGTCTGTCGAGCGAAGCGAGACAGACATGTCCTCCAGTGCCCAAAATGGGCTTGCAAGCGAAGTGCGGATATATTTTTTCATTACGAGAACCCTAAAATCCTGTTTAAACGTGGCATTTTTAGGTTAGAGTAATGAAAAATAGTATTCGATACAAGGGTGTAAAACTTATTTATCGCATCCTCGTGTTGATTCCGACCATCACCTACGGCTCAGGCCGGAAACCCAACACTCAGACGCGAAAAAAAATTTTTTCACCCTTGTATCGAAATGTACTATTCTCGCACAGTGTGTCAACATAGTAGATTTCGCACCGAGATTATGAGGTTGTAGCTCGCTTCTAAGCGATTGGTTTTCTGTATTGTATTTTTTATTATTATTATTTGTTTTATGTATTGCTGTATGTATCATCTTGCAGTGGCAGATTGAAGTCATTATTTTCTTTCTTCTGGAGTCTGAAATTCAATAATAAATTATGTTTCCTGATAAGAAAATTCAAACTACCTTACGATGATAAGGATCAATAAAAACATCTCAACTGTTTAGCTATGTTGATGTGAGTATCGAAAGTTTTAACAAATTAGAAAACCAAGAGAGTAAACTTACATGAGTTTCATAACTTTTGGTGAATCGAAAAAAGAATTTGATTTGATTTTGATACCAAGTTGATTCTTACATCAACAAATACCTGTAGTGCACCAGGCACTCTTGCAGTAGGTGCTCAGAGCTCCTTTGCGCAGTGGAGACGAGAAATCCATCTCCAATACTTCTTTTTTATCGAGGCGAAAAATTCGGAGGGTAAATTTTACATCTCCACTGGACCCACAATTTAAGCTGGTTTCCGAATTAATCGAGCGCTATATTTATTGCGCGCAAGTGTTATAGTTCTTGTTAGCTCATACATACTATCAACTCCATTAGTTATTCATATGTTGCTTTGCTGTATTATAAGAGTACTACTTGCAAAGTTCTATCCGTATCCACAACACGAGAGAGGACGTGAAATTCATAAAAAATGATGATTTCTGATTGTTACTAACACATCATAAATTTGGAAATTTTGACTTGAGACTTCCTGAGTGGGTTTCATTTTTCAGGGAGCTAAAATTTGGGCCTGGAACTAGCAATGCAAAATTACCGAAAGTCAAAAGTTTGGAAATCAAGAATCCGGAGGGCCGAAAATTTGAAATGCTGAAATTCGAAAAAGTGGGAATTCAAAAGATCCGGTGTAGCGAAAGTTAGGACAGTAGAATGACGAAAATTCGGAAGATTTGTCTAAAAAATTTATCTCTCCCGGTGCTTATCATGGAGATGATCTTGGCCAATCTGAATTTTGATTGTTCCTAGATTTTTCCCTCTCAGACAGTGCCCATTTTTACCCCTCCCCCTCCCCCTTGAGTTTTCAGCACCCCGAATTTGAGCTTATACATTTTCCGACCATCCCATGATTTCCGAATAATATTTGTCCGGCCGTTGAACCTACATTTTCGATTCTGATCTCTTCATATACTTTTAGCTCTCCGTCATTGAGTTTTCCGAATTCTTGGCTTTCCAGAAAATTGATCACACTCACTAAATAAAATATTGGACGGATTGTCATGTAAAATTCTATTATTCTCTTCTAGGGAGTGAGTTTGGAACGATGAAATCTTATAGTACAATGTTCTCAAGGCCTTTGAAGATTGATGAGATGAAAAAGATCATCTCTGAGCATATGGAAAATGTGATCAACGACAACTGCATTCAGAATTGTAGGCGTCATCACGTAGGGCTCAAACCAATTTTCAAAGATTCTGAAAGGTCGCAGAGTATAAAAGCTGAAGGGAACGAACTCTATGGGCGAAAAAATTTGGATTTTGCACAACTGTATAACATTTTATGCTTATATAATGCAAGCATTGCATACGCACCAAAAGACTCGAAAGAATTAGCAACAGCATATGCCAATAAATCGGCTGTTCTACTGCGGATGCAAAAATACAAAGAATGCATCGAAGAAATAGATAAATCTCTAAAGATTACAGAATGGACGACTCTAAAAATAAAATTGTTGTGCCGAAGAGCAGAGTGTCTCACGGCTCTTGGATCAGCGGATTGTAAAAGTTATTTAGAGAAAGCAAATTTCATCATGACAAAATTCAAAGGTTCGGAATCAGATAAATCTATGTTGAAGAAACTCATAGAAAAAACGCAGTTAGCAATCGATAAAAACCAGTTGAACATACCCAAAGAAGAGAAGAGGAAGACGCACGCTAAGAAAATGATAGAAGACGCTGAAAAAAGGGAACTTTCAGAATCGATCAAAGTCGAGTATTCTAAAATATATGGACGGCATCTAGTTGCCGCTCGAGATTTTCAACCTGGAGAAATAGTTTTTGTGGAAAAGCCTTATTTCAATTACCTAGCTTTCTGTAGAATACATCAATATTGTGACCACTGCTTCAGTCATTTATGGACTGCCGTACCATGTGATCATTGCGCTCAACGTCTCTTTTGTTCTGAGAAATGTAAAATTGAAGCCTGGAACGAATATCATGAAATGGAGTGTTATCTCTTGGCTTGGATGAAAGTCCCGCTCCAATGGGTATGGACCAGGACCGTGCCTCACTTGGTCAGCGTTTTTAGCAAAGTGTGGAAAGAAGCGGGAAGTATCAAACAGTTGGTGGCTGATTCGGAATTACCCAACAAAATTGAAGGTAAAATATAATTTAGTGATGTGTGCCATTTATGACATCTTTATTCAAGTTTTTGTGAGTGTTCTATGCTTTGTGAACTCGCGGGTTAATCTAATGTGACTTTCGCCCAACGAGCTACGTAGATATCGTCGGCACTGACGGAGAAGTTATCAACTCTGCCGTGAAGACTAGCACTTTTTACCGTTTCACACGAAAAGAACTTAGCACATCTTGGCTCAATCACAAAAGTTTCTCTCGTCAAAATTTCACGCGAAACACATAATCTTGAGGAAGCTGTCCGCGCGCAAGAACTAGCACTTTTACTTAAAAAAAATTACAAATCATAAAAATAATGGAATTCAATATAAACTAGCCTTATTGCCTCTCTCCCAAACGTTTGTTTGGCTGGTGAATGTTCTGGATAAAAAGTCAGAGGCCTTTGAAATATTATTTTAGCTCAAAGATGATATTTAACACGTTCGCTGCGGCGGCGAAAATCGCAGTTCCTTCTTTGTGTGCGGCGAGACCCACCGGTGGGTCCCGCGCAATGTTAAATCCCATAAGACGAAAATCTGCCGCACACAAAAGAGGTACTCGCGGGACCCACCGGTGGGTCCTGCCGCAGCGAACGTGTTAAAGAATGGAAGACAATGTTCAATTGGTGGTATTGAGAAGAGGTCTCTAATGAAGTTCGTGAAGATGATATTTTGTAGAACTGGCGCCACTAGATAACCACCCACCTAACCGTCTAGCCACCCACCCAATCATCGACCTACCCACCTATACCGAATCTCCCGGGCCCTCACCCATAACCCACACGGCCACATGTTACATTTTAGCCGACTCAGCGCAGTCCAGCCTAGACCGGACCGTCCTAGTTCGTAGCAAACCGTTCCAGATCGTACCAGATCGTTCCAAAGTACACCAAACTGTACCAAATTGTCCCCGCCGTGGCAGACCTCTCCACTCTCTAAACCTGTTGGAGTCAATTTTAACTCCAAGGGATTCAGATTCGTGCGACTTCAAGCTTTGAGTCGCACGAATCTGACTCCAAGTGAGTCAAATTTGACTCACTTGGAGTGAAATTCAAGTGAAGCTCACTCCAACGAGTTAAGCATGCAAACTATTTCAGACCTTTCTAGACGGCTCTCACCCGTTCCAAATTATTGCTAATCATCCCAGACCGTTATAGTACATTCCAAACCGTACCAGACCGGGCTAGATCATTCATCAACTAAGTATCGTCCACCTTTCCACTCTGTCACCAATCCATCCATCCTTCGACCCATCCGTTTAGCCCATACCGCGACGCACCACACTTCGACTCACGATAAAAGGGATTTGGACGGACAAATTTAGGCTGGGCGTTTGATTACACTGGACAACAAACTTTTGGGTCTAGAATGCCATCTCAGGGGAATATAATTTTCTCGTGTATTCATTAATGTAGAAACGGAATCCGTACTTAGTTTTACCCCGACACGTCAGGATTTTTTCAATCGCGAAAAACTGATCTCCAAAAAACACTGGTTTTTGGATTTTTATTCAATTTTCGAAGTTGATTATTATTTAGCCACGGAGTACCATTTGGTCAAAATGCCGATCAAACACGATTTGAAATGAATAAAATTGTATTTTTTTGCAAAAACTTCAATATAGCTCTTCAGGATCGCCTCAAACGGAAATCCTTATCACATACTTCAAAAGTCTAGACAATTTTACGTCAAATATAGGCCCTGGGGATTTTCCTTGAAGGCTTTTTCGTACTGAATAACGAGACTCAAAAAGATGTCATGAAAGTGTCATCCTGGGCATTAATGGGTTAAATTTTCATCTTATTACAGAACAGGGCGACAGCAGTGTCTTAATGAAAGCAGATTTTTCGACATACAAAAGTATTTTTACCATACCTTTTTACACTAATAACGAAGAATATTTGGAAGGTTGTATCAAGAACTCGATTTATGTAACGATTGGTCTTGCCATGTATACGAAGATTCTTGGCAAAACGTATAGTATCAAAAATTTGAAAAAATTGATAAAAAACGATAAAGCTATTCTTCTTAGTGCCTTGCTATTGAAAATTGCCATTTTAATCAACAGTTTCTGTCCTTTGGTAAGCTTTTCATATCATTACTACCACATTACGTATCGCCAGAGATTAATTAAGTGGACATTTGTTTTCTCGTAGGTACAACTTGTAGATCCTAATGAAGCAGATTATTCAAACTTCAAAAATGCAGTGAAACGTGAAGATCCATATAACAAAACACTTGCAATTACATCATTGCATGCGATAAGTGGTTGCATTCCCAATGTACATTGTTGCGCTGGACATGGAAATAGATTCATTGCCTGTGCCATTACTCCTATCAAAGCAGGCGACAAGGTATGTACAATAAAAAATGGATGTCAGAAATTGCATTATCAGATATTTTAATGGTCATGCCTGTTCTTCATAGATTATCGATAACTCGAGATCAGGTTCTATTTGGACTCTGGTACGGACATGTGACAGGCAGTCTCATAAAAATTTGTATGGTTTTCCTTGCGAATGTCAAGCTTGTACAGGAAGCTGGTCAGATTATTTTTATGAATACGAGAAATTCAAGGTGAGTTTTCATGAATCATCTGAATAATATAAATTATAAATAATTTAATGATGACGCGCGTCCTTTATTTCTTTTGTAGACTGTTACCATTTTCGAAATGTCGAATCCAGATATAATGAATCTTTGGGATGAAAGAGACAGCATTCTATCAGAATGGAAAGCTAATTGCCACAAGCCAAGTTTTCCTGACATAAAAATGTTGTCTCGAACAATAAATTTGGTCACAACAGTAAGCAGAAAAGTATCCTTGCCATCGTTGCTGTTGTTGCGATCTGTGCTATTACTCGTGAAAATGTTGGAAGCTTTTCACGATCCGTCAGAAATATATACAAAAGTGCGGGATTTGCGTATACAAGAGCTCGATTCGATACCGAATCCAAAGGTGTATCAACTAACAGATATTACTTCAACTCTTTTTGTTTGACCATTCATCCTGAATTCTATTTTCTAAGTGATGCTTCATATTAGGTAGGTTTATTTTTGTATAGTGTCTTTTAGCAGGAACAAAGTCGCGTACGGTGTAAAGTACCGCGATGCAAGTGAAAGATTTTGAAATGACATCGATCTAATTTACCGGTCAAATTTTGAATCTAATATTTTACCAAGTACAGATTATGTAATGGACAAAAAATGATGGATAAGAAGAAATTTTTTTTCGAATTTTCTTTCATACCTGTCAATTTTATACATGGCAGCTCGTTAGGAAGCTTTGCCCCTGATTACCTTTGTATGAAGTCTGATAATAAAATCTATCTGTAAGGGTATGATTTACATTATTATAGTATTCAGCTTTCGAACTTGATAAGGACTTACTAAATTCACCGATTCATATCGACACGCTGATCGATACAGTTTCATTCGATTGAATCGCAACTGGTGTAATAATAACGGATATTCTTGCCCTCATATCAACGCGCAGTTGCGGACCGGAATCGTAGGCTTGAGTCAAGATAAGATTCACAACAATTCCAATGGTTTTTATAAGATTGTTTTCATAACACTGAGTTCTTTCTGGGAGACTTGTTTTAGCATCATTTCGAGACCCTCAAATGATTCAAAAATTTTCATCAACACTGTATAATTTGTACGTGGTTACTTGTTTCGCTCGGTGCATGATTGGCATCATGTGGATTAGCTATTCGCACTCAATTGAAATGACATTTTTCTGCAAGGGTTTCAAATCTTGTTGCGGTCACAAGTTTTTAGGAGCCTCAAATTGAAATCGTTTGATGAGAAACTGATATTCAATAGCACCGATTTAAAAAGTTAGCCAATAAAGCTATAATAACAACATATTTTTACATCCCAGCTTGGAGCTGGAAATGTCTTCAGTACAACGCTTGGACTGAGATTTTAGTATCTTGGGGTGAAAATCCACTCCAAAACGGCTCGAAAGAAGATTGCAGTAGATCTTTTGACATGAAATTCTATACCTCAAGGAACTAAAAGTGTTCGACTAGTAAGCTCTGTATCGTTTCATTCGAATTCTTCTACGCGTATAATATTGAAATATAGTTGGTTTTAAAGTTTCAGATCGATCGGTCAACTCGCATTTTTTATTTTCAAAGATTAAGGGTGAAATTGTCACTTTCGTGAGCTGTAATGAATTGGAGTTCCACGTATTATTTTAGTGTTAGCATCGAGACAACCAATATGGTGAGTTTTCCAAAATTTTCCTCTCAAAATGCAATATTGAACCAGCTATAATTTTTCATAAGTTTTATGACCAGAATGCTCGGATTAGGAAGCGAGCCATGAGACTCTTTCTTGTAATTGGATTTTCATTAAAAATGAGAAAATTTTCTACAATCACAGTACAGTGCATCACTAACTCACTCCACGCGACTACATCCAGGACCAAATATCAGGAAAATATGCCGTCAAATTGGGTAATTTTGGTACGATTTCGTTACTTTTAATTTTGTTTGGGTCGGCATTTCAACGCACCTTGACAGAACCTACTTCAATTATCTGTCAATCGAAAGCTTGCAGTCTCAGCTTTTGATTGACGGGCTACAAAGTTCAATTTGGTGTGTTTAAGCTGCAGCTATCAGCAGTTGAAGAAGTGTATACCAAAGTTAGACCCCGGCTGGGCAAATTCGGTACGCACTTACAAAATATTTCAGTTTGAGCTCCCGCGATGCGAGTACAGTATAAAATCTATCTGATTTGAGCGCCTCCGGTTCCAGTGCAACCCGCTCATAGTAGACGGCTGCCCGAATTATATATACAATTCTATAGAATCTGAGTCAAAGTTATGAAAAGTACGAATTTTGGAAAAACATATGAACATCTTCTTTTCCCAAGCCCTTCGAGCGTTTCGCCAAAGACATAAAAAATGAGTAAGAAATAACCCACTTTGTTTACAAGTGCACCAAAATACAGGAGTGCAGTTTTCATGGCTAAAATAACATTATAGAAAAACCAGCATCTCAGTAAAAGTGTTGGAGGTCTTCAGAAAACATAGAGTGAGCTGGGGAACGTTCGTCGAGACGTTCGTAGTGCTTACACTTGCTCACTACTCCATAGATGGCGCCACGGTGATTTGCATAGCGTAATTCCAACAATATTTAATTTCTAAATAGTTGCAAACACTTTTTGGACCAGATCATTGAGTCAGCGCGCTTCCCAATAAAATTTCTAATCATTTGAGCTTGGTCGCGTCTCAAAACTCGCGGTATATTTTGCGAGATTTGGAAAATGGCAAAGTGCATAACAGCGTGGTTCCTACGATGCGGCAGCGACAGCTCAAGATTGCGGTTTTCCAAATCCTGCAAAATATACCACGAGTTTTGAGACGCAACAAAGCTCAAATGATTGGAAATTTTACTGGGAAGCGCGCTGACTCAATGATTTTATCCGAAAAGTGTTTGCAATTATTTAAAAATTAGATATTGATTGAAAACCTGCATGTACTCCGGTGCGTGTCTGGTTGCAGTCTCGCGGGGACTACGGACTGGCCTTATTGAGCAATTCCAAAATTTCTGGCACCGTCTTAATGACATAGCGGTTATTCAAACAATGCGAATCCGAAAAATGGAAGAAGCTATTTTGATCGTGTTGAAAATGTATTTATAAGTCGTTTTGAGTAGACCCAAATCACTTTATCATTTCATTCATCGACACAATTATTTGATAAAAAATGTGCGGAAACTTTCGCGGTCACTCAATTGCGAGATCAGCATATCGGCAGAGGGGAGACAGGAGTTCACTATACAATCATCTCACGATCGGACAGATCACAATAGAAGTGATCGCGAACAAATCACTCGTCCATGATTATTTAATTCTCAGTATCGAAAATTGTCATTATACCTCGTGGGTATATTGTGCACTGTTCCCAGAAACTTGCAAAAATATGTAACACTGTTGGTTCCATGTGATGAAGACCATCATGAAGTTCTATGACGGTGAAATTACATATGAAATTGAATAAAACGGATTTTAGTTTTCAAATCGAATACCTCTAAATTTCTATGCCCTCTGATGATATTCAGATTTTGTTCATTGAGATCAGACAATAAGGAATTGTACGTGACTATCTCGTTAACTGCTGTAATGACACAATAATATTGTAGTCGTTCTTGTTTTTTTTTTTTTTTTCATCAGTAGTTAGCAGTAATACTGTGCGAAAGTGCGATTTGTCATCATCAATGGTCTTTCGACCACAGAAAGTCTTAATTAAATGGACCAATGAGCTATGAAAAAGTTTTGCAGATGATCAATCCGATAATCCCTCGAAGTCATGAATTCAGATCTATCCAAGCAAATAAGTATTGTAACTAGGAACTCTTCACGCGCGTAAGCGTGCTGACTTCCAGAATTGGATAAGGGAATTCTTAAAATTCATTACTTAATAACTAATCTTAATTACTGGTTACCGTTCAGAGATGTGCAAATAATGGTGAGTAACTTGGAGGTCCATCAGACTACTTATACTTTGATCTACAATTCGAAACTTCAAGAACTCAGGAGTGTATTCGATTTAGCAGTTTGCAGTATTTGCCACTGTCAAAATTCTGGCTCTTACTCAAACAAAAAGAAGAAGGTCTTAACATTCCGAACAATTTGAATAAATCTCAGCACTCGCAAATTTCGTCCATCATGCGCGCGGATTACGCGCAGTTATCATCAGCTGCTTCGGATCGGATTTTCATATTGTCACTCCTCTCTTCGAATCTGATTAAATTACAGCCAGCACAGGAATTGACGTCCGGCATCTTTTAGTAAACATGAGAGGGATGAAAGAAGAAATTTATGAGCGTCGTACGTCGCCATACATTTTTATCGAGTCTTTTCTAATGAAATTGAGGATTAAGGATGACGTATCGCGGTGCATGATGCCTTAATGTATGAAATATTATTTTGCGATGAATACATGGCATCGAACCGTGTCGCGTTGGCGTTTGAGAAGCAAATGAATATGCAAAATTGCAAGCTTGGATATTTTTGAGAGTAAGCTTCAATTCATCACGATCATACCTGATTAGACGTTTTAACTTTTGAGATATCCATTATTGCGACAAGTCTTCAAGAGTTTCGTTACCTTTCACGATTCCACTCCGGAAATAGCAAGACGAAATACACGCACGACATGGAAATAAATATCCATTGCACCGAGATGACCACACTATATCTCACCATATTTAATTCTTCCATGATTTCACTTGTTGTAGTACTGCGAAACCACATCAGACAAATCATCCCTTGGCATTGTAAATACTCACTCCGTTTACCTTTTGGTCCACATATTTTATAATTTTTCTTGAAGGGTTAGTCGTTAGTTATTCAGAAAACCAAATTCTTGAACGCTAATTTCCCTACTTACCAAACCTCAAAATTTTTCATAATAACATTAATAACAAAAACACCAATGTTTGAACAGATAGTCCGACCCAACCATATTCACTTCTTTTCTTCATACAAACATTAGATATCGAAAAATTCGAGATATGCCAACTTCTCGATTAGCCTGCCGATTAATAGGAGGGATCCGTGTAAATGCCAATTAAAATTGATGGGCATGCACGTACAATGGGAGAGGGGGAGTAACGTTCGTGCTCCTGAAATCTTCTTTCAGGTTTTATCAGGAAATTAAAGTAATCAGTTGGAGGAGGATAAATTGAAGTCCAAATCAACTCAAATGAATGATTCTATCTAAATTTACCCATAACTATCAATCCACTTCCTTATACAATCATTACAATCATCAAAACATCAATTTTCCCGGCATAGAGTCCATGTACATAAGGTCTTTTGACAAATAATGGCGGCTATAAGTCGGATCGACTGGTATACTGTACTTTTGTATTTGCTTTTTTGTATTATATGTTTTATTGGAATCATGGAGCTGAAAAAATTCTTCATTACTCTCACCTAAAAATGCCACATTTAAATGATATTTTAGGGTTCTCGTATAATGGAAAAATATATCCGCATTTCGCCTGCAAGACTATTTTGGGCACTGGAGGATATGTCTGTCGTAGTGCCCGAAATGGGCTACCGCGCTCAGTACGGAAATATACTATTAGAAATAAATTTTCGAAGATCATCCTCTAATATTTCCAACAGGATAAATTGTACGAGAAAATTTGAAAAATTGGTTGACTTTTCACCAAATCTTCAACCACCTGGTTGGCTGTCTAATTCAACCAGGTGGTTGAAAATTCAACCATTGGTTTATCAAATTCAACCACTGGTTGACTTTTTCCCCACAGCGAATATGGGTATCATACGGGGCCCATGAGATCGATCAATAGTGGTCCCCGGGTGACACTTGAGGGTCGGAAAAACAAGTTCCATCGTGTTTTTTCACCAACAAACAGGAATAATCGTCAGCGCCAGCCGTGCGAGTATTTTCGCAAGAAATCTCAGGTTCAGCAACGTTATTGCGATTCAGTATCCGGATTGGTGACCGCTCAGTTGAGCCTGCTGGCTTACCCATCAAGCAAGTCCATAACCCATACCTATCTGACCAGTCTCACCCGAACGGTCACCAATCCGGATAATGAATCGCGAAAACGATGCTTAACCTGAATTTTTTTTCCCGAAAATGCTCGCTTGGCCATCGCTGAGGCTTATTCCTGTTTGTTGGTGAAAAAACATGGGATGAAACCCGTTTTCCCGATCCAAAAAGACACCCGAGGACCACCATTGACCAATCCCATGGTCCCCGTCGCGTATAATACCCATATCAAAGGAATGGGCGAATTTTTCTCCCGAGCAATAAGCGTGGCAGCCCCAGTCAAGCGATCACATATCCGGATAATGAATCGCAAAAACGATGCTTAAGCTGAATTTTTTTCGGAAAATGCTCGCGTGGCCGGCGCTGATGTTTAATCCTGTTTGTTGAGGAAAAAACATAATGAAACTTGTTTTTCCGACCCAAAAGCGTCACCCAGGAACCACCAATGATCAATCTCGTGGGCCCTGTATTCATTCTTATATTTGCTGTGGGAAAAAGTCAACCAGAGGTTGGACTGGCAGTCAACCAGTGGTTGCCGCCAAAAGTCAACCAGCTGGTTGAAGTTTTTCCCATAAATTTTTTCCAGTGTATGTAGTTCTTCATTTTAGAATGAATTTCTAAAATGAAATGAGTTTTTTATTTTAGAAATCTTTAGAGAGAGGAATCCGGTTTTCACCATTTTGTTCCTTTCGACAAGATCTTTTCATTGTAGGTGATACTTTTTTCGGAAAGTAATAGGGGGTAGAAGAATTTTTAGTAAGCTATAATAAATCGATTGGTTGATATGAAATTCCGTTGGTATAAATAAGAAAGCAATACATATCACGTGATTTTTCTGTGAATGACGCAAAATTTATCACTTCATCTGTGATAATAAGTGAAAAATCAATATGCACATTAACCAAGTGACGGAGAATAGTGAATTGATGCTTGTTTAGGTAACCAAAAGTTTGGTGTGAAAAACTGTGGACGAAAATATTTGTGTATGATATAATCGATTTTTTGAAGAATTTGAAATATTTTCCTTCAGACTCATAAAACGATAACTGTTTGATGGATTGATCTGTCAATCCTTTCGGCACATCTTTGGGTGGTCATCTACCACTCATGAAAATTTCAGAAAGATTGGTGGAAGTGTTTAGGAGGACGGGTGCACGAAAAAAGACATAACGCATAGACACACACACGCAGACACGCACAATTACAGACAAAGCTAATTTTTTAGCAGGGATGGAATGATCTTGGGAGGAAAACTGTGATCTACAATTAAAAAATCTTGGCAAGAGGAACAAAATGGTGAAAACCGAATTTCGGTAAGTGTAGATGAAAAATGGGTTGAAGTAAAAAATTTAGAGTAAAATCTTTTGTCACGAATACAATCCTTTCTCTTTGAGAAAAAAATAAATACATGACAAGATCTGTAGTTGTACCTTCCGGGATCGTGTTCTATACCATGAAAGATATCTGTCCGAGTAAATAATTCAGATTACTGAATTTATTATGAATAAGACCTAGATCACGAGAATCGAAAATAAAGCCTACGATTTTTCCAAATCAGATTGAACGATTTTGTTGAAGCAAACTTTTTCAGACGGTACCCTTGTTCAAATGTACTTCACAAACGCTCATATGCATACCTATCCGTATTCTGTACTCACAGTGATTTAAAACTGCGGGTTGTAAAGCAAAAGAGATGCGGGAGTAAAGCAGAAGGGTTAGTTCTCGAGAATCGCTGTCGAAGCAGGGTCGAGTGCGCCCTCAAGACCGACATTTTCTGCAAATTTCACCGCGCGTGGCTTTGGGAAATCAAGTCTCTTACACTACGTCAGACTTGAAAAGTGTCGTAAGATACTCGATTAGCCACGTTGAAATGTTATTGGTGCCACGCAATTTGCTTTCATTGAGCATCACATAATTATTTTTCTATCGTCTCATTCAGTTCATATCATCTATTTTGTATGAAAAACCAAACCGATGGCCAATTTGTATTACTAGTAGAATAGGATATTTTCAGTACTTACAACGGAAAAAAACACCTTGAAGTAATTCAATCAGTAAGACTTGGATTTATGATAGAAAGAAAGAAAGATCTTCGGGCGTTTTGGCGATTCAATCCTTCATCGAGAAGCACTCATTTGAGGCTAATATTTTGTAGTAACGCTGATGCGTTGGGATTAAAACATCCAAATTTGAACACATGTTGACCTATGAAGCAAAGAATACCCAAAGTAAGAATGTAGCCAATATCATTAGATGGAAATATTCGTAAATCCGAAATGTTTCATGTTCAAATAAGTTTTACTATAACAAGTATCCGAGTCTTAATTGTTATTCATTCGAATCCCCAGTCATTATTCTTGGAATCATGGGAGTTAGACTCATCACGGTGGTCTTGAACTACGTTTATATTTGGTTTAAGAGCACCCAAATTCCCCATGCTATGTGTTTCTGCGCACTTAGAAGATCATTTCCTAACGGGAGTCAAAATCGCATTCCGAGATCAAGTAAAAAAGATTTATAAGGACGTTATAAACTCATTATAAAGCGACTTTATAAAGAGTTTATAATTCGTGAACTTATAAAAATTTTATAAAGCATGTAATCTTCTTGAACTCTTTACGAAAACATACCAAGTAAAAAAGATTTGTAAGGACGTTATGAACTCGTTATAAAGTGACTTTATGAAGAGTTTATAATTCGTGAACTTATAAAAATTTTATACAAAATCGTATAAGGTCGTATCAAGTCTCACTCACTTGAATAGCCGCAACAGGACCCCAGAGCGCACCCGGCATATTTATCGCGACGCCCGATGACCTGGGGCTGAGAAATTCGCAACGACGGCCGTTATGACTCGTCGATTCGCTGCGACCAACGATGACGATGACGATATCACGAGCACTCTTGTGTGTTCGTGATTCCAATCATCACAAAATTTCAGAATTATGCTCACTAACCTGAAAAGAAAACGAGAAAAACCACAAAGTACTCATGCTTTCTTCACCCGTAGCGAATTCTTTCAGCAGCCATAAGCAAATCATGAGATTTGCGAGGAGCACAAAATTTGTTAATGAAAAAACAACAGTATCTTTAAGGTTATCTACATTGGAGTCGGCGAGCCATCAATGGAACAATCATTATAGCTACGAGAAACTACGGTACTTATCTGAATTTTTTCAAGCAACTTCTCTTGAAATTGTTGCGCCGGCTTCCATCTCATCTTTTTTGAGATTTTGTGCGAAAGAAAGACAGCAAAGGGAGGCTCTAGTGTTGTTGTTTTTTTTTTTTTTTTTTTTATTTAGCACTTCAAACTTCTCTATGGAAACTTCTCTATGAAAACTGCTCTAGTGTTGTGATGCAAATTTTTGACAAAGTTCAACTGACTGAAAAATTATTTGGAAATGGGTATATTGCAAGCATTTGGATGTTTTAATGTATGTAACTGTTGAATATACACGGTGCGCTTCTGAGGAGGATGAGTTTTTCAAAATTGTCAAAAGAAACTGAAAAGTGGATGTTTTTCTACGAAACTTCATGAACAGAACCTGATTTTGAGCGAAATCGGATCAGCTCCTTTTTTTGAGTAGTTGTCAAATTGATCATTTCTCATGTATTGCTTATGGAGAAATTTGGCGACTTAACGTTTTCTTCGCATTCCTGAGGTTCTCTCGTAATTACTCAGAAAGGGTGGGTCATAGCAAAAAATGTCAGGAATATTTTTTCATAGATTTTTTGGAGAACAACAAGTAGACGTAATGAGATCAGTCGAGAAGTTTAGGCTTCCTCCATGGTGTTGAAGGGAATAGTAGATAATTAGCAGAAAACGCGAGGTTTTTCGTGAGAAACATGAGCTTTCACTGATGATATGTCAATCCCCTCGAGTTTTATGATTCATCTACCCACGTCATTTTGTAGGTCTTCAAAAAATCTATGAAGAACTGTTCTCGACATTTTTTGCTATGACCCACCCTTTCTGAGTAATTACGAGAGAACCTCAGGAATGCGAAGAAAACGTTAAGTCGCCAAATTTCTCCATAAGCAATACATGGGGAATGATCAATTTGACAACTACTCAAAAAAAGGAGCTGATCCGATTTCGCTCAAAATCAGGTTCTGCTCGTAAAGTTTCGTAGAAAAACATCCACTTTTCAGTTTCTTTTGACAATTTTGGAAAATTAATCCTCCTCAGGAGCGCACCGTGTACACTAAATCGAAAACTTCTCGTGATGGATAACCAATTTTTTTTCCAGATCTGATGAACCAATCCGGACATATTTTCGATCAATATAATTAATATTAATTTGTATACATGGCTCAGATGGAACAAAAACGCCGCATCACTCACAAAAACATTCCTCTGTAATTAATTTTCGATCCTTCTCTGTGAAATTTGTCGAATAATAAAGATACCCTGGCCACTAACAAATAGAATTCGACAGAATTCATAAAGTGTTCAGCCATCAACTATATAGTTTTATTTCATTCTACATTCTATCTCATCGGACACGTTCGGTATCGATTGATTGTCTCAACAAATTTTCTTTGTAGAGTTTCGCTGAACCGACAGCTTTAGAGCATAGTTACGCCATAGTTTTCCACGCCAAGTGATCAAGAAAAACTTTTCTCTATCACCAAGGTTTCCCTTCCTACTACACATCTATGCCAGACCACTTTTTCCCGAACAAATACTTCGAGTAATTAGTTCACATTCTCTCAACTCTTACACTTTCATCTGTACCAAGTCGCATCTAAAGCTCTATCAACGCAACCACGACACACACACACACACACACACACACACACACACACACACACACACACTTCCCCAACTATGTGTATCGCTAGGAGTAATAAAAATCTCGAGGTCCCAGTGAATAAGAGCTCGGTAATAATCCATTCAAGCAAGAACGAAGCTGGGAAAAACTTGGAAAAAAAAAGTTACTTCACAAGAGAGGCTCTCACCCTCTTCGATCATCGATAATCGTATTAAATTCATATGCACTGCCCAAGAGAGCCAAAACCTCTCTCTCTTACCCCTCTTATAACCCAACCTCTTGCGTATTGGCTCACTTCCAGCTTCTGTACCAACTGCCACATTCGATGAGAGAGTAATAGAGTAGAAATCGGCTCCTCTTCAAAGCGTTATTATCGAATGAGAATTCTCGTCTAGAGACAGGAAAAGGGATATATTGATATAGATGTAGATGAGGGCCCTTAAGACGGTATTCCGATTGATCCATAAATGCGGGGGTAGGATATATTACATATATATTAAGTATGTGTGTATGTATGTAGGTGTGTGTGTGTCCTATATGAGTGTAGGGATGAAGAGATGAATGTAGAACTGCATTGCGGTGGAATCATTGTTCTGACGCTTGAGAGGCAGCTGACGCAGTTGTCATCGTAAAACGTAGTTTCAGAGATGAAGATGTAAGCCAAGTTTTGCAGTGGTAGATACGAGAAAGACGTGACGAGTGAATAGCAGTGAATGGCTATAAGGCATAGGGATGACACTTGAGAGTGTAATTTTGAATTTGGATTGAAGGTAGTGGTTCATTGGTCGTTGAGAAGTAGAAGTTTTCGAAGGGTTTTATGAGTCCTTAGGATCCAAAGAAGAAGTATATTGGTGATGGCATTATGGGATTAGGATTAAAGTTTGTCGTTGGACCGTTTGAAGTTTTCAGGATATTGAACTAGTGACATTGATTTTATTATTTTTTGACTACAATGATGGAGCTTTGTCTCCTCTGCAATAGTTATAACTGATGATCCCATTGAATAGTAAGAAGATGAAGATGCAGTATTTTTTTCAATTGACTGTAAGCGGATTCGAACAGAGACGTATTTGAGAAACTTTTGGACGTATTTCAGGCAGAGATGTGATTTGCATCTGAAACAGATTACATATTCATCGTGTGGTAATCAAATTTGCAACGAGCCATGCCGGATGCCTATTTTAAGAAAAAAATATACGAATCCATCAAAATATGACTGGCTGTTTCAGCCTGTGGAAAATTGGTGCGTGCTAGAGGCCAGGAAGAATTAGAACATTTTCGAGAAATTCGTCGGTTTCACTCAAATTATTTTCTAAAAGTGGGGAAATATTCTTCGAAAATGATACAAAATTGTATCTCGCTTCGAATTTGCAGTGTTCAGAAAGATCATCTATATATCAATGAAACCAGAATGAAATCTGCTCAACGGTTCATTTGGCATAAAATGACCTGGATTAGTCAAGAATATATTTTTATTCTTGGGCATTGAAAAATGGGAAGTTGTCAGAAGTTCAAGCACTTTGAGCATTCATTTTATGCCAAAAGATATGCTCTTATGAGATGCATAATGGAATTAGACCTTCAGTGAGTGCCACAATACTGTGGAATATTGCTCACAGATGAGTGCATTGTAATTAATTTGAAATAACGTGAATGAGCTCGCTTTGTTTCATGAATTCATGTGGTCTGTTATCGCGTTATCTCAACGACTGTGTATCACACTCTTGACCAATCAGTTTACACGTGCAATCACGCCTTCTGAATTGAACGATTTGATTGGAGCAACGAGTGGAAATAATAGAATAATTTGAACCGAAAAGGCGTAGCAATATTCTAGTATCTTTGTTTTTACGCTCATATCAATCTCTTTTACAAGATAGCCTTCTCACATCCCAGAGCGCCAGATTCAAAGCATGTGGTTACCCAAACTCTCGGAACCATGCAATAATGCTCTCTTCTCCACCACAATATCTCAATATTTCTAACCCAAAATCTTTGGAAGTAGAATTCAAATTAAGTGCCCAAGTATGCACAATCTCTCCTCTAAGAATCAGGATCTGTAGAACAACCACCGATTTAGTCAGACAAGCCTTTCCCTGAATTAGAAACTATCTACTCCTTTTCTATCTATTCTATGGATAGAATATAAAGTAAGTGTGCCCAACTTGCCCCCATTAAGCCATTTTCTCAATAACTTTGGCCTATTTCCATATTTTCCAACGTACCTTAGCTCATTTCAAAGCTTGTCTCAAGACCTTCAAAATGAGCTAAAATACGTCCAATTTGAATGAAGTGGAGCCGAACTATTTGAATTCTCCCAAAAGGTGATTTTTGAGAGTTTACAAAAGTGTGTACCCAACTTGCCCCCATCATTTAAAACAATGTAAATCGGCGATGAAGTGAATAGAATCGCTTTGAATCGTTTTGATCACCGTGCAGTGACATTTGTAGCTTTTAGCTGGCCCAAAACACTGTTTCCGACTTATTTGGACAAGAGAAACACGTTCTGAGTGGTAAAAAAAGCCATACTGCACGCCTTTCCGAGATAACCATATGGGGGCATGTTGGGTACACTCCGATGTCGGCCTTCTTGATTCTCAAACCATCTTCGAGTTTTGTACATAAAATCGCTCCAAATCAGAGTTCTGCAACCCTAAAAAGCGGATTTTGAAGGTCTTGAGACAAAAAATCGAATGCGCTAAGGTACGTCAAGACGAGTCAAATGAAAATGAATTGGCACTGGTTTTAATAAACGCGATTTCTCCCGTGATTTCTTAGCCGTGGAAACGCGAAAAATAGGGAAATCACTCTGAATTTTTCTGGAGAACGCAGAAATCATTCGGGGTCGATGCGAACTACTTTTTTTCATATTTCAACACAACAAACGTGAAAAAAATATGCGGGAAGGTCAACGCGTGACCATTTCTGAGATCGGCATATGGGAGCAAGTTGGGTACAGAGGCAAGTTGGGTACACTTATACCTTATATCTTTAACCATTTTCTCCTTATGACGCGGGATCTTGCCTCGCCCTCTCCTCACCTTATCCCAATAGCCAGAACCAGTAGTACAACTCTAGATTTAGTCCGGCAAGTAAATATCATATTGCTTTTTCCCCTCTATTATCCGTCGATTTCTCATTCAGCAGTCCAGATATCAAGTAATCAACATCTTGCAGTTCAATTAGGCTCACTATACCATGACTGGCCATCAATTAACAATAATGAGACTGTAATGGAGAAACATTCTTTTCCTGTGCATGTTTCTGTTCATCTTGTGTTTTGATTAATTAATATCGTCACCATTCACAGTAGCTAATTCATCATTCGTGATTTATGAATCCTTTTTGACCATATCATCAAAAATCAATTGTACGATTCATTTCAAATTTCGCTTCACCCTGCAATCCCATCAAGTAGTACAAACTTCAGTTCAGTCAGACAACCATAGTAATAACGTCACTATCTAGCTTATTTCACACTTACTATGAACATAACTCCCCATAGCCACAATCAGTAGTACGACCACGAGTTTGGTCAGACAATCGAGTGCACTCTTCCTGAGATCACACCTTACTTCGTAACTTCACCACTTCATATCTTACATAATACATAAAACACTCATAAACCCCTTGAAAACTAAAATCAGTAGTATAACCATAGCTTTGGTCAGCCAAGGGTGCAACGAGGCGTCAAAGTGAGGGAACGACGACTGTGTGCGCGCGATGCAAAAGTGGGAGCGCGCGACGGTAACTCAAAGCTCAGAGTTCAGTGCACAGAGGCTATAGACTGGCAGTCTGTCGTATCCTCTTGCAAAAGTGAGCCGTCAGTGCGCCGCGAGCCGCCAGACGTAAACGTGGCCACCTCGTGGGTCTCGTATAACGGCACGGCATGGACACCATCGTCATAGTTTTGTTGACACGTGCACAAGATCTGGTTCGAGGTTTATTCGACGCATCATCAAAAAGGTTCTAAAATTATGTTTTTTTTTTCTCAGGTTGAGGTGTATTCATGTAAAAAAATTAGGAATCGAATGTAAGAAATTCCTACGGGGTGGAAGTTGTTGATGCTTGATCGGGAAGGGGAAGATGGTTAGACTTATTCATTGAATGCTTATGTGGCTGATTATTTGGTCAGTCTCTAATATTTACTTGACTACTGATCGGCTCGATCGTTCTTGTGGTTTCACGTATTCAGCATGTTGAATTTCTTTTTAGTGGTCGCTCTGTGGATATGTATTTATTTGACTCGATTGCCGATCGTGCCGATCTTTACAGTAATTCAGCGATCAAATGATTGTAAAAATTATGTCATTTTGATCTTAGTACTGTCAATTACTTACTCAGAATCTGCTGAGTGATCATGCAGTCCGGTTCGCCACGGAGTTGAATTTGGATTTCGTGTCATTTTGGATCTGGATTCAGTAGTCATGATTTGAGAATTGAATCCCATTTACCTCAAACACAATACGTTGGGTAAACAAATGCAATTTCGGAACTATTATCCTTTTATTTTTTTATTTTATTTATAATTAAGTATGGCCTTACATCGGCTCCTGGTTACGAACGAATAATCTCGTTTAGTAGCGAATTCTAGGTAAGCATTGAAAGTGAGAAATGCATGAGTAATAACTAGTCACTAGCTGTATTATTATTTCACAATGAGGCTATATTTGATTCGACAATATAAGAATCAGTAATTTTCATAAGATTCCAAACAATCGAGTTAATTTCCTTAAAATTCGACTAATCTCATTTCTAACCATGCTCCATGATTACAAAAATTTATGTGCTGATTTCCATTGGACATCATCTCTGAATCTCTAACAAATAGGAAATGACATGCCGAATCTATACTTGATTGCTCCCATCAAAATGCGTACCGATGTTCGTTAAGTCTGTAGCGTCATAACATCGGTCACACTGCGATTATTCAATATTCAATATCGCATTGCGTAATAATTATTGGTCGGGTCTTACTCAACTGTTTATGCAGGAACATGGAATTCTTACACAATCCATCGATTGGATTTTACTCGTAGCTCGTCAAAAAAGTTTTAAATCTGGCTAATGCTGAAACCAACCCGGCGCAACACAAGGAATGGATCTCCTGGAAATTTTGCGAGGAATAACTCTTGATACGTACGTTTAAGATACTGAGAGAGAGGTTCTTCAATTATATGTGTTATTCACCGACTCGGATAGATAAGATTATTTGAGAATTTTTTCCAACGCTCCATCAACTTATGTTAAATTCTAACATGAAAATCGCATCATTACTCCCTTTTATTTCTTTATACTCAACCTCATTTGGTAAAAATTATTGAACTCATATGAGGGCTTTAACTTTTTCGTGAAATTTGACAAAATCGTTCATGAATTACTAAGATTGCGATTCTCGTGCCATGGAATATTGGCAACCTTACTTCCCTCAGTCCTTCTTAATTTTACATATGGTGAGTACTTCGTGATTGGTAAAAGTGCATAGATGAAGAACTAAAATTTTGATGTCACCAAAAGTTGTCGATCCCAAGATTCCTAAAAATAGACACGTCAACGATGAGTCAGTGAGAAATACTAATCTGGCAGTACATACCACTGAATCTTCACTTGGATTCTTCAATAGAATCTTGGTTGAAAGTCGTTTGTTTACACTGGTGTCGCTCAATTTCGACTCCAATTCTTCTAGATGCACTGTAAAATTGACGCTTTCGGGTTGAGAGATTGTGGATGGCAATCAATTTATACTTATTTAGTTGTTATGATACCTGTATTGAAATGGTATCCTTAAGAAATCCTATTCAGCTGCACATGCAACTGACAAGGGGAGTTCGGAGGGTCCGGGTCTCCAACCTGCCTGAAAACCTTTTTACAATTTGAAACTACTGAGAATACGAAGAATTCAGAGTAACTTCGTCAAATGAGCCTTCTGTTCAAAGCTACATTCTATGAACTTAGCATTGCCCATATAGGTCATGTTAAAAAGTAATATAAGATAAGTGTACCCAACTTGCCCCCATTGGCCATTTTCTTCATAACTCTGGACCATTTCAAAGTTTTCCAATGTACCTTGATTCATTTTAAAGATTGTCTCAAGACCTTCAAAATGAGTTGAAGCACATTTAATTTGAACTAACTGGAGCCAAACTGTGTTGATTCTCCAAAAAAGTGATTTTTGAGAGTTTAAAAAGTGTCTACCCAACTTGCCCCCATCATTTAAAACAATGTAAATCATCGATAAAGTGCATAAAACTGCTTTGGTCCGTTTTTATCACCGTGCAGGGACATTTGGAACTTTTATCTGGCCCAAAACACCGTTTCCGACTTATTTTGACAAGATAAACACGTTCTGAGTGGTAAAAAAGTCGTACTGCACGCCTTTCCGAGATAACTATATGGGGGCATATTGGGTACACTCCGATGTCGGCTTTCTTGATTCTCAGATCATCTCCGTGTTCTGCACATAATATAGCTCCAAGTTTTGCAACTCTGAAGAGCGGATTTTGAAGTTCTTGAGACAAGGAATCGAATGCGCTAAGGTATGTTGAGATTAGTCGAATAAAAATGAATTTGCACCGGTTTCAGCGAACGCAATTTTCACAGTGATTTCTTAGCCGCGCAACACGAAAAATAGAAAAATCACTTGAAATTTTTTGGGAAACGCAGAAATGATTTGGAGTCGATTCGAACCACTTATTTTCTAATATATTTAAATCACAAACGTAAAAAGGATATGCGGGAAGGTTCACGAGTGGCCATTTCTGAGATCGGCATATGGGGGCAAGTTGGGTACAGAAGCAAGTTGGGTTCACTTGACTTAAATAGATATATTGACAATGCTAACGTTTTTGCTTGTAGCTCTGGACAGGAGACCCATTTGACGGAGTTACTCTGGATCTTTATTTTCTAGATGGCACGATACTGTGAAAAAAGTTTGTCGAGATTGGAGATCCGGACCCTCCGGACTCCTATTCTTAGTCATTTTATGTTGGTAAGTGTAAGAAATTCATCGATATGTGCATAGGCGTCCTTCCTACTAGCGGAAACGAATAAATTATATTTTTTGAAAGCTTCACAAAAATTTCACTACAATTCTCAAGCTGGATAATTTTAGTAACTTTTCGTATTGAAATGATCAACCCTGAGCCTTTGTATTTTTTTAGCATAGGGCGACTGAATCACCACTTTCAATCTCGACTGCAAACAGAAAATAGGCGTTTATTCGCTCTCACGTTAAAAAATAGCGTCTCTCACTGGGCAGGCTGTTTTGAGGCACAAAAAATGTATTCCCTCGTTGCACTCGGAGAAAAATTATCCCAGTAGCGCAAAACAGCCAGATCTTGCAGTTTTGAAATTGAAAATTCAATAAAGATTCGGAACTCGAGCCCTCAAGCCCAGCAAAATGTAATACCAGTTTGAAAACCCCTTCGAGATAAGCTGCATTGTATTTGAACATACGAGATTTATGATTACAGAAGGATATTCTTTTCTTAGCCCGAAGTATTGTTCGTAAGATGACATGGACGCCTAAGCTTCCTCGCTATTGTAAACCAAAGTCAATAATCAGAAAATGTAGTAAAGGCTATTTTTTTCCAGAGTTTGACGGATGGTAGGAACAAGATAATTTTAAGTCATTCTTTCTAAAATTTATATTTACACTGTAAAAAATTATTCCGAAAAACTTCAACCAACTGGTTGAATGAAAAATTCAACCACTCTGGTTGAAAATTCAACCAGTTGGATGAATATTCAACCAGCGTGGATTATCACAATCTGTCCGTGCGGTTCCTGCATATCAGGTTGCCTACCTAAGAGGGCTAGAATATGATGGATGGTCATCTGAGTGGATAAGGATGAATGGAGAGGTGAACTAATAGATGATGGACCGATGGTCGATGGATGGATGGTGCATGAGGTCGATAAATGGATCGAGGAATGGAAGGTGGGTGGACGGATGGATGTATGGACGGAGTGATGGATGATGTGTGGATAATGGACGGATGCATGATGGATGGATGGTCAATGGATATTCCATTTACCATCCACACATCCATCACGGAATATAATTGCTTGGTTGGAAATTCAACCAGTTGGTTGAATGAAAAATCCAACCAGTTTGGTTGAAAATTCAACCAGTGTGGTTAAAAAATCAACCAGTTGGTTAAAATGTTGGTTGAAAGTTCAACAACTTTTTTACAGTGTAGAAAATCCTTGAAGGTAATCAGTGGAGTGACATGGTTAAGGAACATCTTGCTAGAAATATTCAAGATAGGACTACTAAACAATAATATCGTCAGATGGGACAACTCAGGGTTGTTTCACGTACTTATTTATTCTGTTCTCTCTACTCGCGGATGTAGCAACAAACCACACCACACACTGTGAAAAATTTTTATGAAATTTAACATGCTCAGCATGTGTAATCGGCGGACATCATGCTGAGTAGATGAAATTTACACGCGCGCTTATAATTTCCTCTCGCGATGGCAACCTATGAAACAATAACAAAGCACAAGGTTATGTTGATGGGTTAATGCATCAACGAGCTCTTACACCTAGAAATAATGCTTCCGTTAAATAGATTCATCTCTACAATCATTCTGGATCTTTAATTAGGTGTTAAAACAGCTCAAAGGAACATCTATCTCGTGATTTCAGCGAATCCTTCTCAAATATCACGCATACTGCGCAGGTGCAATTTCCATCCATAAGTATAGACTGCTGGTCCCGTATACTTGCCGTTGTCATCAAAGCATAGACCTTTGGGTGAGAGTGAGAGAGACGGCATGCTCCAAGGCGCACGCTTTTAACACGCGATTCCTATGTTGCTTCTCTCTCACTCTCATTGGGGAGCCTCAATGTCAACGGCGAAGGTATGGGACCGGCAGTCTATACTTCTATGTCTATGTTTCCATCAGCCTGGCATGGGAAATTTGTTATGCTCAGCATGATGTCCGACAGTTACACATGCTGAGCAGAGTAAAATTACAAGACTCTTGTAAATTTCCCAACTTTTTGGTAAATTTACTGAGCTCATCATTGTGAATCTGTCATCCCATGGAATAATTTTATTTCAGAGATTTTTTACAGTGCAGGCATGGTCAATCAGAAGCTCGCTATTGCAGTATTCGAAAACCCAGAGACTTATTTTGAGATTTTATAAGAATTTTACTACCAGCTTACCTTTTATTCTTTTGATTGATGAACTAGTTTTGTCTACAAGAAAGATATGTATACAGTGAAATTTGTCAAAGTTTGGCCTGTTTGGTTCATGGAAAAATTGCGCAACTTAGGAAAGCGTCCACTGTACATAATTTGCACCTAGAACCATTATTCTTGAGCCACAGGGTGAAATTTTCATTAAAAACTTATTATCGTGGAATAGAACACATCTTTCATTTTCAATCATGTGAGTGCAACAGTTTGAAAAGTCATGAATGATGAAAAAATACGCACAACACAATGATAAAAACATCGAAAAAGAGAATAAAATTCTACTTTGAATCGAGAATTTGATACACATTAGTTACACTGTAATAGTATATTCCCGTACTGAGCACGGTATCCCATTTTGGGCACTAGGACAGTTTGTCTGTCGAGCGAAGCGAGACAGACATGTCCTCCAGTGCCCCAAATGGGCTTGCAAGCGAAGTGCGGATATATTTTTTCATTACGAGAACCCTAAAATCCTATTTAAACGCGGCATTTTTAGGTTAGAGTAATGAAAAAGAGTTTTTCGGAAAGCTTCAACCAATTGGTTGAATGAAGAATTCAACCATTTTGTTGAAAATTCAACCAGTTTAAGCAATTGGTTGAATTTTCCAATCAACCAGCTGGTCGAACTTTTCATTCAACCAGTTGGTGGAAGTTTTCCGAAAAAAATTCCTACAATCTACTTTATTCGTCAGCAAAATAATCCTTAATGTTTGCGAATATTGAGAGACGAAAACAAGGAAAAATAAATCTGGAAAGTCATCATCGTTTTTTTAATTTTTTTAAAATTATATCCACGATGTACGATGTGGTGTCAGGATCATTTACGAACTAGATTCCTCTTATGGAATTTCTGGCAATTATTGTTAGAACTTGAAGCAGATTCGTTCCATTTGATCACGTTTCGCATGTGGTAGTAATGAGGAAAATAAGATTTATATTCAATCAATATCTTTTGTCTCAAAGTACGTAATCCTCTGGAAATATAAATACTGATCATTTCAATTAGCAAAAGTTAGGGTATCTTCTTGATCAGATAATTCCAAGATAATACTGGGAAACAAAGTTTGGAATTCGGAAGGTTTCCCCTAGAACTAGGTGATTTTCTTATATATTTTTTTTTACCGTAGAATTTGAATCCGACCTTTATTTCGCCCCTACGAGACAAGATTTTTTTAAATCGCAAAAATTCAATTTTCCAAAAAATGGCGTTTTTAGCGTTCTTTGAGAATTTTGTAAATTGATTGCCAAGGTACGTGACGCATCCTTACAGTGGGCCAAGGGATATCGGATCTATCATTTCTTTCTTATTTTGACTCGCTAAACGCGATGGTGGCGTTTTCAAACGGCTAGGATGTGTCCAAAACGAATGACAAAATGATTTTTCGGATTGTTATCATCAGAATCTGACTGATTTCGCATTGAATATCAAAACGCACACAAAATCAGTAAAAGACATCTTCTTTGAGGTCACAGGGGCGCATTTTCATCGTTCTCATTCATACATCGAGAGAAATTTGTTTGCAATAGCCAAAAATTAGCAACAGTAGTATCTTCCTCGTAATCATAAATAAAAAATATATATTCATTCAACTTCCAACTTTGTATGAATTTTGCAGATATTATATACCATTATGATTAACTTCGTGAAATTATCGGGATAAAAGCGCATGAATACTTACTCCTCAAAACTCATCCTCGACGACTCTGTCCTCAAATTCTTACCAAATTATTCAAAAGATATATATTTACAGTGGCGTCAGATAAAAGCGAGTACTCGCATGAATTTTCAACGTCGGTCAGTCACAATCTCCGAGATAATATCTTCAAATCCTTAAGCCACAAAATTCACCATCGCCACCCGATTAAAAATCTTTCCAGCTTCCTTATACACTTCTCTCAAAGTCTCAAGCTGAGGATTAAAATTTCTCATCAGTAGAGCTCTATGTACTTCTATTAACGGGTATGTTTATTTAGCAGGTTCGCAAACTTTCTTAAGAACGGGAGATTGCTTTTAAAATTGCGGGTCTATTTTTACTCCTCTTGTTCTCAACAACTTCAACCCGCAAAATCACAAGCCGATAAGGAATCCATTCATTTTCAATTCTACAGACCAAATTAGTAGTACTCTGACTTATTTAAAAGATTCTATTCCTCTCACTTTTCGACACTTTTCATTACGTTTCCATATAATTATTTCAGAATGCTTTCAATGACCACGACATCTAAAAGAGAAGAGGAAAAAAAACTATCAGGTGGAAAAAGAGGTACAGAATTTCTATGTGCTTTTATTTGCCAAGAACGTCACAGATCGCGTATTGAAACAAGGAAACAAGTGCCGCGTGTATATATTGATTATTTGATCGAATGCACAATTTCGCAGTGAAGCGGAAATCTTTCCAATCAGAGAAATCAAGCTATGAAAAAAACAGGAGGATCCGTATCAACCATTGCGGATGAAAAAGAGATAGTAGAACAAAATAGCAGAGGCAGATCGTTGAAATGGTTAAAGTTGAGCCTGATTTTCTCCATTATTGTCGTCGTGGTTCAATTGATTTCTTGATTCGAAGCGTCTGTGAGTATTATTAAAGATAGTATCTTGGAATAAATTACGTGACGAATTCTCACAATTATATCACAATTGGCTATCTTTAATGTGGTTCAAGTGTTCAAGTCTTGAATCGAATATCTTGAGAATAATTTTGTACTATGAATATTTCGGGGTGTTACTTTGTGTGTGATTGGTGTGGACAAAGCACTTTCGGGGAAATCAAGAACTAATAGGACTGCTGGTGCTGAGTAAATACAGATTCTGTTAGATGACTCGAATGAAACACAATAAGAGCTTTTCGCAAATGTGACAAAAAGGTTACAAAGAAAAAAGATGGAACATGTTTCAGATGATTCATGGGACTGAGTCAAATTATGAATTCGTGTTGGACCAAACAATTTTATGACTTTTATTTAAGACAATGCGGTCACCATGCAAGCTGAGAATCATTCACATCTTTCTCCAATTCTGTTGCGATTTGGGCTAAACAATGAATTCACGAATACTTGTTATCATCTAACTTAGATTTATCCATTCGTCGTTAAGCCAAAATTTCAAGAGAATCAGAGAAAGTTGGGAATGAAAATGTGCGCATATTACAGGTTAGGACGTTCCCGCGGCCGAGTTATTCCCATTTTTCTCCGATTTCCTCGCAATTTGGGGCAAACGAGAAGAAGACGAATTCAAATTGGATGATTATAAAGTTTTGACAACTCGTCTCTAAGTACGAATCATTGAAATTGCTATGAAAAATGTATTTTCAAGGTCCATGGTCGCGGTGCACGGTGGTGCACGGTGACCGCATCGCCTTAATTGGCCTCTTGCATTTTTTCAACCCCCCCCCCCCCCCAGAAAAAGGTTTGGCAAATTCGAGAAAATCGAGATTGGAAAATGAATTCCCAAAAAATTTTTCGATCGTGCGCAAATTGCTCGAAAGTCTATTGTGCCCCTGTGACGTCACACGGTGCAAGTCATCCTAACGTCAAACAATTTGCGCAAGTCGAGAAACATTTCTGGTAATTTTTTTTTCAAATGCGCAACACTTGTTTTCATTTGCTAGAATCTGCCAAACTTTTTTTTGACGGGATCAAATAAAAATGCAAAACTCCAATTGACAAACTCGACGGTTTTGGTCCCTGTGGAAGCCTCCAGTCCACCTAAAATTCTCGAGATGATTTGGCTCGTTTTTTGATCAACAAACTTTTTCCGGGGGGGCATTATCATCTCCAATATTTATTGGATCTCAGTGGCCTTGATCGTTGAAATCAGAAATGGAAATGTCGTATGATCTGTGATAATCAAAAAATCTAGAGCAGAACCGCGATCTCGACCACGATAATAGCCGTAAGCCCGCGAATATGGAGGTATGTAGCATTTCAAGAAACCGCGAATACCGAGGGCTACCTGTGTAAAATTTTCCCTCTGATCTCTTATCATCTACTAATTTTGCATCTTTGTGCACATTCGTACGATGCCTTTTCTTCAAAGTTTATAAGCCTAATCTAGTCGTATTGGTCAAGAATTAAGATTGTCTTCCAGTTCATTATACTATTAAATTTAATTTCCAATGTCATTCTTCATCGATGTAATACTTGAAGTTAATCATCATGTATTATACAATGTGTTTGTGCCGAGAGATCTGAAAATACATAACACCAAAGTATCGCTGTTCTAACTTTGATGTGCTTTTTTAGTTGAAATTGGCCCCATAATCTCGGAGTTTCAAAGATGAAGCATTAAATCGCCACCGAAGTAGAAAAACACCGCATTATCTCGAGAAAATCAGCCATTTTCATGGAAGAAAGTTTCCACGTTGCCGCAAAAATCCTCCAATCGGCATATTCCTATTTACCTAAAAAAAACCCTTCAATCTCATTTCATCCCAATGAATCACAATTCATCCTAATTAGCTACGATCATTAACAGATTAGCACTTAAATAAATCATCAACATAAGGACAGACTATATATTCAGAGAAACATTATTCCAACCATGGGATTAATATTGAGTACTATTCATAGTCTATCCCCAACATAAAAATCGTCTCCACGTCTAATCTCCTTGCATTCTTCGACAATTTAGAAAAAAAATTCACTATAAACTCAGATTATTTTGAATAAAATATTCAACGCAGAAAATGTAGTCAAATCTATTTTAAATCCCTACTGCCAAAGTGCGATCAGCATACAGGTCAAGATGAAAAGACTCTCGGTACGTGATTATTCACTAAAGCATCTCTTGTCTGGATTAACAGTTGGCTGTCAATTATAATCAGTTTACTTTATTTGATCGTCAATACGATTCGACCCAAATACTCGTAATCATGATACTAAACAAACTCGATTTTTGCTATAAATGTTTTAAACAGTATCGACCACGTGAGTCCCAATACTCCTATATAATTCATATCGAATTATCTAGGAATCATTTATCTTAATTTGGTTTCCCATTCTCTGAAGAAGATCGAATTTTCGTAATTTGTCGTGGGAGCCTTTTATACCGTGAGCTGAGTCTGAAGGATCTTGGACCTATGCTAGTTTTGAATTTATAATGATTGACTGGTTTATTTTCACTGGGTGACCCATTTTGAACTTATTTGAAATAGTGGATCGTTGTAAGATGAATTAATCAGTAGTTATTATCAAAAAAGAGTTTGGAATACAATCATCTCAGTCACCATAGTCAAAATATCTCTGTTTTATTATTATAGTTATGAGATCATTTTAAACACGAGTGAATGCTTTCACGAAATTGGAGAAAGTGGAAAATGAACAATTTTTCTGTGCACGAATATGCCCTTTGTGCACAGATGTTTTTTTCCATTTATAATAGCTTTATTCGCTCCAAATGTCAACTAATCGCAAACGAAAGTTGGCCTCAAAACCTCGTAATCGAACCAATTCTTGCACCCTAGTATTTTAATCCTTGCATTTTTGAATTTTGATTCTTGCACCATTTGCCAGTTTTTATCCATGACTAGCAAGATTAAATTTCTTAGAATTAGGCTTATACGATGTCAGGCATGAACAGATAATGACTGGTTATAGAATTGAAACCAATTGAGAATTGCAAAATAACCTATACGAATAAATGTCCATATAAGGTTTTCTTATCCAAAATGACAATTACGATTCTTGAAATTATATCTCACTGAACTCCAATATGGCCTTCACGCTTCAGTGAATGAGTATTACATCAACAAGAAATAGTTCTTGTCAAGAATTTTTGAGATTTTAATCTAGAGATCGCAACGATGGAGGTTCATCTTAATCTCAAATTACTCTAAATATTCCATCTTATCATCCGTTACCAACACCTCGACCTATCAGTCTACAATACTAGTTTCTCGATACTTATTTATACATTCAACTATCCAATAACGTCCCAAAGTATTTGAAATCGAAGTATCGCCTGGCGCATTACGAAAATTCAATCAAGATTTCCATCTGGCTAATCAAATAAACTACTGTGAGTTGGTGTGGAAGATCGATTGGAATGCGCGTCGTCCCGCATACTGACTCTAACTACTAACTAGACGAGTCGAGTAATACCTCAACTGTATACTATATATGTATATATAGGCATCCGTCGCGTCGTCACTCGTCTCAAATGTCCACCCGCATTTATACCACTCGCACATCAGATTTCATCCGATTTCTCACCCAATTGACTGATACACTGCATCAGCATATCTGTAACATCTTCGTCATTTTGATACGTACAAAATTCTCTAACCAGTTTGTCGATCAAGAATCGGATGTCCATCGGTGATATTACATAATTATTGGAAAGGAACTCATGCATGTAGGCCAAAATCAGCTCCAAACGTTTTGGCTCCAAATACACCCGTACTCCATTTCCATCGAAAACAACCTCAGAATCCCGTGGTAGCACTTGATCATCCCATTTTTTTCCATTTACTGCTAGAAATTATGTACATTGCCCTGGCTAATTCCAGTGAAATGTTATTGTCCATAAAAAAAAAAAACGTTTCTGTATACTTTGATGAAGGGGAACGATGGACTAGGGGCTCAAAAATCAAGTCATTTTTAGAGCTTCCGTGATTTTTGAGCTTAGACAGCGATTTATGCGAAATCAAAAAGATTTTACGAGAAATTACTGAGAACCAAAGTTGTACAATTTCAATTTTTCTTCACGAACTCATTAGATTTATATATCTAACGTCACCAACGAAGCCACAATCGATAAAGAAAGTGTGAAAAATTGTATTTTCTGATGATTTAGGCCTCAGAACGTCGTTATGAGGAAGAATCAATGAAAGAGATTTCGAAAGATCTTTAAAAAAATATACCGTTCTTATTCGTACCACTTTTCTGAAAAAAACCCTTTCCGTTCGATGTTTAACCCAAGAAAGGGCCAAAAATATGATTCTAGTTAAGTACTTTGAGTCGCGAGAACCAACTCCCCTAATATTTCAGCTCCAAAGAGATAGCTTTTTTCATTATTTCGGATAAAAAAAAGCTTTTGCCTTCGAACTAACCTATTGGCCGAGTTATTGCGATTTTGATGCAATAATAATTCTTTTGCCACTCAGTTACGATATTTTGCCCCCGATTCTATACGTGTATTCTCTATTGTGACTGGGAATACAAAAATATTATTCATGAACAGAATATTGATAAACGACATACGATACGGATATGGTCTCTACTGCGTTATATCTCAAAAAATGATCATCCCCACATTCAACATGTTACATGGAATCACGAAGACACCAGATACATTGATCTACTTCATAACAAAACTCTCAGGAAGTTCTCGTGCAATCTATCTCATTCGAACCTTAGGACATATCTAGGCATCGTCTCATGACTAGGTGTATGTCAAAAATATATCTATCGACGGTGGCGACTACGCAAATAATACCTACGATCCTTGGTTGTGACGGAACCACTTATCGGTCGTTACTTTAGAATAATTATATACAGTAGAATCCGGTTATAACGAGCCCGGTTATGACGAGAATCCGGTTATAACGAGCAAATTTGGAAGATTTGGTTGGCCGCCATATAATGTATGTGCAAACAGGTCCGGCTGTAACGATCCGGATATACCGAGAATTCGGTTATAACGAGCGAAAATTCTGGCAAAATTTGGTTTCGGCACCGGCTATACCGAGCAAATCGATGTGAACGCCGAACAATTCTACGAGTATCAATGTGAATACACATGCAGTACGATTCTAGTGAGCAAAATGGATAGATCGAATACAAGGAAGAGACAATTCATAACGAGTGCGACCTCGTTAACTCTGAAGCAACATTGAAATTTCATAGTTACAATTTTTCCATTTCCCATCATGTGTGTCCATTCGTTTTCATTTTACGGTTCTTTGAATTTATAACAAATGCGAATTTCTAAATATTGTATGTCCATACCATTAAGTGGCATAATGCACATCTACATCATTGTCACCCTGTCATCGTATTGTGAATGTTCATCATTAGTTATTCGATTTCTTGATAAAAGATACTTTACGAACTCAAGATTAGTTTTTTTTTTCATTCATCAGGGGTAGTGATAGCGAAATCATATGAATTTGGGCCGATAAAACGGAGTCTGGTTATAACGAGGTCCGGTTATAACGAGCATTTTCCTTCGGTCCCTTGGAGCTCGTTATAACCGGATTCTACTGTATTAAGGCAATCCAAAATTTTTTGGATCTATTAAATTTATTTCCAATAAAATCGTTGACCATGGGAATATAAAGGAGGGTTAGGTAAGACCATCAGTTATCACAGTAAACATGTGTGGTAGAGTTAAAAAAATGGAGCCTCGGAAGGTATTTCTTGAATTTTCTAGAAGATCTCCGTATGATAGAAATAGAGCTTCGTGAGCTTGTGATTCTTATAGCATGTTGAATGTGGGAATGACCATGTTTGGAAGCATAACTCAGTAAAGACCATGCCCACTGCCTATTGCATATCGTAGCTCAATATTCTGGTCGATTAATATCTTTGTATTCCTAGGCACAATACAGTGATGAATCGTGGCCAAAACATCGTGACTGAGCGGGAAAAGTATCATTATTGCATCAAAATCGCAATAACTTGGTCTAGGTTAGCTCCACGGTGAACATTTTTTCTTTCACTCGACAATATGGAACAGAGCTGTCTTTTGAGGTTGAAATATTGGGGGGGGGGGGTGCATTTGATTATTTCGAGTTTTTGCGAGTTTGAAGGGCTCAAATCGTATTTTTGGCCCTGTCAATGGAGAAGGGTATTTTGCAGAGAAATGTCACGAGTAAAAACTGAGTATTTTTTAAAGAACTTCCGAAATCTTTTATTCATTCTTCCTCTTAAGGCGATGCGGTCACCGTGCACCGTGACCATGGAACTTGAAAATACACCTTTCATAAAAAGTTTGATGATTCAAAGTGTGAGACGAGTTGTCGAATACTTGTTATTGTCCAACTTGTATTTCTCAATCCGTTGCTCAGCCCAAATCACAAGAGAATCGGAGAAAAATGGGGATAACTCGGCCGCGGGAACCTCCTAACCTATAATATGAGCACATTTTCATTCCCAACTTTCTCCGATTCTATTGCAATTTGGGCTTAACGAAGAGCGGACAAATCTAAGTTAGATGATAACAAATATTTGTGCGCCCGTCGTTTATCCCAAATCGCAACAGAATCGGAGAAAGTTGGGAATGATTTTCGGCTTGCATGGTGACCGCATCGCCTTAATGACGCTCTGAGGCCTGTAAATGCGGGAGACACCGTTTTTTCACACTTTTGGATTGATTAACGCTTTGCTGGTGATTCCAGACCTGTAGATCTAATAAATTTGTAAAGAAGAATTCGAAATGTAGAACTCTGATTCCCAGCAATTTTTCGTGAATTCTCTTTGATTTCGCATAGATCGCTCTTTAAGCTCGAAAACCACACGGAGGCTCTAAAATTGACTCGATTTTTGAGCCCCTAGCCCATTGTTCACTAAAGTGTACAGAAACGTTGTATTTTTTGATGGATAACAACATCCCACTAGACTTAGCCAGGGAAATGTACATGAAATTCCAGCAGTAGATGAAAAGTTGCATGTCTCATGTATGCCACTACGGGATCCTGAGGTCGTTTCCGATGAAAATGAAGTACAGGCCCATTTTGAGTCTCAAGAAAGGTATCTTTCTCAGGACTTTTAGGGCCAAAACGTTTAGAGCAGATTTTAGCGTACATGCGAATGGTCCCTCAGCTCATTCTCTGAAAACCATCGAAAATTTGGCCATCTAAGATTTGGGAGAATTGGGACCAGTTGTAGGTGCAACGTTGTTCAGCATTCGATTGAACAGGTTTGTGAGGGATTAGATTTTGACAACTGAGACGTTATTCAATTTTTGATACACAACTTAATGGAGAGAACTCAATGAATACTTAGTAATTTATTGAACTCTGATAAAAGTCCGAGAACGTGCTGACAAATAGTTAGATTCAATCGCACAATTTTCGTAAAAATAGTTCAATAGCCAAATCATTGTGGAAAAGTCGGAAATTCATCGGAATATTGGAATTTCCGTTTGCCGACATCCTGTTGATTTTACCCAATTCACTTAGATGGTCCCAAAGCCTATCCCAAAATTCTTCCACCAAAAAGAAAAAAATTGCAAATCCATTCTTCTGTAGACGCATCGTATTTTGATGTTCTGTTTAGTGTTCTATGAAAGGCACCATTAGGGACTGTTTACTGCTCAATTTACGCACGCTCGCGTGCTTCTCCGCGAGGCGTACTAAAGTCACTATTTACTCATCTATATGTTGCGCTGCTGATTCTGATGCCGTCGGCCGAGTTTGCTTCTCTGAGCGACATGTAAGCATGTCGCAAGGCGGGAATTTTGTGCTTGAAATCTTGACGCTTCTATATTTTGAAGGCATAGGCTTGTAATCAGGCCTGCGGTAGTGTATATAAGGTGGATTCTGAAGGGCTACACATCTGCGACGACACTTTTGCTCTTTATTTCGCTCGAATGGGTTCTCTTGTTTTGCGCAGCATGGTTGAGATATTGGTAACTCACTTAGGAGATGCTTTTCGAAGGAGATAGGAGATTATCTTGCGGGTCTTGCGGTGCTCTGAGGTGTGTAGATTTTGCTCGAGAAATCGTGTTAAGGAGTTTGGATTTTGTTAGGGAAGTTTGGAAGGGTTCGATTGCATTTTAGTTGTGATTGTATTGATTAGAATTTTGTAGTTTAAAAGTGTATCAATAAAGGTTAAGGCTAACGAACATGCACTTTGCAATATACTTTCAAATGGTTTATAGACTGGATACCTTGAAACATTGGTTTCCCATGCGTACTTTTGTAAATCGATTGCTTGCATAATTCTTGTAATGGAATGGAACAGAATGAAACAGGTCAATCATCGATGATTGATTTACTGTTTTGCACTCATTTTTTGCTACATCGGTCTCCTACATTTTACGTTACTTCAAACCTTTCCTTCTGTAATTCAGAAGAATTCAGAAAAACGTAACTTTGCCGATCACATTTGGAAGATATGAAAAGAGGGCTCAACTGACATGTTTAAATTCTGCAAAAGCAAGAGTTGCCTACGGGCTAAGTGCAAGAGGGCGCAACTTTTCAAAGGAATGTCGTAGTAATCACCGATGAAAAATTGTTTTAAAAATTATCCTCTTCTGCCACGGGAATTCATTTTTATTGGCTTGAACTATAAGATTATGTTTTTTCGCGTTCAATAAAGTTTCCACATTTTTAGACATCCATAGCAGGGTCCTAGCAAACAAAGAGCTCTTGAGCATGTGTTGAAAAACTTTCTCGGTATCAAACACCTTTTGGTGGGTTTCCATAGGCATATTTGTCGATTTTCAAGATTATCGAGCTCAATTTCGGAATCTGACTCAAATTTTTTTCGGCAAGTACACTAAAGATTCGTAAAGTACAAAATAGCACAGTAAATGCACGAACCTTGATTAGGAAAAAGAGCGTAATTATGAATTTCAAAGTGGACATATTATTCATGGAATTTATTCTTATCTCCAAATCTTATACAGACGTTTGGAGGATGCCATTTTCTTTGAGATAAGCCAGGTTGTTCCACTCAATCATGTCGCTCGTGACTAGTTAACTTTTTATTGATATACTGGAGATGGCCCTTCTGTAATTACGACCCATCTTTCACGCACGCTCTCAATTGTTATGGAACTCATTTCTAATCCTAATTAACTAATTTTTGTGATTGAGAAAAGTGTTTTAATATGGATTCTCGAACAATGAGGAAAAAAAATTTATGAATTCCCGGAAAGTTACACAATTTTTCCCAGACACTTGTGATATGGCAATATTTGATTGTGATAAAATAGTATTATACGCAACGATGGCGAAAAACGTGCTTTACGCACGAGCGGAGTGCGGAAAGCATCGCGTGAGGGTGGAAAGACTTTTGCCAGAGTTGCGTATAGTATTTTTCATAATAATGAGCGGAAAGTTAGCAACACGCCATCAACAAGCCCACGATACAGAAAACTGGCAACCAAGCAATGGTTGTACAACGACGCAAGGTCTTGACCAGTCAATATTCAAACAAGGAGAGGAGTGTTTTAGAAGTTGCGAGTATTAGGCGATGTGCAGAGCGAGGTATGGTTGAGAAAAGTTCTGAACATATCATGGGATATAAGTTTGTCCGAACTCGAGTCAGTAGGGGCTGGGACCATTTAAAGATTATTTCAATTTTACCTGTACCGAGAGTTACGTTATCAAGTGACTGGGAACCTTTATTAGGCATGACTAATTCGGGCCAGAAAAATACCGTTTATACCGAAGCCGCATCGAATGAGGTATTGTCCTTATGTCTATACGGAGTAATTGGTTAAAGGCGCGTAGCGGGGTCCAGGGGTGCAACCCCTGGTGGGGGTCCAGGGGTCAACGCCCCCGGCGGTGGGTGTGCACTTGAAGAAAAAATTGTGATGTGAGTGCATTACATTTGATGAAAACTTCAACCGACTATTGGGAAGAATTTTATTTTAAATTTCTCCAAATAAGACGATCGATATATTAGCAATCTTGATCATCACCAATATCTCGATCAATTGCTCTAAAGCGAGCTATAACCTCATCAATTAGGCGCGGAATATACTCAGGTGAGTATACTCAACTTCCACCCATTGAGCCATTTTCTCAACAACCCTACTTCACTTCAAGACTTTGGAAGATACGGGGTTTTTGGTGCTTACTTGGTCTTTGTGTATAATTATCATCGATTCTCCTTCACATTCAGTTTCTTACAGAATTCGTAAAAGCCATTATTTGAACAATTTTGAAGATTTTCAAATTTGGCTTCGATGGTAGACTGCAGTTTTTTTGCGCGTCGAATGATACCAATAACTCATTTTTGACGAAAATGGAGTTACGTAGGTTCTTCCATACCACGACAGTTCACTCCTCTGGCCCATCTCAATATTTTTTAAAGCATCCCAGCCCACTTTGTAGAGTTTGACACAAGCTTCAAAATAAGCTCATATACATTGAAAAATATTGAGATGGGCCAGAGGAGTGAAGTAAGCCACGAATGTTGAGAAAATGGCTCGATGGGGCCAAGTTGGGTACACTTACCTTATTACCTGTGAAATGCATTCTACCGATGGAAAAATGAATAAGAGTTAAAAAGAATTTTTAAAAAACGCTTTTATTCACTTTCCAAAATCTTGTAATTTGCGATAGGATTCTGTCCGGTGTAGTGCAGATAGAATTCGGTAGACCGATGTAAATCACGTGGGAGAAATTGTGCGACGTATATGAGGAATTATGGGGAAAACACGTGTGCTGGCTGCGAATATTGCAGCTAATAAGTAATAATTGGGTTTCTCGCATTAAAATATGTCACCACTATTATGTCGCGAGTCACTCATCTTCGGATGCAGCAGACAGTGTAGACAATGACAAACATGGTCTTTCGATCGCTGATATTGGTTCATCCTTCATCATACACGCATGCAAGTGAATACTCATAACCTGAGCACGTGCTCTTCCAAACACTAAAGATCCAGCACATAGTCACCTCGTGGTACTTGAACTTATTAATTGGCACTGATGAATAACGATTTCCAGTGAAAGAATTTGGCATTTACTCAACTGCACGAGAAACACGCGACCACAAAGAATCGGAAAATGCAAATACTAAATGAGCTAAGTGGCAGCGGCAACAGAAGACTGATGGTCCAGTCTAGGGTCACTAGAAGGGGGTCTCGACCACGATCCTATAAGAAAGGTCTGCCGACTCGGTGGGAAAGATGTGAAACATGCGTGACGCCTACCGCCCCTACTATCTCCCCTCTCTCCGTCCAATATGGCGACCCTTACTGGGACAGCGGGATATACCTATATATAGGAGTCGTCTGCTCGCGCTCGTGTAAAGCCGCGAGCCCGCGCTAAAAACATTCCATACTGGTTGCAGCTTGCAAAAATGAGATTGATCACTCACGGCATGTTATCTGATAACATGCTGCGAGTAATTACTCCCAAATACTGGGTTCCATAACCCAAATCTCAAACCTTCCGGAAGACCGCGATTTATATACGTCTTTTGATGCTATTACAATAGATGTTGCGGTAGCCTAGTGGTTAGCATGTCTGCCCCTCATTTTGCCGGCCCAGGTTCGATCCCCGGCCGAATCATTCTTTTTTTTTTTTTTTTATTAAATCAAGTCATATCATTTTTTTTGCTAACAAACATAGTTGAACGAAGAGTGATAACCAACCAAACACCCTACAAGTCATAATTTCTTGTTCAAGTCAGAATATCGTCACGAGATATTTTAATACAATACATGCTTCTGATATTTTTCATGGCATAAATTTGATGATCAAGATGAGGAACGATGGCTCTGAAACAGCTTTGAAAATTTCATTCCCATAACACTCTTTAGTTGTTATTATAACTATCAAGATGATGATAAATATTTACAAAATAAAATAATTTTGATATATCTTGTCATTCATCATACACCTATTGGAAATATGATTTATTCAAAAGCAATAATGCTATTTCATTGATTTTTTCAAAATTCATAGGTAAAAGTTACTTCCGATAGCGAGTCCGAGAGCCCCGACAACGAGTACTTACGAAGATGAGTTTCAAGTTCTTCAAATTTTCCTTGGCTCACCTCTATAGTCGATGTAGATGACTGAAATTGTATGATAATTATCCTAAGTTTTGTTATCGATAAGTAACTCAATAAAAAATTTCGAGATGTCAGGGATGATGTATTATTAAAATATCTCGTGACTATTCTGACTTGAAGAAGGAATTATGACTTGTGGGATGTTTGGTTGATTATCAATCTTCGTTCAATTATGTTTGTTAGCAAAAAAAATGATATGACTTGATTTAATGATGAAAAAAAAAAATGAGTATTTTGGCCGGGGATCGAACCTGGGCCACCAAAATGAGGGGCGGGCACGCCAACCACTAGGCTACCGCAGCATCTTCTGTATTAACATCAAAAGACGTATATAAATCGCAGCCCCCCCTCCGGGGGGTTCGAGATTTGGGTTATGGAACCCAGTATTTGGGAGTAATTACTTGCAGCATGTTATCAGATAATATGCCGCGAGTGATCAATATCATTTTTGCAAGCTACAAACAGTATGGAATGTTTTTTAGCGCGGGCCCGCAGCTTTACATGTGCGCGAGCAGACGACTCCCCTGTGTATATAGGTATATCCCGCTGTCCCAGTAAGGGTCGCCATATTGGACGGAGAGAGGGGAGATAGTAGGGGCGGTAGGCATCACGCATGTTTCACATCTTTCCCACCGAGACGGCAGACCTTTCTTTTAGGATCGTGGTCTCGACACGGTTCTCCCACCCCTGGGTAAATCGCCGCCATATTCAGACAAACTAATACTTTTTGTATACCTATATCTACCGGTTTTGTCTGAATATGGCGGACCTTGTCGAGACCCCCTTCTAGGGACCCTAGTCCAGTCCATAGACGATAGCAGACGATAATAGAAATTTCGGTGACCCGGGGGTGAGGTGCGGGCAGATCAAAAAAACTTGTCGCAGCCTGCAAAAGTTTCATAAATCCGAGCGAGCTCGATGAGCGACGACACTTCCGGTCACGCAGTACAATAAGAGCCAATATGCAGCGCATCACGCATGCCTACTTTATCGGTAGACAGGATGCAAAAATGTGTCCACTAGATGTTACTAGAATGTAAGAACTATGGCCTCGGTGAAGTGCAATAAAAGCGTTTAATAATTAAAAAAGATGCATTTACGAGTGACTTCCTTTGAAATGGACCCTCTGAAGGTTGCAAGATACAATATTGCACAGATTTAGTCGATCACAGTGACGTTATCAACAATTATTTATTACAAAATGTATAATTCTGTGGTGGGATTCGGAGAGAATAAATCGGGGCCGGCGGGAAAATCGCCCTCTGCGTCATCATGCTGAGGTACGGCGCTCGCCTCATTCATAGGACAGAACTTGAATTTTCCTCATCAGTGTCCATTTCCGGTGTGATCAACTTTGAATTTGCCGAAGCCGCAAGATCTCCCATGAATTCAGAAGCTCGTGCGTAAAGCAAAGTACAGCGTGCGTAAAGCACCACAACCGTGCGTAAAGCAATTGCTTTACACACGCTATGCGTGAAGCACTGCTTTACGCACTTTTTTGGTGCTTTACGCACTAACTTTACGCTCAAGTAATATGAAAAAAATAGTTTCATGGGTGTTTATAAGCATCGGCGTCTCTTTTTTAACAGAAAAAAAATCCTGGTTCGCACCTCAATTTCTTCAGGAATTTCCTATCTCCTCCTCTGTAATATACAAACAAACAAATTTCATAGTCTTCGTGTATACAAAACAGGCCATCGATAATGATCCCAAACAATGAACATCGCACTTCAATTTATCGAAAAGAATTACCTGACGAAGATAGCTTTCTTCAAAATGATGAGAAAGCAAGTGAAATAGCCTTCTTTAAAGTGTGCTCTTCAATTTTTCATCGTAAAACCGCCGCCGAAAGTCGAGCTGCTTCTCTACGTTTGCCTTGAGCAATTTGAAACTTTTCAACTTGTGCTCTCTCGGCAGATAGTTTGCAAAGCTTCACTTCCCCGCCAGTGAGAGTTTAATCATAGACTACGATCAAAATTTAACCAAATAATCAATGAAGTTGTTGTTGCTGAAATTTCATCATGCATATAAACCTCTGGAATTACTTCAAATATGCATCAGCTCGTAAATTAAAAAAAAAAGTTCCAATGTAAATAAAACTTCCCTCCACTTAATAAAATCTAGCCACCCAACCATCTATCTAACTATTTATTTGATAGTGTTGTTGGCCCATAATAATCAAAGAAAATCAATATCAATCGTCAGAATCGCATCAGTTTTTTTCACTCACCAAATAGACATATCAAATTTCAAAAATTGTCAATTCATCGTTCGTTAATTGACTTGGAAATTTCAGTCCATGAAAGGATATATCCTTGAATGAAAGAAGGGAAAAGAATCTCGGACAATTAAGCTTCTGGTCATCATATCGTGGCGTAGCAAAAAATCACCGTTCAGAACGCGAACCAGTCAATAACTCACGAGTCAATCAACGATCAAACACTTCTTTTAACGCGTGACAATTTTATGTAGAATTCGATTCCGATTGCAACCGAATCGACCCAATTTTTTTCTTCTTTTTTTTTTTCAAACACAAAGTATGTCTGTGAGGAAGAGTTGAAAAACGATTATGGTCCATAGCTCGTTTGATGTATTCAAATACACATTTTTCTCTATGATTCAGCATCAATGTATAATGCTACCCGGCGACGACCAACGTACTTACACTGATTTAAATAATTGCCGACACTGGCAAAGGGCAGCCTCTTTTGTCACCTTCACGTATACCTTCGTGTCCGGTATGTAGGTATGTGTCGTGAGGTGGTTTTGTGTCACCGCATCAAGGGGAGGTTGGGGAGAAGGGGGTAGTTGAATGTCGAGGGCCGCTCTTTTTTTTCTATTCGCAAAAGTCGATGGGGCCGAGCAATTATCCACACCGCGAGGTTGAAGATGTTCCGGAGCTTGCGGTTGGGAAAGTGAATGAAGAGAGTATATTATAGAGTGTCAAGGCACTTCGTTAACCGCAGTTTCCGTAGACTTCTAAAACTAGGAAAGTCGTCCTGATTTTTTTTGGATTATATATAGTTATGATACTTTAAACTCGTTTAGTTTTGAACTTTTTGTGACGAGATAAAAATTGAAGTATATTCATTTGATGACAGATTGCAATAAGAAAAAAGTTGTGAGTCTGATTTTGAAGATGCGGTTGTATAGTTTCGAGTTTTGTGAGGTAAGTGGGACTATGGTGTTGAAGTTTGAAACGTTTCAATACAACGAACTGGATTAACTTATACCCTCAGATAGTCATCAGCGCATAAATTGAGGTCCTCTTGTTCTGAACAACAGCAAGCAATGATCGGTGTGATGAATTCTACCAATAGTTAGTGACCTAAGTCTTCAAAATTCTTTATTTTCCTGAAATTGTATTTTATCGTTGCATTGAAACGTTTCAAACTTCAACACCATGTGGGACTAACTTGGCTACTATATGATTATAGTTTTGCTCATAGCTGAGGTCGATATCAATATTTTTCAATTCGATGTAATTCATTTAAAACGCTTATTATTTCAAGACCTAACAAAATTAGCTATGAAAAAATTGAGAAGAATGTCATAATCAGTCCAAATTATTGCGGATTTACGAACATTTAGGTTACGGTATGAGCTCGATCAACCGATCGGGATCAGCAAATTCAGACGAATGGCAAAAAATACCCGCGAGATATAGATATCTGGAGTTGTCGAGCCTGATCGATTGATTGAGGCTAGGTCAGTTCAGACCGTTATCAAATGTGCATACATTTCGATACGAGGGCGGGAAAAGTTGATTTCCGTGGCCCGAGCCTTGGCGAGGGACGGAATCATCGCTTGAAAGCCGAAACCACCCCGCCCGAGTGTGTAATACGTTTTTTTGGCATAGTGCAACTAAACGGACATTTTTCTTGTCTCGAATTAGAAAATTGGCGTTTAGTCGCCCGGATACCAAAAAACAGTACATGCACTACTTCCATCGTCAGCGTAGGAAAGAAAATCAAAAATCCGTGCGGAAATGGCTCTTTCTCTCACAGACGAAGAATAAAATTCTTTTTAAGTCCAAGAGAGGCTGCGCCCAATTTGTCTTCTACCTTAATTATCCGAAATGAGCCCCCCTTTGTGACAACTCGGAAAGAGTGAACCTTACTCTTTCCGGACTCGCCACAAAATGGGGGGGGGGGGCTACTCCGGAAAATTTAGAGAGTTCATCAGCTTTTGCTGAGTCGCGTGTACACTCCTTGGGACTGCGTCCTAATAAATTAAAAAAACTTGAGATATGAAAGAAGCTGTGAAACTAGCAAAAAAAGTTTTCAGTCGAACGTCGATTCGAAATTATTATTCTACTAGAAACATATTTAGCGTGAAACTCAAACTAAATTTAGTTAAAGCGCGTTAAAACTGATCGATTAAAGTTTTGTTGCCAAAATTTTTGCAGATGATTAAGAAAAAAGTAAAAATAGCAGAAATCGATATCATGTTCGGTGAGTGCACATCCATGGTTTAGAGTGGAAGCAAATTAGTCACACTTACCTTACATTTTCACCAAGAAATACAAGATAGAGACAACATCTCTACATGAATTAAGTGTGTGTCTGAAAACATCAAGAACGATATTAAGGTAAAACGACAATTTACAAGATTTCGTCTTGATCTTTTTGCATCTGACATCCAGAACGGATTTGATTTGAAAAGAAAAGCCTCTTGTAGTGATAACTAAAACTTCGGGGCAAGGGTATTTCGTGTCTACAATCCCGTGACTTATTTCTCGGAAATGATTATTACTCTGGTCACGGCTCGTGAAGTTTCTCGATATGACCGCGAATTTTGGGCCACTAGATGGTTATGAGATGTCTTTTGACGCTTCGCTGCTTCCGCCAACTTCTACAGTGTGTTTCTCCGTATTTCCGGATAGGAGATTATTACAGTGGGTGGCTTAGCAATTTTCATAAAACTGTGAAAATTGTGCGGGGTTGGCTGAAGAATTACGGTCATTCTTTTATTCTTCCACGTTATAAATTCCTGCTCCCTGTACAGCTAGATTAAATTGCGATTGTCGCCATTTTTACTTACCTACAAGAAGTACAGTTGAGAATATGTATATTTGAAAATCAGTCGCTCTATGAATCAGTTTACTATGCCAGTGTCATGCAAAATATGATTCGCCTTACATCTGAGTGGATAGAATTTTATGAGCACGTGAATTGGAATTATGAAACAGTCTAGTTAGACATTACATTCGAATTTGATTTGGTGACTCGTCAAATATCAAGCACAGCGAGGTACCATGGAGTATAAACTCATTTCGATAAAATAGATCCATCGTATAAATCTGGAGAATCGAAGATTTTGGAGAAAATATTGAAGTACAAGTTCCGTTTGAGGAAGACATTTTATTTTAGGGCATAATTGGAAATTTTCTATGTCATAATCTCAAAAACAGTGGAGCCTCGGATCCAATAGTATGAATACTGTTTCAACCAATAAAGAAATAATGTCTCATAAAAATTACATATTCCTGAATTGTGGTGACTATCGGAAGTAAGAATTATCCGAGATATTTCACATATTTTAATCTTGGCAGCATGAGTTTCGGAAACAAAATTAAGGATTGTATCTTGTTTTATGAGATTAAGGCGATGCGGTCACCGTGCACCGTGACCATGAACCTTGAAAATACATCTTACATAAAAAGTTTGATGATTCAAAATGTGAGACGAGTTGTCGAATACTTGTTATTGTCCAACTTGTATTCTTCAATCCGTCGCTTAGCCCAAATCATGAAAGGATCGGAGAAAAGAGGGAATAACTCGGCCGCGGGAACCTCCTAACCTATAATATACGCACATTTTCATTCCCAACTTTCTCCCATTCTATTCCAATTTGGGCTTAACGAAGAGCGAACAAATCTAAGTTAGATGATAACAAATATTTGTGCGCTCGTCGTTTAGCCCAAATCGCAACAGGAACGGAGAAAGTTGGGAATGATTTTCAGCTTGCATGGTGAACGCATCGCCTTAATGACGGATTTCATCTGTTGGTACGACCTATCAGATACTGAGTGAGTACAGTCGTACTTGTATCAGTGAAATCTGAATGGAACGACATTTTTTCTCGGATAGACGAGTTCCCCAGTAATCTGGTTTTCCAGATATAAAGAATCAAAATGATCCATGTCTCATATCTCTACAGGATTTTTGTGAGCTTCGCGAATTCACTAGTGAATCTACGTCGATAATTTCTTGAACTACATCCAATGTTCTTATTCTTAATATAAGAGTAGTTCCACGCGAAAGCGACGTACGAAAAAGGGTCATGTCTCAGATCCTTTTGGTAACATTTTTCTTCGGTTCTATGGTACAAAATATGAACTTTTCCACCACCCATGGGGTCCCGGAAATTTTTTTTGATCCCATGGCGAGAATTTTTGAAAATGAAGTAATAGTATGTTCTGCACCAAGTTCATGAGGTTGTAGATCGCTTCTGAGCGATTGGTTTTCGGCCCGAGCTGCAGGCGAGGGTCGAAATAGTTGCTCGGAAGCGGGGAACCTCAAAAACGAGGTGCAAATACTATTTTATGCAATTTTACGAGCACCCAAACATCGGAGAATCGCATAGAATACATTTTTTTTAATTCTAGCATCTTTTGTCACTAAAATGCAAATAAGTCGAGTTTGCTCATAGATAGAGAAATGCGGTTTGCGGCATACAGAAGGTCCTCCAAAAACCTATAGAAATCGCTATTGAAAAGTTGATTTGAAGGTTATGGGTGGCTTGAACGAGCTAATATATATATATATATATATATATATATATATATATATATATATATCCCTTTCTAACATAGGCCTATATGGGCAATGCTAATCCCAGTGCATGTGTCTTCGAACAGAAAGCCCATTTGACAGAGTTGCTTTAGATTCTGCATATTCCAGGTGGTACGAGACTGGGAAAAAAGTTTGGTGAGATTTGGTGACCCGGACCCTCCGGACTCCCCTTGCTAGTTACGGAGTCCTCTATTGAAAAAAAAACTTGTGATGGACATCACGATGTCTCATGTGATCGACTGATCGACATCATGATGAATATTGTAATTAATTCCAATAACTTTGTCATATTTTTTGTGATGTTCAGGTCCTGCCGAGGAACTTGTGATGTCAATTCAGCACTATTTTCTGTGATGACGTGACAATAAATTTGGAATATTTTTTTGTGATGTTCGGGTCGTGACGAGAAACTTGCGATGTCAATTCAGCACTAATCTCTGCAAATTTATTGTCACGTCATCACAGAAAATAGTGTTGAATTGACATCACAAATTTCTTGTCATGACCTGAGCATCACAAGAAAAAAATCACAAATTCATAGTCAAGTAATCACAGAAATTAGTACTGAATTGACATCGCAAGTTTCTCGTCATGACCTAAACATCACAAAAAACATTACAAAGTTATTGAATTTCATTACAATATCCATCATGATGTCCACCGTACGAGACATCACAAGCTCTTTTTCAATGGGGTCCTCCTCACATTTGCTTCGAGGTACAGAGTGCCAAGTGCTAGCAAACTGTCCCCCTTAGAGCCGGTTTTTTTTTCACTCAAGAGAGTTTTGCCAACCGACCGAGATTTTTCCAGTTAGAGGGATTTCTCAATTACCCAAGTCCCACTTAGACAAGTTCGGCTGCAATTCCATTCAAAATTAATAGAAAATTCTATTTTGTTTAGTCACAAAAATGTGGAAATGATTGAACTATCTTCAAAACAGAGCAGTTCCATCGATCTGCTATGATCAGGATTATCAAACATTTGACGGTTAAATCTGATAGATTCTCCACGATTTCTCATATCAAGTCTGATCAGGTATTTCATCGAATCCAATCAATCGACTGGTCATCAGTGTAGATTCTATCTCAGAAAAGCATACTGTATTTGGTCCTTTTAAATGTGTAATCCGTCTTCAATCGACCATCCAAACTTCTTACAATTCCAAAAAGAAAACTCAATAAAGTAAGAGCGATGACAGAAACAAGTCGTTTAATCTCACAACACATCACTCTAAAAATTTTCCACAAGCCATCCAAAAGACTCAAAGTATCACACACAGACCACACATATATATCTATTCAACAACCACACAATATAAAGAGACTCTTTCAAAAATCGTCTTCGCGTCATCTGCACTCATCGACTATAATACTATACGTATACATCTCTACTCTTCCAAGGTACAAAGGTAGAATTGATCCCTTGACGTCAAGCATCACGAAAAGTAAGTAAGTACACGACGACTATAACGACAGGGACAACTTGCCACCACGCAGACTTCAACTTTTTCTCTGTTTTCATTTCCTCGTTTCTCTTGATGCCTTTGGAGAAAAATGTCTAGCACTGTTGCTACAACATGGATCCTCTTCTATATGTATAGGTTAATACTACGAGAGATGGATTTTTTTCCTTGAGTTTTACAAAAGGCTTGAGCTAAAGTATGTGTCTTATACATATGTATGTATGTATCTAAGACACATTAAAATACCGCCTCTCATCTTTGGCCTCTTCATCGGCTGAGCTTCTCGATAGTCTGCGAGGCTGAGAAAGACGGAGTAGTATAGACGTAGGCGAAAAAAATCAGAGGTAAAATGCTGATCGAAGCGGTATTTAAAGTGTATAAAGAGTGTAGAGGGTTAACCTCTTGACACGATTTCAACTTTGAAGGGTGAAAATGGAAGGGTGTAGATGGAGGTTAGGATTACTTGAAAATGTGGTATAATCCTGAAATGGTCTTACCTTCGATTGGGTAGATTTCGTAGGAAAATGAGCAATTGTTTGAAAATTGATGAAGAGTGGTGGTGAATTGTGCGGGTACTATTTGCAGGCTGGTGGATTTTTCTTGCCCTTGCGCTTGCTTGAGTGCGATGTTGATGTGGCTGTCTTTTTGTTGTTGCTGTCTTTTGCTGAAATAAAATCAAATCTTATTTTCAAATCGTGGGGGATGTGTGCCTTTGGGTATCGTAATAATTAACCAATCTCATAATTAGGATATGGAAATCAAGGTTGGATGAACACAACTTCAGAAAGTCGGAGAAATTATCCTTTGATACACTGTGTGGCAGTTTCCGTTCACTTTTCTTTGTTGATCGGAATAGTACATTTCGACACGCTGTGCGGAAAAGTGTTTTTTCCGCACTGATTTTCACTGATTTTTCAGTCTCACTGATTTTTGGATTCTCGGGCTATAAAATATCGTATGAGGTTGCGTGCAGATGAGTAGCGTCATAATAGCATTATACCGCTTTAGGGTGATGACAGATAAAGCGCTACGCCACGATTTTGCGCCACGGTCCAAAATTCATTCCAGCAAACCCAACCATCGATGGATTTCATCTATATTCATAATCCACGACTGGTACTGTAAGAATAAATCCAATCCATCAATAATTGGGTTGTGGTCGGGTTCGCTGGAATGAATTTTGGATCGTGGCGTGCGATAGCGCGTCGTGGCGTGGCGGAGAAATCATGTCGTAGCGCGTTGTCTGTCATCACCCTTACACGCAGTTTGCGCGTCGAGCCGTGTAAAGAATAGTACATTTCGATACAAGGGTGTAAAGACTTTTTTCCGCGTCCGAGTGATGGGTTTCTGGTCCGAGCCGTAGGCGAGGGTCGGAATCATCACGAGGTTGCAAAAAATGAGTTTTACACCAGGGTATCGAATACTATTTTTCGATACACTGAGCGTAAAAGTGCACTTTGCGCACAGCTTAGAGACTTTTACTCACACTTTATCGAAAAGTATAGTTAGATACACGGGCGGGAAACCTACTATTCGCATTCGAGTGGTGGGTTAAGGCCCGAGCCGCAGGTGAGGGTCGGAATTCCATCACTCGAACGCGAATAAAACGTTTTACACCCTGGTATCGAAATGTACTATTTTGACACACTGTGCGAGAAAAAAACTTTTTCGCACTAATTTTTCACTTTCTCTCACAGTTTGTCAAAAAATAGTATTCGATACATGGGTGTAAAACCCATTATTCGCATCCTCATGATGATTCTGACCATCGCCTGCGGCTCGGGCCGGAAACCCATCACTGGGACGGGAATAAAACGTTTTACACCCTCTAGTATCGAAATGTACTAGTTCGATACTCGGTCGTGAAGTTTTTTTGCTGTACTCGTGATACTTCTGATCCTTGCCCTAATTCCAACACACCAAGAAAACGTTATTTTTGCGCTAAAGTTTCGCTTTCACTCAAATTTTGTCGGAAATCAGCATCCGATGCGCAAAATCTAGATAATACACCCTCGTAGTCGTAACGTTTTCGATAAGAGAGAGTCACTCGGGCTACGAAATTCAACTTTTGCAACCGTGCATCGTAAACTGTTATTCTACACAAAATAATTTGCTGGTGGGTATTTTTCACTCATTTTGTAAAATTTCGGTGATTTTCAGAACATTCTCACATATCCGATAAGCATTATGAAGCGACTTTTCCAAAGTCAATGAATAATAATTGTGCGCAACTGCAATAATAGTTTTTTAAAGCTTGCTACATTTTTAAAATAGAAAAAATGTTGAACTTTTCCGTAAATAAGGACGCTGTTACAAAGGAAGATTTGGGATGGTTATAAAATTTGATATTACAAAATTTTAGCTTAAAACGATTCGAAAGTGAAAAAATTTGTTCCCGCATTTTGAGTGATATTTTTCGACTCGATCCGAAGATGAGTGACCAAAAAGTTCCTAGATAGGGAAATTTTTGTGCTCAAGTGCTAAAAGATAGTTTATGAGTAGATAAAAGTCGTAATCAGAAAAGAACCACTGATTTATATCACAAAAATCATTATTTCCTATATTCATAAGGATGAGAACTATGATTCTGAATCGATGTATTATGATGAAATAATCTAAATCTCGGTGAGATTCGTTCATTTTCCAGCTATCAAACATATATCAAACTGACTTTACCATACCTCAAATAACGGTTTTACACTAATTGAGGTTGACACGAAGCTCAACTTTAGTATTATACATGAAATTCAATCTATTCAAGTAGTAAGATTTTTTGATTCGATATTTATTTATTTATTTTTCATGATTACAGGTTCCCTCTATAGTCTAGCTAGTAATTCAGTCACAGATTCTTCTACCACCATTTCAATACCTCTATCTCAAAATACCCAAACTCAAATGAGCTCCTAAATTTTGAACTAAAATTCATTCAACTTTCTGTAACACCATAATAGTTGCGATCATCATAAAACCTCGCGATCCCAATTCAACTAATGCTTACGCACTTCATTGTAGTGATTATAATGCCTCTACCACGTGGAATTCTAATTTCATGATACGACCACACTCGCCAGATTACAAGATTTCTCAAAAGCTGTCACTGCATCCATTTGGAGGATTAAAAAGACTTCAACATACTAAGAGCTCTAAGCATCCGTGAGATTAAATTTTGGTGATCCCTGAATCTTGCTGCTGTGCTTTTGAATTAATTTTGAAAATCATGTATCTCGGACTTGTGCATCCTCAACATGTGTAATACACCATTCAGGAAGAGAGATAAATTTACTAATACTGCGTGTTACATTTTGAGGAAGGTACGAATTGAGTTTTGAAACATTTTTAGACGTAGTCGGGGGGTCTACTAGTGTATCTCATTTCATAAAATTTTTCGAGCTCGGAACTGGTAATGAAAAACCGTCCGTTAAATAAAACAGCAAAGATGAGATCTGATACAAAGATATCCCTTTCATGCTGTAATGAATCTGTCGTATTTTTGATGTTGCAACTAACTCCGTAACGCGATGAGCCGAAAAGCTCGTCAACAAAGTCTAAAAAGAACCAACTTCTGTTTCAAAACAGCATCACCCGCCCGTAATCTACTTGTAAATCCTCTTTCAACATTGCAAAGCCTCGCAAAACATTCGATACTCTAACCTAACTACCAGAAATCTACAAAAAATGTTAACCTTTGAACGTCGAATTTCACCAGCAAATAATACCATATCAAATTCTCTAGTGCTATATCTGAGTGATTCCGCTAAAAGTGACATTTTCCGTATTCCAAGCTCCCCTAATTTTCTACGACTGGGAATGCACTTTATAGCAATTTTCTAGGGTGTATTATTTTGATGTGCAACTGCGGTCGTGATGGTTTTTGAGCAGATCCCATCGTTTCCGTATTTAAAGTCAGTACACCCAACTTGCCCCTATTAAGCCATTTTCTTAATAATTCTGGCTAATCTCAATATTTTTCAACGATACTTTAACTCATTTTGGAGCCTGTCTCAAGACCTTCAAAATGAGCTGAGATATGTGCAATTTGAATGAACTGGAGCCGAGCTGTTTGAATTCTCCCAAAAGGTGATTTTTGAGAGTTTACAAAAGTGTGTACCCAACTTGCCCCCATCATTTAAAACAATGTAAATCGGCGATGAAGTGAATAGAATCGCTTTGATCCGTTTTGATCACCGTGCAGCGACATTTGTAGCTTTTAGCTGGACCAAGACATCGTTTCCGACCCATTTTGACGTGATAAACACGTTCTGAGTGGTAAAAAAGCCATCCTGCACGCCTTTCCGAGATGACCATATGGGGGCATGTTGAGTACACTCCGATGTCGACCTTCTTGATTCTCAAACCGTCTTCGTGTTTTGTACATGATATAGCTCCAAATCAGAGTTTTGCAACTCTGAAGAGCGGATTTTGAAGGTCTTGAGACATGAAATCGAATGCGCTAAGGTGCGTCAAGATTGGTCGAATGAAAGTAAATTGGCACCGGTTTTAGTGAACGCGATTTCCTCGGTGATTTCTTAGCCGTGCAAACACGAAAAATGAAAAACTCACCATATATTTTCTGGAGAACGCAGAAATGACCCGGGGTCGATGAAAACTACGTATTTCCTCATATTTTAACATAACAAACGTAAAAAAAGTATGCGGGAAGGCCCACGAGTGCCCATTTCTGAGATCGGCATATGGGGGCAAGTTGGGTACAGAGGCAAGTTGGGTACACTTACCTTAGTATTAGTACTCGATGAAGGATCGAATTTTTTAATTTCTTCCCTGTATTCGACTTCTTGATCTACTGCGACGTCTGTACAGAGTCCAAACCCCCTATGCGTAACTGTGCACTTTGAATTGTATAACTTCAAATAATATAGTCTACCACGTTGCGGCTCGAAATTGATCGCTCAGCTCGCACGCGGTTATCCGACATTTTGAAGACGGATTTGCACCAAAACTGCTTTCACTGCACTAATTAGCGCGTCAAAGTCCCCGATCGTCTATTGAGCCTTTTCAACCAATGAGTTCGTCATCCAGAGACCCAAATACACCTAATCCTTGCGCGGCATTAGCCGAAAACTCAAATTCGTAGCCGAGCGCACCATATATGCGTTTTTTCCAAATGGCGTACAAAATTTACGGTCAATTCTGTCCCCTAGCTATGCTCCTCTCTGGCAAGCTATATCGCCTTGTAAGAAACATTTTCTTGACGTGTTTGATTGCATTAGACCAAATCTATGTGGAAAAGAATCTATGATTATTTCCCGAGTCAAGGGAATATTTTTCGAGTCGAAATGTCGACTCCGTCCCTGTTAATTTTGTGCCACTCCGCAACCTCTTAAACTTGGCATATGTTTGTCTGGATTCACTTTTGAGATACATACCTTTAGACATACTTTCCTTTTATACCCGAACAAGTTGAAATCAATTGCTACGAGTCACCGAAACTCGTCTGGGACTGAGATTATTTTTTTGATCCAAATCTCTCCTTGCGAGATTTTGATCCCACACACTTTCGGCGGAATCAGCCATCTACATTAGGATGTCCGTTATTTTCCAAGTTTCTCTTATCTCTCGTGCCACCCCTCAAAACCTAATAATTTTGTAAAATATTGTGTTAAAAAAAATTTCGGAGACCTAAGTGCTGTGAGAGTGCTGCCCTACCTGCAGCGTTCTTGTCTGAATTATAACTTCAAAATAAATTCTGATTCAGTATTCAGCATTTCTTGTGCAGAGACGTGCTTCTTTATCCTTGATATTTTCTTTAATCGATAGCCAGTACAATTTCCTTCGAAATGACCACTTGTTGAAGTCAATTTGATGGAGTACACCTAAAGTTATGTCTGTCTTTGAAAATTAGAAAATTCAAGGCACCAAACCCGCGAAATACGGTTCTCTTAAACGAGCCCAAAAATTTTTTCCTAGTCAAAGAAATTTAAGGTGGTGAAAATGTGTAAAAACCGACAAAACGATACACGTCCGATTTTATTCACTTTTATATTCTTCAGATCGATAATATGTGAATGAGTGGGTTCTCTCTAGTTCCACTGCATCAAATTCAGTCCTTCAGGTGGTCATTTTGAAGAAACTTGCACTTGCTGTCGATTGAAAACACATTCAAGGACATAGAAGGGAATGCACAGGCAGAGAATGCGAATCTTTGATTTTAAATTCTTTTGAGAACGGTACAATTCAAAGAAAAAACGTTGCTAGGGCCCCGAAAATTTTTTTTTTCCTCGCAACATCTCACCAATTGATTAGTTTTTGAAAGGTGGGTGCAATCGGCGAAATTTGGGAAATAACGGACACCCTAATCTACATCTTCTATAACGATGGCAATCAAATTTTACTTGGTCATCGTATTTACAAGATACAAATTCCCAAAGGACAATCCCTTCGAACGATATATACACGATTTTAAAGGAGTGTAGTGGCCCACTTGTCTCGAAACAGAGAATCAATTTCCGATCTCGTTCAAGCGCGAGTATCCTCATCAAATGTAGATAGTCGAATCGCCCGAGGTTGTAGTCTACACACAACTATTTTAAACTATAGGTATGTTGCCCTGTTCACAAGTGTATTACTCGTATGTGTCCTCAAGGGAACTTTTGAAGCTTGAAAAATCAAGTCAGATACAGTACCTTGAGGGCTTGAGACGTTCTTGACGGTTTCATCGAGCTTTTTTCGGGATCGTAAGGTACGAGTTGTCGTCGGTTCTTCCTTCTTTTCATTTACCTCTTCCCTCTTCTTCTTTTTCTCCTTTTGCTTTTCCTTATCTACATCCTTATCTTTCTTATTCTGCTTCTCTTTTCTTGTGTCTTTCACTTTTGTTTTCGTAATCTTTTTTGAATCTGAACTTTCGGACTTCTTACTAGAGCTTCTGGTTTTTGGTGGCTCTGGTTTTGGTATTTTTAGCTTAGAGGTTGGTAACTCTGTTTTCTTAGTCGATACTTTTGGATTGCTTTGTGGTTCTTTTACTGGTGACTTTGGTTCAGTTGGTAAAGGTTTTGGTTTTATTCGTAATGATTTTGGTGAAGATGGTGGTGATTTTGGTTCGGAAATTTCCGATTTGCCAGGTGGTTTTAGTTCGCGCTTGCAATGAAGTCTATATCGACTACCGCAGAGCTTAATTTGGCCTCCAATTACTCCTCGACGAAGTGCCTGTTGTACCTGTTGAATGTTTTCAAAGAATAAGATTTGAGATTTGAGGATTTTGTTGGAATGTTTGGGATAGCTTAGATTCAGATTTTAGTGATTCAGACTCTAAGCATCAATCGCGTAACGATTTCTTGTTTTCATTTTTAAATTCAAAATCTTGAAACTAATGCAATACAAATATCATTACTAGTACTTAGTATAACTATTTATATCAGTACTACTCGTTAGTATAGCTAATAATTATAATTGGTAATCCACTGGGGTCTCGTGAAGTTACAATAATAGCTTACGATCTATGAGTGCAAAAATTGTATTTTGCACCCTCGAGAAGGTTTTAGACCTCACCCTCGGCTCGGGCTAAAAAAAGTCATTCAGGATGCGAAATTAAAGTTTCCACGAATCGTATGCTACTTTTTGACAAACTATAATGATAGTGAAACATCCGTCCCAAAAGGACACTATTGCGGACAATGTAGGAAAAAGTATTTGATTTCAATCTCGAATTTCTCGTTTTTAAATTCTGACTCAAAATTTGTTGGATTCTTAAAAAATTGTAGTACACTTCAAGACGGCTTAACCATCTCGTTTCAATTGAATAATTCATGGTTTTTGTTTCACTCGAATCCTGGAACCGACGAATCGAGGACATCCAAGTACACGAATAAAGGCATTCGTTTGCAGTAATTTTGAAAGTAGTCATGGCTGTGAATGCGTAAATTTTTTTTCAACCGTTTGAAGCTTGAAATTGTCCCAGCTACCTCTCTATAGAATGCTCATCCCCGCGAATCTAATTATCGATATCTCATTCCTTGCTAGTGATGGGATTCCCACCTCAATTTCCGTCTGAAAATGACTTTGTTCTCATTCGAATGGAGAATGCGACGTTCTTTTAGCGATTGAGCAGCTAATGATCAATTTATCCTCCAGAACGTGTTCACATTTAGATGAGAAAATTATTTCTATCGCATTTTAAAACTAACGAACGACTCACCAATATGATATGCTTCGTAAAATCAAAAATAATGATGAAATTTTTGACTGTTAAAAGAATTTGCGTTGCATAAGATGGGCGAATGTGTGCTAGGAAAGATCCGTCTTGCTCAACGGCTTTTCCAAAGCTTTCCGACTGTTTTTCCCCCATCTTTACAGAGAATGAACTAATTTTCCCACTTTTCCAAAAAAAATTTACCAGACAAAATTCAAGCTGAAGCAATTAACAAGATTTATCTGATTCTCAATGAAATGATGTAGCCTTCAACTAATTTCAATATGTCAAAACTATATTCACACCATCAGGAAAACACTTGGAATTCCTCATAACGATTAAAGAATGAGTAAAAAGGCAGAATAAGAGAGACATTAGAGATAAAAATGAAAAAATGAACACGAAGAAAAAAATTAGAAAAAAGAACATGCGAAGATGAGGCTAAGAATTCTAGCAATACCTGTACAGTAAGATTCCTATTGATCGTTTTGCTATTGCTTCGGACATAGTTGAGGATATTCTTTGCACTCGATCCATATTTTTCACCAAGCTTGGCTATCGCATCGAGTACTATCTCGATGAATTTCGACGGCTTGGACGTGGCATCAACGTTCGTTCCATCTTTCGTCATTGTGTGATCTCTTCGACACCGCAGTTCGATCTTGGCTAACTCAAGCTGCTTTTCAATACAGCTTGGAATTGAAAAATTTTCACCATTGGACTCTGCTAACTCGATTCGCAGTGGTATTCATGGTAACGGGTATTGTGAGCGTCACTTTTGTGCTGAAAATTTTAGAAGTTTCGTTGGGAAATATTTATACGGTAATAAGGAAAATTTAAATCGGTATTGTGGACAAAAAATTTTTGGTAACTGTAGTAATAAGCAGGAAATGATGAATTTGAAGGAAAAAGTCACTCTAATGGAAAATAACTACGGAAAGAACAGTTTGATTCATTGCAACTAGACAAAATTGTTCGTGAAGAATTTGAAAATTTTGAAAATCTGAATTACCGCCTTCTAATACGGCGGTGTTGCACATTATTGTTATATTGTAAGACGCCAATTAAATTGTCAAACTTTAATTGGTTATTGATAAATCATTATCAGAGCGTTGAAAAAAATCATAGATCTTTAAGATAAATTCTATCTGGTAATCAGTATGTCTTCTCATTTTTCTGGAAGCAGTTTAAAGGGAGGCTGTGACGATTTTTTTGCTATTTTTGTACACCACTTGCATGGATAACGGAGTATGTGGGATACATTTTAACCATGAGATAAGTATCGTACATGCAAAAAGTGTATCGAATGATTCATTCGAATCGAAGTAAGCCGCTTATCGTCTATTTTTCATACACGGTGCAAGATTAAATTGTTAAAATCCGTTATGATTTCTATTCTCGATGACAAATGGAATCTCCAAAATTATTGCAATGTCTAGGAACCCAATCTGTACACTACCTGAACCTAAAATTTTAAAACCAGAGGAGTATTGTGTGATTTGAGATGATAATAGCTTAATCGTTTTTGTCCTGGAAATACTTTTCTCGGTCTGAATTTTGTCTCGATAATACATTATACCAAATGAAGACTTGGGTTCACGTGTACAAAAAATTTCTTCAAAACATTGTTGAAGACTAACATAAAAAAGAAAAATATTTTCCGAGATCAGAAAATTCGGAAAAAGTGAATCGAGAAAAGAGGATCTAAAGGAACCCACAGAGTAAATATCTGTAGAGTAAGCTCGACATTCAAAAAAACGAGTTCCAATCAAGAATCAAAAGATTTCGTATGCATACCCACACGCTCACCCTGATCACCTACTCTTAGCACCTAATACCCTCATCAAAATTAAACGTTTTCTACACTTTGGATGACATGTCAATTTCCACACCTTCCCCACACTTTATTCCTTCGATCACTTCGTATTCATCGAAAGCATCGAGAAAAAAACCTCCCACCGCAAAGTGCAATCATCTTCCCAACTAGAGCTTCACCCCAATTTTTTATCTCGATTTTTCCAAATGAAATTGTCAAGTACCTATCCATACAATACTTTAATTCCGATCTCAACCTACCGAAAATCACAGTCACTCGAGATAACATTGTAAATACGCTACTATGTATAACCGATATAGGTGTGTAAGCTCACTTTCGGTGAGATTCTGATGCCCGCAAGGCCTGATTTTCGGGCTCTGCTCTCGCGTATTTTAGCTCGTAGTAATTGCGAGCCGCAAAAAGGCTTTGACGCGGTTTGTTTGCCGCCAGCTACAGCCATACTATGTGTGATACCTCTGAGAAGATTACGCGACTTGTGATATGCCACTCTCTTTCTCTGATGTCAGTTGCCCACCAACGTCCGCGGTTCTATAATGCCATTTTACAATTGGTGATGCAGTTTTTATACTCTTTCGTTTTCTCTTTCTAAGAGTGGGTTCGGATCATTTATTCGACCGGTAGAATTCTAAAAAATGTCTATTTGATTTGGATAAGTGGTTTTGACTTGAATTTTCTTTGGATACATCATTTTTTATTTTATTCTGTGCTTCTGATGATTCAAGTTTCTGGATATTTATCTGGAGTGTATAATACTTGCTATTCTTGGTTGATTGGGCACTTGATCAGTTGAATTTTTTCAACTTTTTCTTTCAATATGATCGATTTATGTAAGATAAAAACAGAAATTATGTATGGCATGCTCACAGATTTTTAGGATCACAATGATGGCATTGGAGTGTTCCAACATTGTTATTTTCAAAGTGAAATAATTTTTTGTTAACTTCAAGGTTATCCGGGTCAGTTTTTCCAAAATACTAGGATATGTATTGAGTCAACAAACTCAATGATTTTTGAAATAGAGATATGTCAATACTTCTGTTTAAAACGGTGAATGAATAAATCTTGTAAAAAATGAGTCACCAGTCGGAAATTGGGAAATAACTATTTCTAACCTTGATATTGATGAGGTTGAAATTCAGCGTTGAAATATTCTCCTCCGTTTTTCTATTCTGTTGGTTCACTAATGAGATAATTCCAACTTTCCTCTGTCCACCAAATCCGTAACGATAAAGTTTACGTAATATTTTTACTTTTTATGCAAATTACGATAGCAGATATAGTCTGCTGATGTTATGTTTATGGCTCTCATTAAAAAAAAAAAAAAAAAAAAAACAAAGTCAAACAAACCGTCGTTGTGGTTTATTTACTTTTGCAGGATATCAATTTGTTGGATAATACAGTTAGGGGTGCTCAAACAACGTTGTAGGAAATGTAATACTGGCGTATATCCCAATCTTGGCTTGCATCAGAGCATTATAGAGTGTGGTAATTCTACGACTCATTAACATTCCGTACAGAAGAAATCATAATACCAATGTTATTATACATTACCGTGCACGGACATCGTCATAGAAATTCATAGTCCATGACAATAAGAGACCTAGTAGCTAGAATCGCGACCTTCTAATGTATGAGCAAACTATATGTAATTTATGTGTACATATGTCTCTGAGCATTATTACTTTGAAATGATTGGAGGTTATTCCCATACGACACATGGAAAGTAGTGCTGTCTCGGATTGGTTTCTCGTGATTTTGATTCGATTCTGTGGTTCGAACTATGAAATTTGGACGGTTTGGCAGGTCCCAAAAAAAATTCGGAGTGGCCTGCGGAGCTATTTCTGTTCCGCTTTTTGGTTCTACCAGAGCATCAAAATCATTTCTTCTTTTTACGAAATTCGATATATCTCGAGTTTGGGCCAAGATAATGCAACATGAATTGCGCCATTTGGAAGATCTTAAAAAAACCTATCGGCAATGACCTTGAGAATTTTCGTTTAGCTTCTTCAGGTTCTGAACAGTCAGAATCCGGGAAAATCAAGCTAGCCTGATAATCTCAAAAGGCAATTTTTTCAACTTTTCAAAAATATGATTTCTCATGCGAAATCGCACGATCTTTGCGATAAAACTAGTCCGAAGTTATATTTCTACTGTTTTTTGCGTTTTTGGGTGAATTTTCCAATTTTCCACAAAACAGAGATTTTTGCGTATGTTCGTGCCGAATTTCAAAGTAGTTAAAATCGAAAGCTGAGAAAATTTTCTTCAAGATGAACTCTTCTGGATCTCAATTTGATCGATTAGAACTGAAGGTACACGATTCTTTAGACATCAAGATTATTAACACCACTGACAGCATGGATGCAAGAGAAGGTCTCAAGGCTCCAATTCACGATAGAAAGGTCATCTCGCTCTGGCCATCCTTTTTTTTCAATCAAGCTGCAGTAGTTATTGACTGGGAACATGAAATTGACTTTTGTGAGAGGTCAGGTTCAAAGAAATTTCCTCAGCCTTTCGATTGGAACTACATACTTTGAAATTCAGCCAACCACGCGCATGCGCAAAAATGTCTGTTTTGTAGAAAATCGGAAAATTGACCCAAAAACGCAAAAAACAGCAAAAATATAACTTCGGACTAGTTTTATCGCAAAGATCGTGCGATTTCGCATGAGAAATCATATTTTTAAAAAGTTGAAAAAATTGCTTTTTGAGATTATCAGGCTAGCTTGATTTTCCCGGATTCTGACTGGTATTTATAGTCACGAGTCAAGTTAACTGACAAGGGGGGACCACGGGGTCCGGGTCGCCAATCATCCCCAAAATGTTTTCACAGTTTGGTGCCATCTAGAATATGAGAAATCTAGAGTAACTCCGTCAAATGGGCCCCCTGTCGAGAGCTACAAGCAGAAACGTTAGCACTACCAGTATATCTATATATATCACTTTTTAACATGGGCCTATATAAGCAATGTTAATCCCAGTGGCTGTATCTCTGGACAGGAGACCCATTTGACGGAGTTACTCTGGATTCTTCATATACTCGATAGTACAAAACTGTAAAAAAATCTTGGGGGAGATTGGTGACCCGGCTCCCGTGGTCCCCCCTTGTGAGTATGAATTTGCTATAGTCAAAGCGTTCCGTACTATACCTATATCTACGCAAAATTAACTTTACTCGCGACTATAAATACCAGTCTCTGACTGATCAGAACCTGAAGAAGCTAAACGAAAATTGTCAAAATCATTGTCGATAGTTTTTTTCAAGATCTTCCGAATGGCGCAAACTATGTCGCATTATCTTGGCCCAAACTCGAGATATATCGAATTTCGTAAAAAATAAGACATGATTTTGATGATCTGGTGGAACCAAAAAGCGGAACAGAAATAGCTCCGCAGGCCACTCCGAAATTTTTTGGGACCTCCCAGTGGGTGCAAACTTCATATTTTGGACCTCAGAATCGAATCAAAATCACGAGAAATCGATCCGGGACATCACTATTTTTCCTCTGTCGTTTTTAAATGGACTTCATCTTAGATACCGTCAAATCGTATAATTTTGATACGTTTTCGGTGCTTTTCATTCTGTTTGGCTCGGCATTCCTCCATACATTGACAAAACCCACTCCTATTAGTGGTCAATCTGAATCTTACAGTCTCAGCTTTCGATTGATGGGCTACAAAGTTCAATTTGATGAGTTTAGGTCGGAGCTATTAGCAGTTGAAGAAATGTACCAAAATTAGATCCCGATGAGGCAAGTTTGGTACACTTACAGAATATCTCAATTCTGTCCACCACCATGCGAGTGAACTAATTTTAATCGTTCAGATGTCTTATTTTAAGCTGTTTGAAACATTCTAAAACCTCGTAGACCGTCACTCGACTAAAGGTGAGATGAAAAAAAGCTGTCATAGGAACTTGTACTGGAAATACCCTATTCTCATGCTTCTTACGTAGAGTGGGGTAACTTTGGTACACTTTTTCATGATTCCTTTACGGTTTTTCATTCGTTAAAATTCCAAATGATGTAAATACTCTGATGTAACGATGGTTTCTTCAATATGGTGATATATGTGATGGAAATGTAGCATTATACACCCATAGATCGTTCCGAAACACTTCTTGCCACGTACACTAACTGGACCACTCGCGTATCGCTGCTAAATCAGCTTTTTCGGAAAAAGCTTCGATAAACAAGTTCAACCATCGACGCGGGATCTACGGTGGCTCAACACATTGTTTATATGTGTGTCAAGAGAGGAGAATAGATTTCAGAGCGATAGAATCATTCACCTTGCCGAACGCAGCATTGAAAGTCATTTTTCAGGGGTGTACCAAAGTTTCACCCACTGTACCAAAGTTACCTTTGACAGTAATCTTCATTTCCAATGTCTGGAAATGTTTTTTGACGCATTATCATATCCTCAAAATAATCATAATCCATATTTTATCACTGTGGTTGAAGAGGGGCAAGGGGTGGAAAATTCAAGACGATGGATTCATAAACAAAACTTCGGAATCAAGGAATCATATTACAAAAATTAAATTAATCCCAATATGGACGATTGCATAATCATGTTGACAGCCAGATTTTCTTGCAGGTATTCTTATATATTATATCTAGATGTAGAATATTCATCAATTCCAAAATAATCCTTCATGTTAGTTCAGGTTCTCACTTCAAATATGATTCAGTATTTGATATTATTATTCTCTATTACACCATCTATATCAGGAGAAAACGCTGAATTAGCAAAGTTAATTCTTCGGTCGATACATTACAGAAGGGATCAAAATTTTCTGTTACTTCGTTAGAAAAATTTCCCAAGGAATTTAATCTGAGTTTTGGTAATTCTCTATATCGGGGGTCAATAAATTCATCATGATATTTGCCTAATTGCATGCTCTAAAGATATTAGAAGTTGTGCTAAAATTGAAGAAGAAAAAAGAAAAATTGATAGCTCAACAAAAATGATTCAACACTGATATGCTATTCTCAAGGCTAGCCCTGATTGTGGCCCACCAATATTGCTAAGAACTTTGCCTGTAATTGAGCTCAAAAATAATGTGTAAAATTCAAATTCTTTGCACACACTCAAATGCTAGATTCTCACTCAATTGACAATTGAACCACACTAAAATAGACAATCACGTCTAATGTTACAGATGAGCTTGCCACTTATACTGCATCAGCTGCTGATATGACCATCACGACCATCCTCATCAAAGGTCAATCATACATCCACTTACCAAAAGGCTTAATTGGACTAAATCTCTGAGGCTTAGTTAGCACATGTAGTATCACGAGACATGAACTGCAATCCTCTTCGTCGGATACTCGCCAACTCTATCGCTATCGCTGTTTGCTTGCTGTAAGTATACCCATACAATTTTCCTCTCATACACACACACACACACACACTTAAATTGACTCTTTCCGAGTACGCTTGTACAAATCAGCAAAACACGTGTTCGTGCCACGAGTATAGCTAGTAGCCTCTCATTCAACAAAGAATATATATAGATAACGTATTGAAACAAAGAGGCAAACGAGGGGAACAAAGAGAAAGAGAAGAGGCTTTTCATGGTTTCGTGAGCCACGCCAATTGAGCGCTTCTATATACCCCGCTGTTCCCGGTGCGAAAGACGCGGCTGACTAAACGCGGACTTCGCTACTGATTCTCAACGCGTTCGGTGATATAGCTACATAGAAATTGTATATAGATGTATATTTACTATATTTATATATGTATCTGGTGAAAAGTAGAAGTGGATGAATGAATTCGGATATACAGCAGGCTGCACGTGCTCAAGTTGTGAATTTCTTCGTTTATAATGTGAGGTTGAAATATGAGATGAGGGTGTTGTACAGTATATCTGATACTTGGATGCTTCATTTGACACGAAATTGAGAGGAATTTTTGGCCTCGAAAGCTTGGAGATAGGATAGAAATGAGGTGAATGTCGAGAAATCATTACTGTTTCAAATTGTTTCTTGCAATTATTTTGACCCGAAGTGTTTCAAACTACAAGATTTTGCCAATCTACGAGAAATTCACAAAATTACACGAATAACGGAATTATAAGTCTCGAGTTCGAAATCTTGGAAGGATTTCCATATAGACAGTAGAGATGTAATGAGAAACTCATTATCGCGTTGAAAGTGAAGACAAAGATTCTTGTAGGTTCATGTGTGACAGAAATGTTCATTAATGGATAATTTTCTTACGCAAACTCATTTCAAACTCGAGATCATGAATCACACTCGACTGATCTCGACTCTGAATAGACTTCCTACTAGTGCATACCTACGAAATTTTCCAATTGTATTCTGAATCCAGATGGAAGACTCATTTCTTATTCATGCCTTGTAATTTCGAAAATTCAATGATCGTGTTTGAAGAAGATTTAACAAATTTTAAAGCAAGCGAAGAATAATTTATTGGATACGAAGATCGTATGGCTGATATACTGAGGTCAAATTTGCATTTGATTTCACTGTCAAAATTATATGAATTGAGACGTGGTCGTTGAATTTTCGATTATTCGTTCCATCTCTGGTTGCTTTTTATTCATGTAATACTAAGTCATCACGCTTACCGGCTCCAGTATTCTTTGATAGTGACTGATGCTCGGGCTCATGCGTTCAAATATTATATTTTCTCGAATGAAACTATATTTTTTATGAATAATTATTTCACATTTAATGATCTTAGCCCTTTGCGGTATGATGGTCACTACATACATATAGTGATCAACTAAATTTGCGCTCGCAATATATATAAATAGCGATTCAATAGAAATGATTCAATGAACCACAAAATTTTCTTTCTGGAAAACATGCAGCAACCACTAAAGCGTGGTCCATTGATCGAATCACTTGATCCGAACTTTTTTGTGGAGCAGTACGAGTTAAGTAATGACAAAAAAAATTTTTCCTGAAAAGTTGTGAAGAAAATTGATCAAAGAAAAATGTGTACCGCAAGGGGTTATTAACATATTCACTAAATGGATTACTCACAGACCTACCAAATTTTTTGAGGGTTTCAATTCGATTTGTGATGCGCAACAAAAATTTTACATCGAATCAGATAAAGCATTCCATGTATATTCTGATGTAATTCTTAAAAATTTAGGTGTACCTGAAACACTTTGCTCTCAATTTTTCGTCATTAATAATTTTGAGAATGTCGTCTGCTCGAATTGAGGACAAACGGGGCTGTTTTACAATCCAGTCAGAATTATTTATAGCATGATTTGCAATGTTTGGGGTTGATTTGATTAGTTTCTAATTCAATTTGAGGGCGACAATAAAATTTTACAACGTGAATCACTGTGTCTCGACAAAGACACCGACTCATCACGCATTATTGATTCACGATCTTACAGCTGTCCAGAATTCCACTCTTCTTCTCCCTATCTTTCCTTTGTCGTCTTTGGCCTCGATTGATCATGTTCGTGAATCTTGAAAATAGAGATAATGGTCTTGTACGTGTATTACATGAGCTGAATTTAGACTTCCAACTCTTGGTTTGATTTTCGCAGGTTTCTGTGAAAAACGTGAGGTTTATTTTGATCATTACAAATAAAAACATTTCCAACAATGCTCTAATTTTATCAATACTCACTTCGTATGGTTCCAAAATTTTTTTATCTAAAAAAAATCTTGCATGTATGATGACTGCATCCTTAGTTAATTCAGATACTTGAATTTTCTCGCAAGTGGCGAGTGCAACTCAAAATCTCATAAATTGTCATTTTTCGGTGCTCAATAAACTTTCAAAGTAACATCACGGGCTCCCTACAGCAGGACAACCCAATTCGAGGATCTTCCGTTAACAGTCTCAATCAATAGCGTCGCAAGAAAAAATACTCCAAATTGTGTGGCATCGTCAGTTCTACTAATCTCTTGTAATACAGGGTGTCCGAAAAGTAAGAGACCCCTTGTTTCTCCAAAAACGGTTGGGAATAGCGGTAAACCTCGGAACACGCAACACCGTATTTTGAGGGGGGCGTCCGATGATGACCTTGAAGGTCATGCTTAAGGTCCTTCAGAGGTCGTTTTCAAATGGAAATACCTACTCTTGACTGAAAATTCTGAAATAGCGTGGAAAATAATGAGATTTTTGTACTGAACATTCTTTGACCCGGCTTGACCTTGTGGAGGTGAATGCAGGTCAATACAGAAGGACGGCGATCGCCCCGTAGCTCCAAAAGAAAGCATTTTGACGGAAAATCTTCTGAATGAAAGCTGCTCATAATTACAGCGAGAATAAGCTAGTGACCTGATTAGAAGCCATTCTCAAGGTCAACTGGAGTTTAACACAATTTTTTCAGATAAAAACACCTGCAGCATAAAAGCACCTTTTCAAGATATTTGACTCTGATAAATTTCCTTTTCGTATTTTACTCAACGGATCAGGATTATGGTCTAACACCAATTTAGAGCATTTCAAAAATAGTTTTTTGCTTTTTCGTAAAATTGCTTTTTAATTTTAAAAGCTCTGATCACAGAATTGAAAAGAACTTGATTTTGACCTCGAATTCTGAAAGACCGTGAAAAATCATGATTGTCTTGACTTAAACACTCCTCATCCGACTTGACTAACGGAGTCCGAATGACCATGAAAATGACCCCCAAACTCAAAACCAGATCGTTAGCTCTTTTTACTGTGATCATGGACATCTTTAATCCCAAAAACATTTTCTGATGTAACGCTTACTCTTGGAGCTACGAAGGTTATCGTCCACACATATTGACCTCCCGTTACCACGCCAAGGTCGAGTTGAACCAAGACACGTACCAGAAAAAAGTTCCATAATTCACTTTCTTCCACAATCCGAGGTCAAAAGTAGGTGTTTCCGTTTGAAAAAATCGAGTCGACCTTCCAATGACCTTGGAAATAAACTCCAAGGTCAGTACCGAGATTACTGTCGAATATTGTTCCGGGTTCTCCGTAATTCCCAACCGTTTAAAAAAAAAAAACGAAGGGGGATACATGCGTTTCGAATAGCCTGTATGTACATTTTTCTTTGTTACATATGTGTGAGATGAGTGTACCCAACATGCCTCAATATCATGCTCAATATGCAGATTTCAGAAATGAGCACTCGTTGACCTAGCCCGCAAATTTTGGAACGGAGTTCCTTTACGCTCGTGTGAGGAGTAAAATCGCGCGCGATCAGCTGACCGACACGGCCCCGTGGAACGAGATTCGATGCAACCCGCCATACGATGCAACGAAAAAGCGACACTTTTGCGATATAGGTATACTGCTTGCGCTAAGCAACCGCGCATACTCATTCTCATCAGCATATCGCATCATTAGATGCCGAATGCCGAAAACTGTCTGCTATGGTCTATTGTCTGAATGCATGCAGCACTATTCGATTGTTGATAGTATTGCTAGATATACAATGGATGAAGGTGTTATCTATGGTGTTTCTCTGCGCAGAATTTAAAGCCTGAATAAATGAGATATTGCTTCGATATGAACTTGAATTAAGTAGTGAGGATTCAGATTCAAATTTAGAAGCTTTTTATGTCCCCCACCATAACCTTCTAAAGAGTTCGTTCAAGGCGAGGGACTCGTCATTTTATTTACATAATAGTGCATAATACTTGAAAAAATGATGCAAACTATCTCAATCACTCAGGGGCTTATTGGTGAGCATCTTCATCGGTATCGTTACATGGTGAGCATTCAAAAGCTTGAACCTCGGGTTGAAGTCGATCAAAGTTTTAGACTTTATTGACATTTTCACACATCTTATTGAATCGAATTTTGGAGCTCCGTTCCTAACGCGTTTCTCAAACGCACACGAATTTTTATGTCGGTGAAGTTTTGATCGATCATGGATCGAATTTTTTTTGCTCTATTTGTTCAGAAATTCCCTCAGGAACACGATGGAATGTCCAAAATTCCAGTCCGAGGTTCAAATCATGTCTAAAAAGCGGATTTTGTTTCAAATAATTTTTTTCTCGAATACTACTAGCCAGAGACCGGTGAAAATTCTTATTTTTTTTTTATATTAGAACATGGGGATATGAGTGATTTGGACTGACCCCGAATCATCTCTGTGTTTTCCAGAAAATTGAAGAGAGATTTTTTGATTTTTACTCTCTAAACCCGTTGGAGTGAAATTTCACTCCAAGGGAGTGAAATTTGACTCAAAGCTATGAGTCAGTTTCGTGCGCACCGAACTGGAGTGATTCATCACTCCAAGATGGAGTCAAATTTCACTCCAACGTGAGTCAATTATCACTCTTAGGATTGAGTCAAATTATTCAAAACCAAACTTTTCAACATTCTAGATAATGCAATAAAAAAATTAATTCACGGCGTGCACGCATATTTCAACTGATTTCTTGGTAATTATGATTATTAATATTCTATGAAAAATGTGTTCAACGTAAATTTTGGCATCTGTGTTCGGCTTGATGGGGATTTGAACCCGCACACTCTTGATTGCTAGGCAAGAGTCTTAACCATTAGACCAAATGTGGCTTTGATGAATTACAGTCAAGAAAGCCTATGTACGATTGTGAACGGTCGATACAAGTTTTTAAATATATCCGAGAAGTATTTCGGAGGGAAGCTCGGAATATAGCAGCATGAATCAACACTTTAAACGTTTTCTACTTTCTTCATAAAAGTCCCGCAAGTCATTCTGGGATTATACCCTAACCTATAAAAATCTATTTCACTCAATGTGAGGAGTCAATTTTCACTCTTCTTGGAGTGAAAATTGACTCAAGCTTCGAGCAAATGTAATATTTCTGTGGTTTCACTCCCTATGAGTCAGATTTTCACTCCAATATGAGTCATTCTCGGTCATTCCGAGAATCACTCCAAGCTTTGAGTCAAAATTTCACTCCAACAGTTTTAGAGAGTATGTTTCACATCTGGAAAGCTATGTCCAGTAAAACTGGCGCCAAAATTTTTTGAGTCAGCCAACACTAATTTATACCCTCATTAGCGCATTGGATTCCCGGTCACAAGATTTTCAAAATCGACTCTTTAACACGTTCGCTGCGGCGAAGCCCACCGGTGGGCCCCGCGTGTCTTCCCCCCAATGTTGAGAATTTTGGCCTTATGGGAAATAACATTGCCCGGGGCCCACCACCTGGGGAAAGATCACCGATTTCAGCCTCCGCAGCGATCATGTTAAAATTGAAAAGCCCGGATCTGGAGCAGTTGCATGAGCACACAATGGAGACTAGTCGTAAGGCGTCAACGTACATCCAAGTTGCCTCTATTTCTCTTTATTGACTCTTTTGTATCGAAAAAGCTTCAACCACTTTTCTGACTTTGCTCTCATGTCTCAAAAATTCACGCAATAGTTAGTTTTATCTGGAAGTTTGAAAACAGCTGCTAAATTAGCGACCTAGAAGCGGGGATGTCGTGTAATTTCACGAAACCCTTATGAAATACCCCTATGATTTTTCGTACTTTAGGCCACAGGCATCTAAATACTCGATGGGAGCAAGTTAAGTACACAATCTCACAAATTTCAAACAAATCACTCTTTGGAAAGATCGAGATAACTCGGCTCTGGTTGGTCAAAATTGAACATCTTGGGTCATTTTGAAAGTATTGAGACAAGCTTTGAAACGAGCTAAGGTACGATGAATAATATCAGAATTGACCTTATTCTAAACCCATTGAAGTGAAATTTTACTCCCTCGGAGTGAAATTTGACTCAAAGCTATGAGTCAGTTTCGTGCGCACCGAACTGGAGTGATTCATCACTCCAAGCTGGAGTCAAATTTCACTCCAACGTGAGTCAATTATCACTCTTAGGATTGAGATTCAAAACCAAACTTTTCAACATTCTAGATATTGCAATAAAAAAACTAATTCACGGAGTGCACACACGATCCAATTGATTTCCTGGTAATTCTAGTTATTAATAATCTATGAAAAATGTATTTGACGAGAATTTTGGTAGTTGTGTTAGAATCGGTGGGGATTTGGACACGCACCCTCTTGATTGCCAGGCAAGTGTCTCAACCATTAGACCAAAAATAACTTTCTCATAATACAGTACAAAAAAGCCTATGTACGGTTGTGAACGGTCGATACGAGTTTTTAAATATACCCGAGACGTGTTTCGAAGGGAAACTCAGAATAGAGCAGCATCACTCAACAACTGAAAAGTTTTCCACTTTCTTCATAAGTAGTCCCGCAAATCATTCTGGGGTTAAATCCTAACATATAAAAATCTATTTCACTCAATGTGAGGAGTCAATTTTCACTCTTTTTGGAGTGAAAATTGACTCAAGCTTGGAACGAATGTAATATTTCTGTGGTTTCACTCCCTATGAGTCAAATTTTCACTCCATATGAGTCATTCTGAGAATTACTCCAAGCTTTGACTCAAAATTTCACTCCAACAGTTTTAGAGAGTAAGTTATCGGAAAAATGGTTTCATGAGAGAAAGTTGGGTACACTCGCTCAATGTTACTTAAAACCTTAAAAATGAATAAACTGCTTCCTACTCATTTTCACATAATACAAACAGCCCCGAGCAAAACTTCGAACCATTACAAACATCCGAAGCATCCGCTTTGGAAAGACTTATTATATTGGACATACATAAACGTACACTCGTGTGCGCGCACACACACACACACACACACAAGCAAACCGGATGCAAAGGCGATCGACAAACCGCGGATAATTTGCTTCACTCGTTTCTCGTTTGATCGGCAATCATGGGTTAGAGGATATTATACATACCTATATCTCGATCTATTATAAACATATCAAATTTGTGTTTTGTGCAGGGTAATGTCCGTAGAGCCGAGATCAGGAAGTGGTAGACGTGAACGGACGCAAAGCAATAATCACGCAAACATAAGCGAGCTTTTGGATAATTTATTGAGAGGCTACGATAACAGTGTGAGGCCGGGATTTGGTGGACCGCCGGCGATTGTTGAAGTCGATATTATGGTGCGCAGTATGGGGCCTATTTCTGAAGTCGACATGGTGAGTTTTAGCAAGTATTTCCATGTGGAAGGATATATTTGTTATGCACTGATGGCTTTTTGAGTTAGAGAGTCTATGCAGTAATATTCCGAGTTTTTACGTCCTGGAATGCACATATTGAAATCAAAGGTCTACTTTTCCAATATTTTGAAGTCTTTCGTAATGCTCCTGACATCATGGGAGGTGTGGAAATTTTACTTCAGTTCTCAATTCGTTATACCCGATTTTCTATATGCAGATTGAATTAATCCCTAATTCTGATTATGTTTTATGTTCAGCTATGTTTGAGGCTTTCGGGACTTTTCAAGATATTTGACTCTGATAAATTTCCTTTTCGTATTTGACTCAACGGATCAGGATTATAGTCTAACACCAATTTAGAGCATTTCAAAAATAGTTTTTTGCTTTTCCGTAAAATTGCTTTTTAATTTTAAAAGCTCCGATCACAGAATTGAAAAGAACTTGATTTTCTTTTGCATCCAAACTATTCCACGAAATTCAATAAAAATGATGAAATTCATAATTTTCTTTGTGGACATACAACGTTATGAGAATAAAGCGATTCAGATATTTTTCATTTCATTTCAGATCTCACACGTCCTCTATAACAGAAAGTGGATAGAAAAAATATATGTGAACTTTGAAAGACCAAATTAAGTAATTTGTTTGAGTGCCTCTGCGGTCTCGTTCAATTCTTCTTTGACGGTTTACATGAATTGTGGCCTATGAAGCTATGGAAAAGTAATAGATCACTCGACGATGCGCGCAGAGTTCCTTTTTTAAGCCATATGCCACTAAATTCGTGATTCCGCGAGTGACTAAAATCCGATAGGTTGTTTTTGAAAAGAATTTGATAAAATTCCCAACTTTTAACGAGAGCACTTATAATCATCATCACAGTAACAATACATCGTGGAAGGAAATTCTATATACATGGGGTTTATTGTTCAAGTCCTATTCCTGTCTACTTTCGGGATATTATAACGTTGCTGAAAATTCCCGACTATTCCAGGAGCTTTCTTACAAATCCCAATCTGAGCGATAACTTTTTTGGCGCACCTAACACAAGTTTCCAAATGATGTCCCTTCCTTGTCCCGATGGTGATTATCTGGGACTGAAACGGTTGAACAAATTTTTTAATAAACAGCTTCATTTTTATTTTTCACGGATGAATGAACTTCTGAGACGATGATCAAACCACGCCCGCGGTTAATGTAATTTTTATTTGAAAATGATCATACATATTGTTCAGCCTCTGATATTTCGTTTGGGTACGATTTGGATAGCGATGTAGTATTTGAGAATATTTTTCTCGTTTGCAGAGTCACTTGGGTACAAATTCCATGTCTTATTTGATTCAATTCAGATGCCGAATACAAAATTGTTCAATGGATAGAGTAGAAATAGAGAGATAACAAAATGAGAATCCAAAACTTTTCAAATGTCCTGTTTCATCTCTCTAGAATAACTTCTTCATTAATGAGAAATTTTCTCAACAGTCTAAGAATAATTAGCAGCAAGCTTTCAAGTTTGAGTAGCCAGAGATGAATACTTCATTTTGTGACTATTTTATTATCCAAGATGCTGTGATAATACGAAACTGATCTTTGTCGGAATATTCACCGGTTCATGTTTTTTGAATGAACATCTATTCTTGAACTCATCAAATACGTAGAATGAACGAAACAACTTTCTATAAAAGTCCGGACTGTCGAAATAGAAAGTGACTATAAACTTGCCAAACTAACTGAATGGACACTCTTAGGTGTAGTTGACAAGATCCTTTTGTGATTTTCAAAGACTGTGATCTTTTTTCTGGCAATTCAATTTGAATTTCAATTCATTCTGAATAGCATCGTGACTGTGAAGAAACTTGTATATACTTTGAATTAGATTTGAAGTTTTTATTGCAAGAAATTGAAAATACCAGCTTGTCTGGGCAGCAAATCTTTTTCAAACTACAGGAGTATAATCTTACAAACTACATATATTTGGAAAAGAAGTCGTTTGTTCTCATCTCCAAAATTTTCTTCATTAACTCCTTCACTATTTTGTCCCTTTTAAGAGACACTACCAATTTACAATAGTTTCCTCGTAATGCTTTTAAAAAATCTAAAAAAATTCTGGAGAATGTCTGTCACTACGAGAAACATAATGGAGCATCAATCAAGTCCCAGAATGGAATTGTGAGAGCAAGAAAAATAGAAAACGAAAATTTTAAAATTCCAATTTTGACATTTGTCACAATTTTTCTACCCCAGAAACATGTGCTGATGAGAAAAATAGCATTTTTGGTCCGGGGGCAATTTTGTAGTGAACGGTTCAAAAAATACGGTTGTAGTCTACTATTCAGAATCCATTGGTTAGATGAAACTTATGTCTTGATATCGCATAAATCCGTATACTTTTTCATTCATTCGAAGAATTTTCTTCGTGTCATTTTTCATGGAATGCCCCATTTTCCAACACCAGCTCCTATTTAAATGTACATCTTGCACACAAATCTCATAATAAAAATCTTTGAATACAGACATACTCAATGGACTGCTACTTCCGTCAATCTTGGGTTGACCGTCGTCTAGCATTTCACTTCGGCAAAGAGACTCTGGCATTGTCAATCTCAATGTTGGCTCGTATTTGGAAGCCAGATACGTATTTCTACAACGGAAAGCAAAGCTACTTGCATACAATCACCAGCCCAAACAAGTTTGTTAGATTATACCAGGATGGACGAGTCCTCTACAGTTCAAGGTAATTAACAAGCGCATTAATCTCACTTCCCTTTTCAATTTTGTCTATGATACGCCTTATACTCTTGCACTTTCATTCGTATCTCGTGATGTCGTGATTCTCACTCACTCTGCTCTTCGTCCTTGTATTTCACCCTCTTTCACTTGCTGGTTGAATTCAATTTGAGGTGTATTTTTGACCCCCTTTACGCTTCGACTGTTTTTTGCGGGTGAAAAAATGAGGGCCGATTCTTTTGTCATTCGGTTTCTCTTCATTGTTTGAATGCGTTCATCGTTGAGTGTGTACATACACATAAATGCATTCGGAGGGAATGTCGCGTATGCACTGAAAAAAAGAGAATGTGAGGTGGTTTCCGGTGCGTTTGGCACTTTTTGTCCTTCTATTACGTTCGTTTCGTACGATACACTGCTTGTGGGGGGTGTTCTCGAGAATTCTATGAAATTTTGTAATGAAGGTTATTACACTGAGTTACAATAGCGCATTATTGCTGTGGACGCGCACGCTCAGTTCGGGCGCTAGGGCAGTTTATTTCCCGAGCGAAGCGAGGAAAATTAGTCCTCCGCGCCTGAAATGAGCCTGCGAGCTCAGGGCAATCGTGAATTTTCATCATAAGAACCTTGAAACCGCATATGAGACATTCCGGTCCCAAAATTTTGATCTCAGGATTAATAACTATATAGATCCTTGGCTTTGATTGACTACATACTGGACATATTATTCAAGCAGGCGTCATGGGCGTATGATAAATTGCTATTGCTTCCAAAAATGGAAAATATTTTATCGCCTCCCGCAAAACTTGATTCAATATTCTTCACAAGATATTGCAAAAGTTTTGACTCTTGATGTAAGTTGAACCCGCGTTACGCTCCCGAGTAAATTCACAAATTTATCAAAGGATTCACAAAAATGTAGAAGAATCTTAGGAGATCAATTTTCTTAGTGTTCTTTTAAAAAATCAGCTCACGGTTATCGTGAATTCCCACTAGGAATAACACAATATGATAGTTCTCAATTCTGAAACATGAAAATATGAGTAAAGGTGAAAGTCTCAAATGAGCGGTACATTTCTAAATTCACGGAAAAATGAACCCGTGATGCTTGTACGGTATATTTAAATGGAATTCCCAAGATACGTAGCTATACTCAGATATAATAGTTTCAAGATATGATTAGCATGCACAAAAAGTAATTCGACCTATCGGATTCCAAATATTTTAATAGCTACGAAAAAAATTCACATTGTATGAGCTCAACTCGGCCTGGAATATTCTTTGGGTAATTGTTCACTGCAGAATACCTTAATCATGTCTGAAAAGACACCAATGCGATTTTGAAGATTTGATTTGAAATGTCACATGAAATTAGATTCGTTTCGTATATTGGAGTAAAAATTATTATCAGACAAATGGAAAGATACTTATGAATATGAATGTGAGTTCACGCTCTACTGGTCCATAATGGAGAAAAGATTTGCGATTACACCTGTGCAATGTCCATGAGGATGTTTGAGTTGCGATAAAAATTTCATAGATCATTTAGGAATGATGGCATCATGATCAGGTTTTAGCCCACGCTTCTCACATTTATATCAAAACCATGTCAAATAAGCAAGTAAAATACTGATTTTTTAAAAAATACTGATCAATTAAACAGATTAAAAGTAATCCAATAAGGTGTGATATACCTTCATAAGATGGGTAAATAGCCATTTAAATTTGTATTCTAAATTCGAAGCATATTCCGTGAAATTAGATCAGAAGAAGACTCTTGAAAATTCCAGCGACTACACTCGAACCGTTTCCAACCGAGCTCCCTATATCAAGGCCACATCGCATCATAAATGGCACCATAACCTCAATAACATCCCACCCGTACGTAGTATCTCTACAATTCATCAGAGGTCGCCGTCACTTCTGCGGTGGAACAATAATTTCTGAGATCATGCTAATGACCGCAGCTCACTGTCTCCGGAACAAAACACCTGAAAGAATTCAAGCCCACGTTGGATCCTCAAATCGACAAAGCCATACATCAGGTACTCTTCATGGAGTCTCAAGATTCATCATGCACGAGGGTTTTAACAGCGAATTTCATATTCATGACTTGGCAATTATAAAACTCAAGAATTATATTGACTTCAATTACTATTCAGATACAGTTCATACTTTTAAATGGGGTGCTAAAGTCATAGAAGGTAGACGAGCAATTGCAGTTGGTTGGGGTAGATTTGTGAAAACTGGAAGACCTTCGATAGAATTAAGATATGCAGAGCTTATTGTTATGTCTAGGGAAACTTGTGCCAGGGTTTTGAAAACGAAGAATTTTCAAGAGCAGATTTGTGCACACTCGATAAATGGGATGATTACTTGTAAAGGTGATTCTGGAGGACCGTTGATGGTTGGTGGATTGCAGGCTGGAGTCATTTCTTGGAGTAGAAATTGCTCTACGAGATATCCAATGGTTGCGACTGAGCTGGCAACACATAAGCAGTGGATTGATAGACAGGTTTCCAGACTTTATGAAATGGATGATTGATTTGGATGAGATACGACGGCCGATTTTGTGTTTTTTGTAAAAATGTGGTTGCAGCAAAGACGGATAAATCAATTATAGGTATAGACGTGTTGGAGTCGGTTAAATATTCCGAGATCGCGATATTAGTGGGGTGCCCTATTAGTGAGACTCAGTGACACTCAGTGTTAATAATGGTATGAACAATGTAACGTAGTTTCCTTGAAAACCGCGTTGCATAAGAAGGGAACATAGGGGGAACCGGGGAACGCTAGTTATCTGTACCAAAGCAGTGACCCTCTAGTAAGGAATTTGAGGCACAATAGATATTGCTTACATACGAATAACAATATTTATGGAATTATTCCACGAATACCTGAGGTAAATTCGAAATAAAAGCTCAAAAGATCTGAAAATATTAATCGAGTAATTAAAAAGGTGTTGTGAAGTATAAAAAAAAGTTTTCGGAAAAAAAATTCGCCCGAAAGCTAAATGGAACCCACGAGTTTTTGGTTACGAGGCAAAAGAGTATACCATTCGACCAATGAGTATCTCTTGATAAAACAGTTCAAAGGTTGTACATGTTCATCAGCTCCCCTGAGGGGGCTTGGGTTTTAGGCATTATGGTTGTAGTGTATCATTTATCACATCAAAATGCGATATTGCTGAAGAGTCCGCGGAGTGTCCCAATCCATAAAAGTGTTGGTTGGAGGAGTGCATTGATTCTTGACACCATAACCCGACATAACCTATGAGCCAAGCTCGGAACCAATTGTCAAACTCTTCGCCGAATACGATATCAACATATCCTTTGCGATTAAATGAATGCGAGTACCTAAATCTGAAGATGATAAGTTATATCAACAAGTTACATTCAGACTTGCTCATCACGGTCGTGACATGATTCCGGACTTTGATTCAGACTCTTCAACTTTAGATCCTTTATTCGACCAATGAGAAGCGCCGCCGGAGGATCTGCTCATCACTACTAGAGGGTCACTAGCTAGTACCAAAGCGTCCCCTTGCTTATTCACAGCGATTCTCAAGCGAACTGTTACGTACTAAATCTAGGGAAATAGTACGTATTCGATATTTGAATTGAAGAATGAATAAGAATGAGTTAAGCTCGAATGGTCCAGTTTTTAACAATGATTTTATATTTGAATTTACCTTTTGGTTCGCCGACGCGAGTAGGGAGAAGGATGAAATGACTTATACACAGAGTTATGAATAAACTATTTGAGCTATATTGTTCAGAATGATCAAAGACTCGAGAAATAGAAAATAGATGAAGCGTGAAGCGCTTTGACAAAATGATGTGATCTAGCCGAAGGCCAGTGTAGCTCTAAATGCGGGCCGCTCTGCTCGTCGATGCGGCGGTGGCGTGGGCGTCGGGCCCTTCGGATGGGCCTTATTGCTGTCTCTCTCGCACTTGTGGCTGCTTGGCTAGCGAGAGCGTCGACCGATGTTTGAGAGGCAAATCTTCATAGGTTTCAAAAGGGGGTAGCTTGTATTCAATTATTCTTAACTAATTACGCTGCCAGCTTAGTGACCATTTATATTCGGTGATTTGAATCGGGCGCGGGTCTTATACCATATTTATCAGTTATCTACTTTATCCACATATCAGCTCGTTACAGAACTATATATCGTGATGTAACGAGCTGATATGTGGATAAAGTAGATAACTGACGAATATGGTATAAAACCCGCGCCCGATTCAAATCACCGAATATAAATGGTCACTATAGCTGGCAGCGTAATTAGTTAAGAATAATTGAACACAAGCCATCCCTTTTTGAAACCTATGAAGATTTGCCTCCCAAACATCGATCGACGCTCTCGCTAGCCAAGCAGCCACGAGTGCGAGAGAGACAGCAACAAGGCCCATCGGAAGGGCCCGACGCCCACGCCACCGCCGCATCGACGAGCCAAGCGGCCCGCCATCAGAGCTACACTGGCCTTCGGCTAGATCACATCATTTTGTCAAAGCGCTTCACGCTTCATCATTTTCTCGAGTCTTTGATATTTCTGAACAATATAGCTCAAATAGTTTATTCATAACTCTGTGTATAAGTCATTTACCCTTCTCCCTACTCGCGTCGGCGAACCAAAAGGTAAATTCAAACATAAAATCATTATTGAAAACTGGACCATTCGAGCTAAACTCATTCTTATTAATTCTTCAATTCAAATATCGAATACGTACTATTTCCCTAGATTTAGTACGTAACAAATTGGCGATCCTGCCAGCGCGAGTACAGGGAAGTGTGAGTGAAAATAATTAGAAGATAAGTTTAAATAAAGAAGAAGAAGGAAGGACGCGCCAAGCCAAGCCGCCCCCGCAACTCGGAGCGACGCCAAGCCGGACCCAAAGAGACGCGCCGCTACTGCAACTGGCCCAAAAAACTGCATCGTCGGCAATTCGTCGCAAAGCGTAAGCCCAGCCTTGATTATATAGTGACCTCGCGATTTTTCCGTGTGCGTGACTAAGATTTTCCAAACGTGATTCGAAAAATTCCTAGAATAATGAGTGAGTGTGAAATTGATAGGAAAATAATCTTGAGAATAGCCATTGTGAAAAGAAAAAGAGAAAGGGACGGCCATTTTGAAAATGCCGAAATGCGTCCCTTTCACTTTTTGGCATCACCCCCACAATACACACAGTCTAGGCATAGTACACACAGTTTAGGCATTTAGGCAATGTGAAGAGACAAACAGATGAGTCACTGCTCTTGAGCATTTTAGACACTTGCTTTGCTCATGCATAGCTGTTCGAAAGAAAATTTTCAGAATTTGTCTTTCGGAGGAGAATTTCTGCACTTGATACAGTTATGGGGTTGATACTATTTACATTCCACTCATGTGTTGATACTTGATGATTACAATTATTCACTCAACTCTAATTAATTTTAAAGATTCCAAATATGATTTGAAAGTTAAGCGTACACTTGAAATATTTTTAGTTGTTCAGGAAAATAGTAGAGTTCATTCTACAGGATCCAGAAAAAATATTGAATATGATTGAGAGTATTATACTGGAAATGCACTATTATGGATGAGAATTAGAATTTGAAACAGATTTTTGATTTAAAAAATTTTGGAACATATAAGCTAAATAGGGAAAAATAGTATACGGCTTCATGAATATAGCATGGTTATTACAATGTAGAACTCTATACTGATATTTACTACCTTTCTGAAAAATCTATCTGTAACTATTGCTCTACGAACATCACTCGACAGAAAACTTTTGACTTCTCGGATCAGTGTATGGAGAAGATGGGCATGCTAGCTAGCTCCTCATCGACCCCAAATATTGATTCAACCACTTTCTGACTACCTTGTCTATCATCTAAAAACTACTTCACTGTTGAAAAATAGAAATTCTCATTCAACGTACCACTATGAAAATCTGAATCTTGTAATTCTAGTAGAAACTCAACTTATAGCTGAAAGTATATGGAAGATTGGTTTATCTAAAATTATGCATGAAAAGACATTAATGATGAAAATATGGATCACTCGTAAAGTATTATGGGGAATATTTGCATGTAGTACAGTCTTATGATATTTATAGAAAACTTGATATTGCTTGATAGAATGATTGAATGAATGGAAACCCACTCTTTAGGATGCCTGGCGCATCGGGGAGACCTTCTTGACTGAAGGGGGTTTCGGAAAGAATGATGGAATGAATGAAAACCCACTCTCTAGGATGCCTTGGCGCATCGGGGAACCTTCTTGAGTGAAGGGGGTTTGACCACCTCGACAAAAAAGATACAAATGATGATAGACGGTTGGTTCTCTCCCCATGAGGGAAGGACAAAGAATACCGGAATCAATGATACTGATTTGAGTTCGCTCTTTGGTACAGTTTAGTGTATACCTGGCACCTCCATGGATACGTCCTTGCTCGGGGTGAGAACAAGATAATCAATGAAGATAAAATGATGATGATAATACAGGCCTGGGACAGATTTGACTGGAATGAAAGAAAATTATGAGACATACAAACATGAAATGATGAATGAAAATATGATGCAAAGCCTGATTTGATAATATGATGAATCTGATGAAGACTGACTTAATTATATGATGAATCTGGTGAATGATAATTGTGGTGATGGAAATTGTCGGATTTAGACATGACTTGTGAATATGAACAAACTTCTACATAAACAGTAGTAAAATGAACTGGTGATGGTAGTAGCACAGCATGAATATCCTTCTTGACTATTATGACTAGAAGTGCTGTATAGTAGTGACACGCCAATGATTTGAAGAAAGTAATATCCATGAATAGAAAAAAGCCGAGAAAGTAGTATACCTCTGGAACTCATCTGAAATGCAATGACTCACATGCCAGCACATCACCTTTAGCAAAACTATACCAAAAACACTATTTAATTCTTGAACTGATCAGAGATTTGACCCTTCAGCGAATCTTAACATATATTCACTTATTTAGGTATTGAGACTACAACACTTTTATATTGGATTAGCTTTTCACAATCATGATCACTACATTAGTACTTGAGCACAGCTAATATGTTGATATACAATCAGAAACAAGAATCACTGGATTATCCGAAAATAGTTAGTCTAAAATTTTGATAAATAGATAAATAGCTTGATGGCTACATGACATTCTTGAAATGAACATACAATAGCAAAGCAAACCACTCACAACACACTCTATGGGGTTTGAGTTCATCAGAGATTCCACATTCAAATTTCACAACACAATGAGAAAAATAGAATTTGAATGCACAAATGTTGGGAATAAGTAAGTTCTTCGCCAATGCTGTAATGAACCTAGCTGAAAAAACAGATCCATAATCTCATTTGACATGTGTTCTGCCACTGTCTGCTTCAGTATGAATGTTAAGGGTGCGTTCATATAATTTAGCATTAGATCTACATAAGGCCACGTTCACAAGTGTAGCTCTCACCCGCGATTTACCATATATGCGTCATGGTTAGGATAAGTGATTGTATGAGCATTGGATGAATGTGAGTGACTGCTTTTTCATCAAATTCCGTGATTCTTCTCTCGAATCGAATGATAGTTCAACAATAGATGAAATATGATTCCATGCATACAATGTTTTTGAGTTTCACTCGAGGTTTGCGTACAGCTCATTTAACAGCTCATTCATCAATGATGAATTTCAAATTTTGCGTCATAAGATAGGAAAATTTGGAAACATTTTCATTACTCATTTTTCCAAAGTTAAACAATTTTGCACTAGAATTACAACACTTGGAGCATGATTAGATGAAAAAACAGCTGAGATGCAGTATAGTTCAGACGGATTCAAGTTTTTCAAAGCACACGCACAGTTGCCAATATAATTCGCAACCTCCGGATTTCGAAATTGATCTGCTAAAATTTTTTATTTCACCATTTGCTTTCTGTTATTCCAAGACCAAATCCCATCGAGTTTTTTCACCAGATGTTTTCATATCAAAGTGAGATACGTACGTAAAGTATGAGTGTGTGATGTGTGTAAACAATATTGAATGTTGATAAAATGAATATGATTTTGGAACAATGTAACGGTATGAATGATTTTTGTTGCTCAGTTTCGTTGAATAATTGAAATAACGTTTTTCATCGTCAAATTCAGGATATCGCTCGGATTTTGAACTCTTCAGTAGAAATGAGTAATTGAACTTTACCAATGGAATTGATTTTGATTGAGTTAGATTGAATTTTACATCGCAGTTAACACATTTTCATGCAGCCTTATCAAGTTATCAGAACAATCATTTGATTTTTTTTTAAGGTTTACAGGAAAATGGTATCTCGAACACAACCGGTGGAAATCGCGGATAGAAATCACATCCACATTAACGACAAGTTTTCCTCTGAAAAAGAAAAAAAAAAAAAAAAAAATAGTAATTGAAACAGTCACATTTCCAGTTGGGAACTGACATCGAAATCGGAATTATTGAAACAGTTTCAATGCGAATAAAATCTACAGGGAGTTATAGAAATCGAGATTATGATTTCTCTATTTATTGAGAAGATTCCAGTGCCAATATGGCGGATTAACAAAATAATGACTTTGGAATCAGAACTTCTTCACAAATATAGGTTTCGCGGTTATTGAGTAGTGATTTCGCCTATTATTATCTTACTTACCAAAAGTCGTCGTATTAAATATTGATGCTCAGAATGAACAAAATTTTGGCAGGGAATGATCGGAATCACCAGAGTTTTTAACGTGGGAATCACGCCTAAATAAAGTTCATCCCTTCCGCGTGTAATACGTACGAGTTCCAAATAGGGTCATGACAATTAGATTTTTGAAACAAGACTAGAATATTTCCATCTGATTGTTGGTCCACATCCCGAAAATGCAGTCAATGTAATGTGTTTTTGAATCAAAAATGAAAAAAAAAAATCAGCTTGATTTCAGTCAGAAAATTCAGCTTGATTACCGACACTTAGGATCTGGGAACGTCCTCCTTTCAACGGAATATCGGCGAAAAAATTTCTGTTTCACTTGAATATCTCTACAAAAGTAAAGTCCCTAGTTGGATAGTTAAAGTTCTTGCTTCATTATTGAATGACTGAATGAGAATGTGTGATGATTAATAATATATCCATGTTATGAATTATGATTAAAATGAAGACGTGCCGTTGTCGAAACCAATAGTGAAATATTGTGCGAGATAAAACGAACTGATATAGTATTATGATTTATTCAAATAGAACGGAACGTTTACTACAAATTGAGAATGAAAGTCCGAATTGGGAGCCTAACCACAATACTAGTTGGTATTTATTAAATCTTCACGCAATGGAATAGAATAAATAAAAATTCAAACATTTAAACTAATCGTATTTCAAATATGTATGATTGTTTTGATATTGTCACTCTACGCAATTATTGAAAAGTTTATAAAAGTCTCAAAGAATAATTTCACCTTTTGAGAAGTATAGTGATTCGAATTCTTCCAAAGTATAAATTTTATTTGAAGAATTTTTTAAACATTTTACACTGTTGCCTTTCGTAAGATCACTTTAGAATCCAGTTGCTAACTAGTTTGAAGGTATTATGCGTTTCGATATGATTCCAAAGCCCTTACATCCTGTCGGGAATTGGGAAATTTCTCAGGTGATTCTCATAAGAAATCATCCTTACAGACATTTGAGATGGAAAACGGAGAGATTTGTGAAAGTTGAATTGTGAAAATGTTGAAACCAATAATGTTATCATGAAGATTTAAAAGTGATGTAAGATATTGTCTTAAATTTAAGGAAAATTACGCAACGAAAGAATATTCGTTCCAGCTCGTTTACATTTTAGGTGTAGAGATGTTGGTTGAAAAAATTGTGAACAATTTTTTTTTCTTAAGGGTGGAGGTGTAACGAGCTGATATGTGGATAAAGTAGATAACTGACGAATATGGTATAAAACCCGCGCCCGATTCAAATCACCGAATATAAATGGTCACTATAGCTGGCAGCGTAATTAGTTAAGAATAATTGAACACAAGCCATCCCTTTTTGAAACCTATGAAGATTTGCCTCCCAAACATCGATCGACGCTCTCGCTAGCCAAGCAGCCACGAGTGCGAGAGAGACAGCAACAAGGCCCATCGGAAGGGCCCGACGCCCACGCCACCGCCGCATCGACGAGCCAAGCGGCCCGCCATCAGAGCTACACTGGCCTTCGGCTAGATCACATCATTTTGTCAAAGCGCTTCACGCTTCATCATTTTCTCGAGTCTTTGATATTTCTGAACAATATAGCTCAAATAGTTTATTCATAACTCTGTGTATAAGTCATTTACCCTTCTCCCTACTCGCGTCGGCGAACCAAAAGGTAAATTCAAACATAAAATCATTATTGAAAACTGGACCATTCGAGCTAAACTCATTCTTATTAATTCTTCAATTCAAATATCGAATACGTACTATTTCCCTAGATTTAGTACGTAACAGTGACATACATATACCATTCTTAACACCTATTTGCCTCTCATTGCATTGCAATTTGCATGCATGTGTTTTCGTCAGTTCTCGTGCATCGGTGCATGGTCGTAATAAACATTTTATAATCAGGTACTGTTTTTTCCTCAACGTTAACAGCTCGAAAATCATTACAGATGAGTCTTTAAACTTCACGAACAATTTTGTGTCCAATATTCCAATTCAATCAGTCCAAGAAGATCTGGTTCATTTGCTGTAGACCTGCCTGATCCACAGTCTTCGCTCTGTGTAAAGAACCACAAGAATAGAATCTTTGATCAGATGACCACAATGGAGTCAATGGATTCAGACAAAGGATCCCTAATAGAATCTAAATATTTGTGGCCTTGCGCTTTCAATAATTTTTCTCAGCTACCATGTGCAGTGGGAGTGTATCATCGTTCAGCTCCATTTCAAATTGGTCGTTATAAATTCATAATAAGAATATATCCAGGTGGTGTTGATAAGAAAAGTCAAGGATTTGTTTCTATTTATCTTGAATTGTGTGAACCTTCAAAAGCCAGCATCAAATGGTCTATGTCAGTGCCACTTTATACAAAAAAATGCTTTGTAAACACTGATGAATCAGCAGTCGAATATGACTTAGAAGAAAATGCCTCATTTTTTGGTTGGGAAGTGTTTGTGCACCGTACCACTCTATGTGATGATGTATTAGCATTTTCAAATGATCAACTAGTTGTTCTGACAGAATTTATCAATCTAGATGTTTCCGTATCTTCTAACTGCATCCAGAGACTTATTGGTTATGAAAAATATGTCAATAATGAGGAATACAGTGATGTAAAAATCATTGCGAATGGTAAGACTATATACGCTCACAAAGTAATATTGACCTGCAAAAATGATGTTTTCACAGCTATGTTCATGCATAATGTCAAAGAAAACAAAGAAAATGTCATTGATATTGAAGACATTGAATTTGATGTAATGATAGAGTTGATGAGATTTATCTACACTGATCAAGCTTACAACGTTGATAAGATGCCAAAAAAACTTCTTATTGCAGCAGATAAGTATGGAGAAAATGAACTAAAGGTCTATTGTGGAAACTATCTCTGTCAACTATTGTCTGTCCACAATGTTTTAGATCTTCTTAATTTTGCTGATAAGTACAGAGTTGTCAAACTCAGAAAAGAGGCAATTGCATTTTTCATAGATAATAGGAAAGATATTATTAAAACTCCTACATTCAGGAGTATACTGAAAATGGTGGACATGGATTCAATTGCTGACATATTCACTTCTATGGAATGATTTTTCTAATTCAAGTCTGACTCTAATGTACTCATCCAACAAAACATTGAATCCTTGAATCTATCTGCAAGAATTTGATGATTCCCTAATCATAAGAATATTAATTCTAACAAGAGAATGAGCAGTTGAAAATATCAGGGCAACTAAGATAATTGCATGAGAAATTGTTTGAATGACTAGGCGAGCTCTTTTCCAATACCTTTACCTTAGCTTTAAGAAAAGTGGGATATCAATCTTCTCAAATGTTCATTTTTATAAAGTATTCAATAAAATCTCATTTTTCTAGAAACTGACTGCAAAATCATCTAACGTTTATTCCATGAAAGATCTTAACAAAGTCGCTAAATTCTTCGAGAACCTTCATTTCAAAAAGTATTTCATCTGAAACACAAATTAAATTAATCGATAATATACATCATATGGACATGATCCACTCCCGCCGAGAAAAAAAAACCGTTTTTGCAAACGGAGTGCAAATTTGCAACAATGCTACTATGATAGCCAATGACCGAATCTTCTCAATGATGATCTATGTCACACCTTTTTACAATATTTTTGAGTATTTCAACGTGTTGCAACCTCGTGAAACCTCATTACTGTTATCTGTATCTTAGATATGGTTGGAAGTGTCAAACTAAGTATTGTGTTAGTTGAAAGTGAAGAATATTAGAAATCGATTATTGACTAATCAAATTTGCCCCCTAAGCAAAGATCTTACATGAGTTCTAGTATAATCTAGGCTTACTAGTGAGTTCTAACAATAGTTGATTCGTGGACTTATGCTACCTCGTACTTCTACAAACGAAATTTGAGCTCTAATAAAACAATTACCAAATCATTCAAATTTTGGCACAATTTTAGCCCAACAGCCCAACGATTCTTCTACGAAGAGGAGCCTTAGATTTTTTGGTTTTCGGTAATCTCAAAATCTAACTTTGTGCCTCTCTTTGCAATTCTGTTGGTGAAAAAAAAACGTTGATGTCTTGAAGTAATTGTGCACAAATGAGTGTTTGAGTGACAGGGGCTTCCAGAGCTTGCTTCACTCGTGCTGCAAACTATTATTTGCGACCAAACTCACGTTTTGCACCACTCATTACATAAGTGACTAATTTGAGCCTTACTATTTTCAGCAAATAGCATTTTCTAACAGAATTCTGTAGCTGAGCATGACTGATGTATATAATTTTGTATTAATTAGAAAATTTTCTTTTTTCTATCAATTTTTGCGCTTGTGATAAAAAGAGAATCTTTGATTACAAAATTTAGCGAAGTAAAGAATTCCTGGTCTTCATTTGAGCTTTCACAAGTCTAATCCAAGGCTTCCGTTGAGAAAAAACTCATCGATTACGTAGCTTCCCTTCGATAAATAGCTCTTGAAAAATTAATCATGGACTTACAATCGGGATTTATTATTCATATATCGAATAATTATGTATACTAAATACCCTCATCACTAAACGACGGTCCATCCACATTCATCTCGGACGCTCGAAAGCTCTTTCGCAAAGCTTTCTCTATACATAAGTACGTGCGATCAATCTAACCACCTCTCATCTATACAATATATACATATCCCTCTCTCAATCCATGAAACAGTATATATAGACAGCAGAAGCTGTTCGTCACGTGGCTAATCCGTATACGCCTCGGCAAATTGATATATCCCATATACTCGATTTAGGATGAGAGAGAAGCAGAGTATTAACCGGATGATGCTCGATCTCTGAATGCATTTCTCTTGTGCTACGTGTTGCAGGCTAACTATAAAGGCTGCCTGCCCGATGAATCTCGAGGACTTTCCTATGGATACACAGAGATGTCCACTTAAATTTGGAAGCTGTGAGTATATCTTTTCTCCAAAACTAATATATTAGAGTATCAAAACGAAGTTTTTGCAATTTTTCGCAAATCTATTTTTATTCGTGTGAGGTGTAATTTAATTTGAATGAAAGATTTCTTAACTTTGAAAATTGATTTTCATCAACTGCTTGGGTTGGATTTATGTGCAATAATAATGGAGTATCCACTTGGATATTCTGGCATATGTGGTGAGGTCGATTAGTCAGAAATGCTACCACTTGACTAGTTCTCGGAAGTTGAGATATAGTCAAGGACTCCGTGATTTGGGGCAAGTTTGGCTGTTCGGTTGGATGCTTTAAGTGATTATCGAGATATGATGCCCTCATGTACTCGAAGCGTTGCTTGGATGATTGCTCATGTGTGATGTTTGAACGATGATTTTGAGATCTATCGATTTTCGGTGATATATAACTGGCTTATCCAGGAATCAGTATCTTTTCCAATTAATGACATTTTTTTATTCCAACAAAACAAAATTTGGTTCTAAAATAAGCCACTACGGAAAGTATCTGATGATAGTGTAAAAATAATAAAAAGCACCAAAACTTATTTCTAAAATTTGTTTCCCATTGCAATCAATCTCTGATTATTATGATTGGCAAAGACCTGCTTTGTATGGGGGGAAAGAATTGTTCAATGCCCAGAAGATTTTTCTGCATTCATTCTCATTTTCGTGATGCTTATTTAACAGAAGTTAGAGTAGACTGTTGGAATTCGAATATCCGGATTGTAGTGGACATTTCAACTGGAAAATATTAGAGTATTCGTGTAAAATAGTACATTTTGATACAAGGGCGTAAAACGTTTTATTTGCGTCCGAGTGATGGGTTTCCGGCCCGAGCCGCAGGCGAGGGTCGGAATCATCACGAGTATGCGAATAATAGGTTTTACGGCCGTGTATCTAACTATACTTTTCGATAAACTGTGAGTAAAAGTCAACAAACTGTGCGCAAAGTGCACTTTTACGCACAGTGTATCGAAATAGTAGATTTTGATACAAAGGTGGATAGGTTTTACATCCGTGTATCGAAAACTATTTTTTGACAAACTGTGAGAGAAAGTGGAAAATCAGTGCGAAAAAGTTGCTTTCTCGCACAGCGTGTCGAATAGTACATTTCGATATAAGGGTGGAATAACTTTTTTTCGCATCTGAGTGTTAGGTTTCCGGCCTGAGCCGTAGGCGATGGTCGGAATCAACACGAGAATGCGAAAAATAAGTTTTACACCCGTGTATCGAATACTGTTTTTTGACACACTGTGCGAGAAAGTAACTTTCCCGCACTGATTTTCCACTTTCTCTCACAGTTTGTCAAAAAATAGTATTCGATACACGGGTGTAAGACTTTTTTTTCGCATTCTCGTGTAGATTCTGACCCTCTCCTACGGCTCAGGACGGAAACCCATCACTTGGACGCGAAAAAAAAGTTTTCCACCCTTGTATCGAAATGTACTATTTTGACAAATTGTGAGAGAAAGTGGGAAATCAGTGCGGAAAAGTTACTTTCTCGCACAGTGAGTAAAAAGATATTATATTTATCTTAAGAGCAGGAATCTCGAATTGATGATCTCTATAAAAGCTGACCGTATTGTGGTATATTATATTGATCTCCTCAAATCGTCGCTTCGTTGGAATTACTCGCCCAACCGATATCATGAGGAGTAATCCGAATTTCATCGACTCATAATTGATGAGACAAGTCTCGCCGGTTCAATTCATTATAAATCGAGGAGATCCAGGCTGTTTCTGTTTCGCCTCTTAAATAATACAGCCAAGATTGAATTGTGTAATACGCTCCAACAGTTACCGTACTTCTTGAGAACAAACTTTCAGCATTCCTGCAATTAAATCAACAATCTACAAATACAGTAAATCGCGAGAGGATACTTTAAAATATTTTTATTTTCATTTGATTAATTAAAGGGTGAGAATTTTATCAAATGATAGGCCTCATTCATAATAATTTCACTCTATAACTTAGCCTATTACAGCAAAAATATCTTCGAAAATACCAAAGCATTGTGTAAAAAAGACCAATCGAAATCTCATAACTATCAAGAAAATTGACAAATAAAGAGAGCACTCTCATCGCGAAGGAATTGAAAGAATGAGTCGGAAAAGTCTCTCTCACTTTTACGAAGCTTTACGAATTGTCAGAAAAAGTTTCCTCCTCGTGAAAAGAAGTACGTGTTCCAAGATTGCCCAACGGGATGACCGATGAAACGTGGCGTTCAAACATCCCTATATCCCTTCTCACGCAGACTTCCAACATTGTAAACGTCGCGCGTCGCATCTCGGACATAACAAGTTGAAAAGAGCCATCATTTGTTCAGGACGATGCACTCTTTCTCATTCGCTTCTCCAAGAAAAACGAATTCTATTTCATCTACAGTGACTAATACACCTCTACCTCTTTCTCAAAAATAAAATAAAAAAGTCAGTGGTGTATGAGAAATACCTCAATTTTCTACCTTAGATAACCCAAGTGAAAAATAACTATAGAGCTTATGGGGATCAGTAGTAATATCCGAGTTTAGTCAGACGGTCAGACATGAAATTTGATATATGTATGATGTTAGATAGAATTGTGTTTGAATTTGTGTATTATTGCAGATGGATATACAACAAGAGACGTGATATATAGATGGAATAGTGCAAGACAAGTGGCGATAGCACACGATATGAAATTATCTCAGTTTGATCTAGTAGGAAATCCGACGGCAAATTCAACAGATTCGACATTTTCCCAGAGTAAGTATATCTCATCAAAATTTGCCACTTTGACGTTACATTTGTGTGCCGATCTCATATGTTAGCTCATTACAGACCATATTCGCCATATTAATACATAGTGAGATATATATATATGTATAGTGTATAGGTATAGGTGTAGGAACATATTTGTATGTAAATGTGGGTCGTGGTGAAGTTTCTTGTGTAACGTTTTCACTCGGGCGTCAATTGAGTTACATACTAGAAGTTTGTGCGGTGTTGACTGAACTGTAAGTGAGGAGTATCGAGCGGAGAGATTAGAGAATCTGAAAACTTTGGTAATGGGTGATTACAGTGTTTGGATAGGAAATATCGATGTTTATTGGATTATGGTGAGTTATTCTCGTCATATTGGTTCAACGATATTTTATTCACGCTCGTAGATCAGTAGCATTTTGAGATAAAAGTTTACGTGGGAAATTTTTCATTTTTTTTGCAACCTCTATCATATTAAATTCAAAACTTGATCGTATGCCAAGTCATGAGCGAAAGCCATGCCAAAAAGCTGAACAGTTTTTCATATTTACGCGTTTACCGCGATAGCTATTTCTGAAGATTTCCAGAGTGATGTAGCTCATCAGACGGTTTTTTTTTGCCTGACTAAACAATATACTGTTGTCGATTTTCGCTTGGTTCATCGATCACGTTTGTGACAAGAGAAAATCATTCGGTTGAGTCCCATTCGGAATAGTTCTCAAGCCAGCCTATCTACTGGATGTAAATCCGAATGTGATGGAAGGGGCTGGCGAAAGCAATTCTGTCCAATTTCTATTACCAGAGTATAAAGAAAGCAACGATTTTTAGGTCCCTATGAGGGGTAACCCCCCCCCCCCATTTTGTTCAGTACATCGATGTTTTTTTATTAATTCTTAGTTGCCCTGGGGGTAGTATTTTGACACAGATCGCATTTGATTAGTCTGGCGTGACGTGGCACCAATGAATCGACTTGAAATTTCCTTGACATATTCTCGAGATGTGAGTAGTTATGAAAAAAACATTTTCATACCGACAACTCCTGATAGAGGTCCTGAAAAAATTCTTCAATAATGAAAATTCGATTTTTCCATATAAATTGAAAACAACAACGGAAGGAAACCGTTTCAATGTTTATCAGATTAGATCTTACATTTAATCAACATTTTACATCCCAAGTGTGTGTTTCCTGAACTTTGAGATCGATGGAAAATAGTCAAAAACGGGAAAAATAGATTGAAAAGCCAACTTTGATCCAGTTATCAGCATTTTCTGCGCATGCATGTCACTTTGCGCTCCTGCAAGTATTTTTGAGCGATAGCCAACGTAATTTCCTTCAAAACGGCCTCTTGAGAAAGTCAATTTGACGCAATGAAGTCGTCAAAAGGAACATCAAAACACATTAGAACACATCAAAACACTTTAGGTGTCGTTTTTGAAACACTTCGACTTGAAATTCGCATTCTTCTGGGCTATTAAAGAAATCACGGATTCACGGATTCCATACCTTGGATTCTTTCATTTTTTGTACATACAGTCACGGCTCGGATTCTACTGCGTCAAATTGACTTTTTCAAGTGATCTTTTTTGAAGGAAATTCCGTTAGATATCAATAGGACGCGCATGCGCAGGAAGTGCTTATTGATGAAACAAAATTTGCTTTTCTATATCTTTCGCGTTTTTCACCATATTGTTACGGACTCGCAACAAAAATATCAACATTTTAGGCTGGGTTTTGGAGTGGGATGTTCGGATTATTTTCAGACTGGTGAAAGAGAGTTCTCAAATAAAAGGTCAAGTATTTTGGGTGAAAACCCGAGGCAAAAAAAACCGAGCAGATGGCTCGGCCAAAAAACCTCATGACAGTATAATTACACTTTTGATGGAATAAATTCTAATAATTACAAATTGATGTCACAAAATGGAAGATATATAAGAATACGCAAAGATTGGAGTTACCAAAGAATAATGCTTACATTCAGATGTGCTTTGCACAAGCCGATGAGCGTGAATAATCCCGCGCCCACGAGGGCCGGCCTTTTTATAACTTAGCGATAAGGAGGTCCCCTCTTTGTCATCGAGCAGGATAAGCAGAACTCAAAGCAAGACTTGACCAGTACGTGGCGCCACTCTGGTATAATGTGGCTCCAATTGAGATGACAATTCAAAGCTGTAGAGCCGTGCCCCGCGAGTGCCTATAACTATAACATTCCAACCAATTGATGGTTTTTCCGCTGAGAAAAGTCGCGCAAGCACGCTGTAGTGCGATGCGCAACCCATCGCTTCGCAGAAAAGTCAAAACTTGGAACCTGCGACTAATGCTCAAGAAAAGGTGGTTTTCTTCGAGGTTCCCACAATTTTCCGTTGCGCATAGTTTCGCGGATTGCTGACGTACTTAGCTAATAAGTACGGGCTGAGGCTGAGGCTGGGCGTGCACCGCGAGGCTGGGCTATTCGCTGTTTTGATACATTAATCGGAGCTGCGTAATCGTGTTGGTTGTCATTTCACGCGTAGATTACAGCTGTCAATTTTTAACACTCAAACGGGTGATCATGGCACTGCGTTTGTTGCAATTGTGAAACTTTCATGGTTCAAGATACGAGCTATCACAAACCATTTTTCAAGTGGCGATTGTATGACTTTTGCCATTATTTCCAAGATTGCCGAATTTCCAGGTTTGACTGGTGAATTCTTGCGCTGAGTTCTTTACATAATCTTTATCGCTGATAAATTCAATTTTTACTTCGCCGCTATTTCACATTTCAGGTCATGACCTGCAAAGACACTCAGGCTTACTCATTTTTGCCTGTCTTATACTCGGAGAATTTCTCTCCTTACACTTCATACACACACATTTTCGTACAATCAAAGTTGGCGTATTATTATTACATTACATTATCGCAGTTTCTGCCGAGCTGTTGCTGGGCCGGCTTGAAGTCTATCTCACCATTTGGACGTCGCTTTTTTATTTAGATGGTTTCAAATTGCAAGGCGCACGTGTCGCAAATATCCATCCTCACATCATGTTCCACGGAAATACGGCAACTTTTAAACATTAAAATCTCGGTATGGATAAGCCGAATTGCTCGAGGATTGAACTCCGGTCGCGAGATTACAATGCCAGTATGCAATCCACTAGACCACGGAGACTTTACATACATCGCATCAGTTTTTGAGGCACACTCTCCCACACGCAAAATAGTAAATGACGTGTATGCGCGCCCCATGGGCGATGCTTATGCGCATCGCCGCCGGAGTCGCTGTGCCGTGAGCCCTGACGTTCCCTTTCTACGGCCCCGCGGGATCATCTGTATTGGGCCACGGAAGGGATGCTCTGCGGCATCGCCAGGCGATGTAAAATCGCAGCACTTGGCGATGCCCGAATTTTGGGCCGGCTCTGTAGCTCTTGCAACTGCAACTACTCCGAGGTGAAAGTGTGTGCGTACGTCAGTGTGAAGCCTGCGGGCAAGCTGTTTATATATGAGTTTTCTTCAAACTTTTAGAAATGAGTCCGTGGTCGAATGGTGCAGGCCCGGACTGACAATCACGAGTTCGTGGGTTCAAATCCCATCATGATAAAGTTTTTTTGTCTTTGTTTTAAAATCATAATCATTTTTTTTTTTTTTTTTTTAACAATCACACCTCACAACGAAATATTGAGTGACAGATAGTACTGGATTGAAAGGTTAGTTCCATTCATGATGGAGAGGCAATTTCATTATATTTTTAAAAATCCAAATTATCGGAAGGGGATTTCGGGTTTCGAAATCCCTCAGATCAATAATAGAAATGAATGAATATTCATCCAGATCTAGTGTGATAAACGTGAGTGGTAAGGTTTCCTCTGATTGAACACGTATCAAATGAATTTGGTGGAGTTAGTCCGGGGGCTGGGTAGGCTCCCGTATGCACTTTGAGGTGCGACCATGAAACAAACGTATTTTAACGTATTTTTTTGTGTAGAATCCGAATCCGTCATTATTTTATACATAAGTGGTGCAGAAGACCTTCAAAAATGCATTTTTCTAACCTAAAACCGGTGTTCTCGTGAGCTTATTAACAGCAATTGCGATTCATGTTTTAAAACCTCTCCAATAGTCGAAATATATCGTTTGAGGTACCCGAGCACCAGATTCAAGCTCCTGCAAAGCAATATACAGGGTACTTTCCGCTGTAACCAGCGTTGAGCATATAAAAAGTGGCCTGCTCCGTGAGATACGAGGTTCAAAATGTCTCTCTCGCATCGACATCATTATGCCACGAAAGAGCATCAGCTCTGACCACCCCCCCCCCTCCTGCCCCACCCACGACCCGATGTACGGGGTGAATTGCTGAAAATTGCGGCCAACATGGATAAAACTGATTTGAAATGATCCTAGATTTATTGATGATTTCGTTTGTCATCTCTGAATCGGATAATTGGCAATCGTCAGAGCAGTTATTGGGGAACTGGACGAATTTGTGCCCAATTGCGTTTGTGTTAAATGTTCTCGAAGTTCGTGTATTTGTGTCAGTGCTGGAATTACATGTTGTTCATACTGCCATTGTCAGAAAGAGGGTACTCGTAAGAATAAATATCAGCTTGCTTAAATGGCATTCTTTATTACCGATTGATAATGAGAGAGTAGAAACGAATCCCGATGCAACATTTCTACTCAAAATCCATGGAATACAGTACTCCCTCGTTAATACGAAGTTGAAGGGACCAAGTTTTTGGTTCGTTATAACGAGGGATTTCGTGATAACGAGGGAAATACATGAGCTCAACGATGGAGGGACCGAGAGATGGCTTCGTATTAACGAGGAATTTGTATTAACCGAGTTCGTGATAACGAGGGAGTACTGTATATGATTATCGAATGATTAGGAATGATTGATCCATCTTCTTCAAGGGAATCATAATGTAGAGAACTACCTCCTTTGAATTTCCTGTGTGTAAATTAGTGCCAATTATTTGATTCAGAGATGACAAACGAAATTATCAATAAATCTAGGATCATTTCAAATCAGTTTCATCCATAATGGCCGCATTTTTCGAATATGCACCCCGTACATTGGGTAGTGGGTGGGGCAGGAGGGGGGGAGCGTCAGAACTGATGCTCTTTCGTGGCATAAAGATATCGATGCGAGAGAGACATTTTGAACCTCGTATCTCGCGGAGCAGGCCACTTTTTATATGCTCAACGCTGGTTACAGCGGAAAGTACCCTGTATATTGCTTTGCAGGAGCTTGAATCTGGTGCTCGGGTACCTCAAACGATATATTTCGACTATTGGAGAGGTTTTAAAGCATGAATCGCAATTGCTGTTAATAAGCTCACGAAAAGACCAGTTTTAGGTTAGAAAAATGCATTTTTGAAGGTGTTCTGCACCACTTATGTGAAAAATAATGACGGATTCGGATTCTACACAAAAAAATACGTTAAAATACGTTTGTTTCATGGTCGCACCTCAAAGTGCATACGGGAGCCTACCCAGCCCCCGGACTAAGTAGCCTGGTGTAGATGATTCAAATTCCCCTGAAAGGAAATCTTGTAAAAGTAGCTCAAAATATGAGAAAAGAATTCTATCTGAAATTCAATTTTTTGCTCATATCTTCCTGTACAACTGATCTATCCACCTTTTAATGAATCAGAGAGATACTCTTTCAGAATTCTACATTTGATTTGTCGAAACCGAATTTGACTCAACCACGTTTGAGCCTAATTAAAATTCAATTTTCTAAGAATCAAAGTATCCCCCAGAATATCCATTCTCATCATCTTTAAACCAACTATATGAAAATTTGCATTGATATTGGTAGGTTATTTTACCAAATTCATTTGATACGTGTTCAATCAGAGGAAACCTTTATACCACTCACGTTTATCACACTAGATCGGAAAGAATATTCATTCATTTCTATTATTGATCTAAAGGATTTCTAAACCCGAAATCCCCTTTTGGTAATTTGGATTCTTGAAAATATAATAAAATTGCCTCTCCACCGTGAATGGAACTAACCTTTCAATCCAGTACTATCTGTCACTCAATATTTCGTTGTGCGGTGTGATTGTTAAAAAAAAAAAAAAAATGATTATGATTTTAAAACAAAGACAAAAAAACTTTATCATGATGGGATTTGAACCCACGAACTCGTGAATGTCAGTCCGGGCCTGCACCATTCGACCACGGACTCATTTCTAAAAGTTTGAAGAAAACTCATATATAAACAGCTTGCCCGCAGGCTTCACACTGACGTACGCACACACTTTCACCTCGGAGTAGTTGCAGTTGCAAGAGCTACAGAGTCGGCCCAAAATTCGGGCATCGCCAAGTGCTGCGATTTTACATCGCCTGGCGATGCCGCAGAGCATCCCTTCCGCGGCCCAATACAGATGATCCCGCGGGGCCGTAGAAAGGGAACGTCAGGGCTCACGGCACAGCGACTCCGGCGGCGATGCGCATAATACCGAAGCTTGTAGAGGCCGCTGTTCGCAGTTCTGCGGATAATGCAGATCGCGCCCCGCATCTGTGCGATTCTCGTCTCCCGCGGCTCGCATGCGGGCTGCGGTAAAAAATCCCGCACGTCTGCTGCGGAAGGTTTTTTAGATGTGTAAAATGTGTAGATCATTAAAAAACTGTGAGTGTGATTTGCAGCTGTACTGTGTTTAATCAGTGGGTACATCTATCAGGAGCTGTCAGTAGTAAAAGAAAATAATAGGTTAAGATGTCTCGTCCCGGCTCAAGTAAGTATATTTTGGAAACCAGAATCACATTGTACTTATAAAGTATACCTGTGTGTAATCCATGGCCAGCCCCTAGTGCTGGCCATGGATTACATAGTACCTTTGCCATTGTATTATCTTATAAATTTTTTTATTTCAAAAAAATGTCAGATTTTGTTGCTTGCTTCTTCAAAAGCTTGATCCTTATATATAGTTCTTTACTTTTGAATCACTCGAGTCAGCCCATTCTTTGCTCTCATTTTTCAAGTAACAACTAGCTTTCCTCTCTTTATAAGTAAGATAAGTAAAGTTAAAAGTATGTTAAATCTTATAAAATACAATCTTATACTAGGTCAGAATGAAGATCACTACAGGTGTGGTGAGATGTTGACCACCGATGTGAAAAATTTTGTCTTTTGCGATGGACCATTAAAAGTAACTTATGTTATGCCAAGCCAGATAATTTTATAAGCGAATGAAGCAGATCAACATAACGTAGCATTGCATGGAACTCAGCCATAACAGAATAATTACTTTACGCTGAAGCCCAGATAAATAACTCGTTCCCTCGATTCTGATATCTGACCATGTTACCATATATCAGCTTTAAATTCTACAAATCAACTTCACTTGCTGCATGTTTTCCTCTGATTCATTTCATTGGCATGTTTTTTGGTCTGTATCCTGCATGGAAGCTTCACAATGTTTTTTGTAATTAGTTTCAATAATTGGGGTTCCCAACTACTTGGCATTGGGTGATTATCTCGATAAAGTCATACATGGGATGCTAGTAACTAATCTTTAATTCTTATGTTTTGTCTTAACGAAAATTTTCTCTTTTTCTTTGCGGATACTGTGATTCTGTTCTTCAAGTGTTGGGACATGAACAAACTGAGTGATGAAAACACATTTTCTTTAAACATAGCTCATCAGTTTGTTCATGTCCCAACACTTGAAGAACAGAATCACAGTATCCGCAAAGAAAAAGAGAAAGCGAATAAAGTTGGAGACCGATGAATACCAAATAGACATTGAAGACATGATGTAAGTTTAATAACAGATTGAGTGATGAAAACACATTTTCTTTAAATATAGCTGATCAATCTGTTATTAAACTTACATCATGTCTTCAATGTCTATTTGGTATTCATCGGTCTCCAACTTTATTCGCAGCTGGAGTAAGGTTCAAGATGTAATTGGACGATTGACCTATTTTCATTTCAAAAAGTTATAATGGCTCCATGTATTACAATTCTTTATTCAGTAGTGCTCTTGAGCACGCTTTCTCATATTCTTTCCTCCAATGATCCCAAAAGTTCTGAACTAATCTTCATTTATGTTTCATGACTCAGAGCATTATGGTATCATGGGATTTACACTGGATAGGATTTTTAGCTCAAAATTAACTCAACCTAAGAGGAACTTTGATAAATTGGTTGGAAAATCTCTCAACAATCAGGTGCTCATAGGAGCATAGCAAATTCCATTGATAATAACTTGAGGTCTGGCTGAGTCAAACAGGATTCATATCCAGCGACAAAAAATTTTTAGCCTCATCGTCTAAGCTAACCCTCTTTCACTTCACTGAAAATTTTCTTGTATCTGTTGAACGGATAAAAAGTAATAGATTCTGTGGACTTGACATTGCTACAATCCTGATGTTTCAGAATTTGACTCAAGAATTGAGTCTAAACTTGTCCAAAGTTTGAATCAACATGCAAGCAAAATTTACTTGCCAAATGAATGAATTTTGCAATATTTCATGAATACCTCTCTGAAAGCTTCTGGAAACATTTTATGCTATATTACGTAAAATTTTCCATAAATATTTCTCTGAAACGTTACTGAAACGTTTCTGAAATGTTTTTGAAATGTTTCAAAAAGATTTCAGTGCAATATTTGGAGAATATGTTTTTTGCAATATCTCCCTAATTTTCCAGAGCAATATTCCAGAAATTTTGCATCAAAAGACTTTTGAGAGGTTCCTGAAAGATTTCTGTAATATTTTTGGAAGTTCTCTCCTAGCTTCTCTGGTTTTTCTGATGTCAATCTTAACTATAGAGATTTACGTGAGATTCCAAAATGGTTTCGAGAAGACTTCTGAGAGATTTCAATACGTAACCAGAAATACTATGCCACATACCAAAAAACCATTTCTGAATATCCCTGCAATATCTAACATAGATAATCCTTCTGCCATCTTGCTGTGAAAGATTCTTGGAATGACTCGGAATTATTCCTGAAACTTTTCTGTATTGTTTCTAAACTATTTCTAGAATGTTTCTGAAACGTTTCCGGGAGGTTTCTGAAACGTGACCGCAGAAATATGTCTACGAAAGCTTTTAGAAACATTTCTAGCCGCGTACATAATTATATTTCAGAAACATTTCAGTGCAATATTTCTGAATAGTTTTCTGAAATGATTCTGAAATTTTTCCATGCTTGGCTCGGAGTTATAACCCGAAATGAACTTCCTCGAGTCACTATGTTCTGTAATGAGTATTCAAACTCGAATTGTTTCTGTTAGAAAATTAAAAGATTAGAGGAGAGCGTTACGTTCTCAGATTTTGCCTATAAATATAAAACAGAGATCATTGGAATTGTAGTTCATCATATTCAGAAGACTGCGCTGTCATCTAATTTCACAAGATGTCATTGAGCTTTCATTTGCTTATGCATTCATTGTCACAGCTGATTTTTCAATCAGCATCATACAGCACAGTCCAAAAGTTCTCGATCGGTGATACCTCAAGTACCCCGACTTGCAACAGCGATGAGTCGATTCCTATGCGTCGTACGGAAATTTTTAGGAAAAGCATTTTAAAGAACATAAAAAATACTAATTTATAGTGGGTTTGGATAATCTTCATCGAATATTTTTGAAGGCCTTATACGCCGGTGAAAAAATAGGAAGTCTACAATTATTTTAATTTCATTCATTGAATGTGAATAAATTTATTTTCATATCATTGCGACACTTGCAGATTTGATGAAAATAAAGACACGGCAATTATGGGAAAAGCATCTTGTACAGCGGAAAAATTTCTATGTGGAGCTATTTTTCGATGATTTTTCACGTCCCGTGCATGAAGACGTGCAAGCTGTGCAAATCCCCAAAATCATGGTTTTTCACTGTTTTTTGTACCGTTTCCTGTAATAAACAGTCATTTTGTGTATCTATACAGCTCGTATGTTGTCACAGGCAGCACGCCAAAAATAGTCAAAAATAGCTACAAATAGCATTTTTCCCGCTCTACAAGAAGATGCTTCGTTCAGAATTGCCGTTTTTTCATTTGCATTGGAACTGCAGGTGTCTCCATGGAAGTAAAAAATTTTTAGATTTTCTATTTTTGCATCAGCGTGTAGGGCCTTCGAAAAGATTCGATAATTATAATCCAAACCCATTACAAGTTAGTATTTTCTCTGCTTTTTGGGGTGCTTTTTTGAATAATTCCGTACGACACATAGAACTCGACTTATCACTGTTGCAAGTCAGGGTACTTGAGTAATCACCCATCGAGAACTTCTGAACGGTACTGTATGTGCTTGTTCCGAAATGAAAATGATTTTATGCATTGGATCGAGTATTTCCATCGTTCTCAGTGAGTTTTTCGTGATACCGCGAGCATTGTCCTGCCTGCGTTATGATCTTTAACAGTGAAACCCTTCTCCTCGAATTCATCTACTTCTCAAATTATTTTTGAGTCAAGATATACCCCGATACATTATGTAAATACATTTCGATAAATTATTTCAATGGAACCTTCCAGAAACTACTAGAACGAAGGTCACTATAGAGTTGACATCAGACCGTGGTGAGATGTTGACTACCGATGTGGAAAATTGGTCCATATCGACTGACCAATTGAGATCACTTTTCCCAAATGCACTTGGCCTGAGACACAAATATGTATGGAAAGGAAAACGTACATGGAAGGGTATTCACCCCATTAATAATATATTTCATTTAACTGAAAACGTCACAGAGTACCAAGTTACCCTAGTAAAAGGTACGATATCTTGGTTTTCAATGTTTCTGGTAAATTTCTTTTGAGTCATTTTAGACTATGACGTTTCAGACGCGAAGACAAACATGTCGGGAGCACAAAAAGGTGTATATGATGAACTTCTGGGAGTAATAAGAAACGACGGTCCACCTGCAATGGAGGCTGATTTAAAAAAACAGGTATAGTCGTTAAGGCGATGCGGTCACCGTGCACGCTGAACTTTGTTCACAGACCTCTCAAAATCTTTTCCATTATGGGCTAAACGACGAGTTATCCAGGCTTTATTATCATCTAACTTGACCTGGATAACTCTTCGTTTGGCCCAAATCGGACTAGATTTTGAGAGTTTTGTGAACGAAAATGTACCAATTTGTAGGTTAGAAAGTACCCGCGGGCAAGTTATTCTCGTTTATTAGTGATAGCCTTGTGATTGGTGACAAATAATGAGTTGTCTATCACAATTCAGATGATAATACGTAATGGACAAATCGTCTCCAACTTCGTTTCACGAAAATTTTTTGATTTACATCCAAATAAGATATAATTTCCGGGTTGCACGGTGACCGCATCGCCTTAATTTTGAATTTCCAAAATATGAACTAAATTAGTGACAGTGTCATTAGATACGATTTTATTTACAAAATGTTGTCAAAAAAATTTTTCAAACCATAATTTGCGATTTACATGTAATACTTTTTTAATCGTTTATCCAGTCAGATAATCAAAAAATAGGTCCCAAGGCGAAGATGAGGAAAGTTAAGTTGGTGTGGAAACACCGAAATCTTGATACAGGAAATTTTGACAGACTGCAGCCTTATGGTACACAGACAATCGAAGTATCTAGTAGCTCAAAATTATCTGCCCTTGATATGAAAAAGATGGCTATAGACAAATTCAGTGACCATCTAACATACAACTATTTCAATCCTGCCTACACCAAAATTGAACTGGCTACATCGGGAAATATTCCTTTTGAGAAATTTGGAACTGTTTCTGGTAAAGACTGTTTCGAAGAATTTGCAGCCAAAGAAATTGACGAAAAGCATAGAATCGAACTCCACCTGCTAACTACTAGATTACCGGAAGTGCAAACTGTACCAAAACCTATCCCAAAGTCGGATGGACCATCCGGCAAGAGTAGTCCCGAAAAAAAGGGAACTGGCAAAGAGAATTTCAAGTCGAAGCCCAAAGTAAATTTTGCGAGTCCAACTAAAAGTCGGCCAATTTCTGTCATCGAAAATGTCAACAGCCCCTCAAAAGATACATACAATGATCTTCACCTTGACAGAATGTATCCTGATGAATCTCCAGAATTTCCCATTGGCGCAGCTGCAAAACCTAAGATTGAAATACCAAAAATTGATAATTTTAATGCGCAGCCTAAAGCAGAAAACCCAAAGGTAGCAGATGATATACTCTTCAAAATACCTTCAAATAAACGACAAAAAATCATGGAAATGGAAAAATTGAAATGCCAGTCACTTACGCATATTCCTATAAATGATCTAGTTTTATCAGATGATGTTCTAGGTAAAGGATCTTTCGGCGAAGTTCGATCAGGTAAATGGTTCCATTTAGATGTAGCTATGAAATGTATGGACTTGAGTAGAACCAGCATGAAGTCCTTCGAGAAGGAGGTTTCCACAATGCTTGCCTTACGTCATACCAATGTGGTTATGCTTTTGGGTATCTCTTATGACGAAAAACAACTGTACATAGTAATGGAAAGAATTAAAGGGCCCGATTTACGAAAAATGATCTACAATAAGGAAATTAGAAAAAAATGGTCTCTCACAAATTCTCAGAAATTGGACTTGATCAAGCAAGGTTTCGGCGTTCTCCATTACTTACATTCACACAAAATATACCATCGAGACATAAAACCTGGGAATATCCTCTTGACCGACACACTCATCCTAAAATTGTGTGATCTTGGGTTGGCGAAAACACGCAGAAGATTATTCTCCCACATTGAGTCGACCAATGGAAAGCCTAGACCTATCGGGACTTTAATGTATATGAGTCCTGAGGTTCTCTTATCCATGTTTCCATTCACAGAAGAAAGTGATGTGTGGTCGATGGCATGTGTTGCTTACGAATTACTTCAACATAAGTATACATTTCCTTTGAGTGAAGATAATGACGACCCTGATGATGACTGGCAAGAAATGGAGAACAAGTTCAGAGAAGGAGTGCTTCCCGATCTCACTGAAATAGTAAAACCTATTCGAGACTCGTTGGGTAAATGTTTTTTCTATAAAACGCCATCAGGAAACACTATACGCTTCAACCTAACTCAGGAGAAAAGACCTACTGCTATCGAAGTTCTCAATGATCTCCCCTCAGAATGGCCAAAACTAGCATAACACGATTCTACCACTGTAAGTATAACTGAAACAACCATTACGTCAAAACATCAAATCTTGTTTTGGCATTCTGTCACACTGTAAATGAATTTTTCAGAAAACTCAACCAAGTCGTTAGGTGAAAATTTCAATCAGTTGGCTGAGATTTCTCAGAAAATTCTCCTACAGTGTCTGGTAGATCATGCAATAATTCCCTTCATGAATTTGCAGGCGTGACAGTGCACCAGCGGTCAATTATCTAAGTAGACATACTGAAGACACTGATAGCCCTGTTTTTCTTATAAGAAAAAAATGTGATGACTTAGAATTGTTGCTAAGAAGTTATTCTATTCCAGTAATCAGTACTGAGATGACTTGCTCTAAGAGCATCAGCACCAAGAATATTGCAAATTACGTCTTCCCGAGAAGGAATGATATGATGACTTATGATTAGTAATATCGCCATGCAGCTATTCCATGTCAGTAGTGAGTACTGAGAAAGCTTGCTCTCAGAGTACCTGAATCAAGAATATTGCAAATTACTGAATCTTATCACACTGCTGTTCGTGCTATGTATATGTTTTATGGTTACAGTTCAAAACTGTACAAGAGTCATTTGTCTAGCGTAGTATAGTGCACGAATGTCTTTATAAAGTATTTTATGTTGAGATTGAAGTTGACTTGTTGTCAAGGAATGTATTACAGTAATTTTATTACGTGACGTTGTCTACTTCATATCAGTACGCAGGTTGAGTTTTCCATAATGACCATCATTCAAAATTGTAAACATGGCTAGATATTGGAAATCACCTCAATGATAAGATTCTCTATATTTGAAGATTTCACAAATAATTCTAAACTTTCAGTTCCTGAGACAACGAGCTTGAATTGAATACGAATGTGTATTTCATTCACATTTTGGATGTAACTAACTATTTCATCCAGCATTGCATCACATAACACACGGTGAAGTAGTATCGTAACGATTCACTTCCAAGTGACATTAAGCTACTGCAGTATTATTTCATTGTACGTGGGTGAGATTGAAGTGATGCAGTTTCTTTGAATCTCCGATTATCCGTTTTCCAAGTAACATTTTTATGAATCAAAGCACTAACAGCTAGCATGAAAGTATAGATACTCGACCGTTTTAATTTTAAGTGTTACAATTGAGAATATGAATGTTGAATTGACTCTAGCGATATTCATGATGGATCTCGTCCGTATTTGTATTATACAGGACTCGAAACTAAATGTGACATCGGCGTATGCCATCCTAACCAATCGCAAATTTTTTTTCTATCCTAATTAGACTATCCACGAGTTGCGAATTTTTGATCTTTTTCATCTTTTGTTACACAGCTGTACCATTTTGATAATCCAAGCCAAGAGCAAATTGTCATTGTTCATGCATTGTATTGCAGTGGGTCGTAATAACCTCTGCATACAATTTTTCAAGGAGTATCTTGCGCTCGTACACGATAGCTAAATGTGTCAAACACACGATTTTAAAATTCATGTAAGTTCTGATATCGTTTTATTACTATTCTACAAGTCATTCGAACGTATTTTAATATTTACTGTAAACTTTATGAGAAAGTATTTTGATAAAAACTTTATAGGAACTGAGCGACTGTCGTTCAGCTCGCTGCAGATGCATAGCACTGATTTTCTTTTACTGTTGAGAAGTAGAGCTACATTATACAAAAATCTGAGTTGTAGCTGTGTAATTGCCAGCTCTGTTGACGATATGGGTACATGAAATCTGTCCATTACGCATTATTCTCTGAGATGCTGTTTCATAATAAATGAATAAATAATTGACCAAAAACTATAACGCTGTTTATTTTTTTCGTGTCAATGTCGTACCACCCATCATAGTGGTACAATGTAACGTCCAAAATTGTGAATACATCTAACCATTGAATAAAGTCTAATATAAAGTGTATTATTTACATGATTAGTTGCTCGTTGGTTTTTATACGACTATTACATACAGTGGAAAAATTCACATTTTCCGTTGGATACATCAATTTTTCGTCAATTTCATTCAAGTTGGGTCAGTCTCAAAAGTGCTTAAAAATAAAATTCTGCAACTCATGAAAAAATGAGAAAATGACGATTTTCAATCACAAGTAATTTCGGCTTGATGCATGTGTAGCACTGAAATTTTTAACGGGTGAAGCAGATTGAGAACATATTACATGACGCACTAACCACAACCAAAAACTCTATAGCCGACATTGTCGAGGAACTAGCAACAGTATGCAATAATTGGGATGATCTTAGTTGCTGCATCATTCTCAATATCTTATGTACAATTTTCTCCAAGACATAGTAAAATCTGCTCTTCGCAAATACTGCTAAAAGTCGGTAGGATGTTAATCCATTTTGGACAATATTTTCTTCTAAGTACCTCAACACCAAAAATGCGTCAAAGAACGTGAAAAATGATTGAATGGAGCCGGAGCGATGATTCCTCTGAAAAAGGACTACAACGGATCTTCTGTACACCTTAGCACCCGTGAAGGTCTTCAAAAGAATCAAAACGAATTATGTTGCACTACTTCAACATAGTACAAATAGGATCAATTTTTTGGGGATTTTTCGAGGCCTCTCTGGCAACGGCTCAGGCCAGAATGCTCCGAAATGACTCACATAATATACATAATGATTTTGACGTGTCTAATTGTGATCTTTCATACTATATACAGACCAAAACGGGTTTCTCTCCTATCGTTATTGATTCAATTGAAACTGATCACGGACAAGGAGATCATATAGACGAAGGAAGATAGTGATTAGATTCAGTAAGAGTTCTCTCTACCTTTTGAAAATTGATGGTGGCGCCTCTCACATTGAAATTGATGTATTGCCAATAACAATTTTTATAACATGAAGAATAAGAAGCCAAGAAAACAGCCACCCGCGGAATATTTTTCTGCGATTTTCTGAAAGAAATTGATCGATATCGGCGCGGAATACAGCTAATAAAGTTGCGCGAAAATTTTGTAACAATTACTCTTGTTCCCTCCTTTTTTGTTTTTAAAAATTATTATTGACAATATACCTATTTCAGCGCTAGAGGCGCCACCGTCGCATTCCAAAAGGTAGAGAGCACTGTTGAAAATCGAATCCAATGAGCTTAGTCGTACGCTTGCTCGCATTCAGCTCGTCTCCATGGCCTCCATGAGCTCTCGAAGTTTCATGAAAAGATTGCAGGCGTCTCTCGGGGTGTTTGGAGGAGAAGCATCTGGTATCAAGAACTGCACTAGATCTTCAGTATATCTATGATAGATTTTGGGCTTGGTCGTTACCCTTTCCTTGAACTCAGGTATAATGTTCAAATTCACTGGTTTCCTGCAATCTACTAAGTCAAAGTGCTCTGGGCAGTGATAAATCATGTTGGGAATGCCACACGGAGCTTCGATGTCTTTTTGTAGGCGTATACGGTGCTCATTCCACTCCTTAGTAGATTGTCTTAGATCATTTTGGATGGTTTTACCAAAGCAATATCTTAGCAATTCCACTTGGACGATGTCTGACTGATCTAGAACTTTAGTCTCCTCCATAGCTCGAAACAAATCAATGTAGAAACCCAAAGTAGAGTTCCTCAGCTGTTTCCAATACTTCTCAATCCTTTCGTTGTGTACACTCTTTCCTTTGATGAAGCAGTAATGTTGGGCATCAGGATCTGCATGCTCATTCCTGAGCACTCTTTGAATGACTTCAACAAGCTGGTTCTCCGTTCCACGATCGGACCTCAATATTATTGGAACGCACTCATGTTCACAAATACCTTCAAGAAAATAATAAGCAACAACTCTAGGATCGTTATTAGTCGTAGCGACTTCAAGCCATATAACTTTTCTTGAACAGCCATCAACACATCCGTGTATAGCGAAACCCCATCTCTTCAGTTTGTCAAACCCATCAATGTGCCACATATGATTCGGTCCCAAAACTTTGTAAATACGTCTTTTCAGTCTGTATCTTGACCTCCTTTCGATGCCAAGAGGGTCAAGTTCTCTCATTATCTCTAAAACGGTTTGTTGTTTTACGTCTAGAAAGTATTCGCCCCGGAGTCTCTGCCACATTGGTCGATATCCGATATCTGCGCCTTGGCCGTCTAGTTCTTGTAAGATTGCGGTCCTCAACAGACCGACAGGGCTTTCAATCACTGATTTGCGCTTGAGATTCATTTCCTTTAGCAGTCTTTTAAGATTCCTCAGTGATATCTGAATATTGCTACATTTCTTCAGCATTCTTATCATCTCCTTGTACGTATACCTTTTGTAGAAATATTTTCTGACTTCCACTCTAACAAACAGATCACGGTCGTTTTGAATATCTAACAATGAGAAAATTCAACATGAGATGCAGCAAAGCAAGGATGATATCATAATTTGTATGGCAATAGATGGAAAATCGAAGTGTTCAATATGAAATTGTAATCAATGTATTTTCTTGATTAAGAGAATGTGATATGAATACGATAAAAAGCCAACGTCGGGAAATTCTGCTCACAGCAAGTTGATTCAGTTTTGCTAGAAATGCACCATGTACACGCAGTTCCGACATCTTCATGATCTAATTTTATCATTGCCCTGTGGCACCTGACATTGGTCACGGAGGTAGAGCTTTGTTTTCATTAAAATGTTCTTGCAGTGAAATAGACATACGCGCCGAGACTAATAACCGAATAATCCTGCAAATATTTAACAGTACCGTGCAAAAATTCCTGAAGGGGGTATGAAATCCTCTCTTGCAAAAACGTCGATTGCTCGAGCCCAAAGTGATGTAGAGGAATTTCGAAAAAAGCATCTTGAAAATGAGAAAAAATGCTAACTTTTTATGGTTTGTGATTCTTCTCTCAGCCCTTCTTGGAATCTCAAATAGCTGATGTAAATTTATACGCGCATAAAGATACAACAATTTTGCAAAAAACATCTTAAAGAGCGGAAATAATGCCATTTGCAATGATCTTGCGATTATTTTTTAAGTCGTTCGAAGAAGAGTGTGAGAGCTCTCAAAGTAGCCAGATTATCGGATTTTCAATGGAATACGTGTAAAAAAAAAGCCAAAAATGGCAAGAAACTACCGTTTTGGCTACTTTGAGAGCTCTCACGCTCTCATTCACACGACTTAAAAAATAATCGAAAATTCCGAATGGCATTTTTTCCGCTCTTCAAGATGCTTTCTACAAAATTGTTCTATCTTTATGCGCGTCCAAATTACAGCCCATAGAGTAAAAACGGCATTTTTCTCGAAATCCTTGAAATTACATCAGCTATTTGAGGTGCTAAGAAGGGCTGAGAGGAAAATCAGAAACTGTAAAAAGTTAGAATTTTTTCTCATCTTGAATATGCTTTTTCAAAAATCCTCTACATTAATCTGGGCTCGAGCAATCGACGTTCTTGCAAGAGAGGATTTAATACCCCCGTTCAGGAATTTCCGCACGGTGCTGTAGATATGTGAAGAATGATTGTAATCGCCAATAAGTATCCAAATAGACTCAAATTACTACAATCAAGTGCCCACAAAGTGTGAGTACTAAAGAAAAATGCGACCCTTCTCGAGAACACATTTGCACACTACGACTTTTTTGGTTTCCGAATGCGCCTCTCTTCTCTTTGTAACGTTGTGGTTGTCGATACAATGCATGATAAACGAGGACAAAAGGAAATCGCGTCGTACGAATTGAAATAAGGCACAGATTTCTCAATGAAATGTACTTTGATCGTTCTATATTGACATGATCACATTCTCACGAAACAAATTGATGGAAATAATTTAATTAATGGATGTGTACTTCTTATTTGCTAATTGGAAAACGAGTAAGGCTAACTTTGCTATTTCATACCTTCTTCTGTGTACACAGAATATTCCGTTACATCTGCATTGATTGACAGAAGATTAGCATGCTGCGGAACGATGTATAGTTTATCTTTCAGGCGATATCGCAAGCCAACCGCTGAGGGAAAGAAAATTTGTAAGTCCTCCAGTGACAATGTCTCATTATCAATATCGAGGCAGACTGCTTCTTGGTCATTGTAGATATATATCTCCATGATAGCTGCAACAAGTGGTCGAAGCTTATATAGGTTGAATGTGACACAGAATTAGATTCAATATATAACGAGTTCAGCAAAGGGAACCAATTGAAGAATTCAGGATAAATTCGTAAACTGGGCCGGAAAAATTTCCCAATACGCTTGAATGAAATAACTACTGCATGCATGAAGTGTACCCACTGAACACCCCCTTCCACCACCCAATTATTGTATAACATTCAAAGTACCGCACGAAATTAATGGGTAATGAATAGTCTCAGTAAATCAACGAAATCTCCAATGCAGTTCATTTTATGATGAAATTCAAGAAGGCACCGAGGAGATCACGAAAAAACTAGGGATTTATGTGCTTGATGCATTTTTCACGTATTGCTCTCTTCGAAGGAAAAGCTTTCATAAGATAGTCGGCGATTTTTCGCTCAATTACTTCTAAATTTTTTTGCGTCTAATATATTTTTTGGACACATAAAAATCGTACAGTCGTGTTCGTTTCCCCAAGATCTATCAACTGTAGGGTATCATGTTTAGTGATATCCCACAAAAAAGTACTACAGTAGTATTTCTGGTTACGTATTGAAATCTCTCAGAAGTCTTCTCGAAACCATTTTGGAATCTCACGTAAATCTCTATAGTTAAGATTGACATCAGAAAAACCAGAGAAGCTAGGAGAGAACTTCCAAAAATATTACAGAAATCTTTCAGGAACCTCTCAAAAGTCTTTTGATGCAAAATTTCTGGAATATTGCTCTGGAAAATTAGGGAGATATTGCAAAAAACATATTCTCCAAATATTGCACTGAAATCTTTTTGAAACATTTCAAAAACATTTCAGAAACGTTTCAGTAACGTTTCAGAGAAATATTTATGGAAAATTTTACGTGATATAGCATAAAATGTTTCCAGAAGCTTTCAGAGAGGTATTCATGAAATATTGCAAAATTCATTCATTTGGCAAGTAAATTTTGCTTGCATGTTGATTCAAACTTTGGACAAGTTTAGACTCAATTCTTGAGTCAAATTCTGAAACATCAGGATTGTAGCAATGTCAAGTCCACAGAATCTATTACTTTTTATCCGTTCAACAGATACAAGAAAATTTTCAGTGAAGTGAAAGAGGGTTAGCTTAGACGATGAGGCTAAAAATTTTTTGTCGCTGGATATGAATCCTGTTTGACTCAGCCAGACCTCAAGTTATTATCAATGAAATTTGCTATGCTCCTATGAGCACCTGATTGTTGAGAGATTTTCCAACCAATTTATCAAAGTTCCTCTTAGGTTGAGTTAATTTTGAGCTAAAAATCCTATCCAGTGTAAATCCCATGATACCATAATGCTCTGAGTCATGAAACATAAATGAAGATTAGTTCAGAACTTTTGGGATCATTGGAGGAAAGAATATGAGAAAGCGTGCTCAAGAGCACTACTGAATAAAGAATTGTAATACATGGAGCCATTATAACTTTTTGAAATGAAAATAGGTCAATCGTCCAATTACATCTTGAACCTTACTCCAGCTGCGAATAAAGTTGGAGACCGATGAATACCAAATAGACATTGAAGACATGATGTAAGTTTAATAACAGATTGATCAGCTATATTTAAAGAAAATGTGTTTTCATCACTCAATCTGTTATTAAACTTACATCATGTCTTCAATGTCTATTTGGTATTCATCGGTCTCCAACTTTATTCGCTTTCTCTTTTTCTTTGCGGATACTGTGATTCTGTTCTTCAAGTGTTGGGACATGAACAAACTGATGAGCTATGTTTAAAGAAAATGTGTTTTCATCACTCAGTTTGTTCATGTCCCAACACTTGAAGAACAGAATCACAGTATCCGCAAAGAAAAAGAGAAAATTTTCGTTAAGACAAAACATAAGAATTAAAGATTAGTTACTAGCATCCCATGTATGACTTTATCGAGATAATCACCCAATGCCAAGTAGTTGGGAACCCCAATTATTGAAACTAATTACAAAAAACATTGTGAAGCTTCCATGCAGGATACAGACCAAAAAACATGCCAATGAAATGAATCAGAGGAAAACATGCAGCAAGTGAAGTTGATTTGTAGAATTTAAAGCTGACATATGGTAACATGGTCAGATATCAGAATCGAGGGAACGAGTTATTTATCTGGGCTTCAGCGTAAAGTAATTATTCTGTTATGGCTGAGTTCCATGCAATGCTACGTTATGTTGATCTGCTTCATTCGCTTATAAAATTATCTGGCTTGGCATAACATAAGTTACTTTTAATGGTCCATCGCAAAAGACAAAATTTTTCACATCGGTGGTCAACATCTCACCACACCTGTAGTGATCTTCATTCTGACCTAGTATAAGATTGTATTTTATAAGATTTAACATACTTTTAACTTTACTTATCTTACTTATAAAGAGAGGAAAGCTAGTTGTTACTTGAAAAATGAGAGCAAAGAATGGGCTGACTCGAGTGATTCAAAAGTAAAGAACTATATATAAGGATCAAGCTTTTGAAGAAGCAAGCAACAAAATCTGACATTTTTTTGAAATAAAAAAATTTATAAGATAATACAATGGCAAAGGTACTTTATGGCAGCACTAGGGGGTGGCCATGGATTACACACAGGTATACTTTATAAGTACAATGTGATTCTGGTTTCCAAAATATACTTACTTGAGCCGGGACGAGACATCTTAACCTATTATTTTCTTTTACTACTGACAGCTCCTGATAGATGTACCCACTGATTAAACACAGTACAGCTGCAAATCACACTCACAGTTTTTTAATGATCTACACATTTTACACATCTAAAAAACCTTCCGCAGCAGACGTGCGGGATTTTTTACCGCAGCCCGCATGCGAGCCGCGGGAGACGAGAATCGCACAGATGCGGGGCGCGATCTGCATTATCCGCAGAACTGCGAACAGCGGCCTCTACAAGCTTCGGTAGCATAAGCATCGCCCATGGGGCGCGCATACGCGTCATTTACTATTTTGCGTGCATGCTCTAAATTAAGCCTTGCGCGGCCCCTCCACTGCTGGCTCTCTATAGCCATGCGGTCCACGAGCACACCATCGCCGCATCTCACTTTCATTCACAGCCAACCCGATATCTTTCTCTTACCCGCACATTACCATACCTCGCCGTTTTTACGTCACACTGTAAGGATGCTCACTCACGCGCGGAACACACCACATGTTCTACCACCTGCAAACTTCAGAAAATTCACATTATTGATGTAAAATGATCTGTTAAGTACGTTGAGGTGGTTTTTTTCGCGTTGTTCTTTTCAATTTACATGGAAAAATCGACTTTTTACTAATAAAGAATTTTTTCAGGGCCTTAATCAAAACTTGTCGGTAAGGAAACATTTTTTTCGAGATTGTTTACATCTCAAAAATATGTCAAAAAATTTCAGATCGATTCATTGGAATGCGTCAGAATGCACTTTAATTGATCAAACACTCATTCTTGTCAGTTTTAAGAGAGTTCTTAGGGTGCCTCATAAAACAGGGGCGACCTTGGGATCCAAAAATCTTCGCTCTCTCCATACTTTGGTATTAGAAACTGAGGATAGTTGCTTCTTGGGTCATAGACGATAAGGTCCACTTCACCATGCTTAGCCGCTTAGTCCCATTGAGTCCACAGTGACGAGGTCCATCGCAGTGGACGTATGAAAGATTACCTGCTCATAGAAGACCAATTTACCATACTTATTTTCAAATTCACAAGTCTGCATTACTTCAACCTGTCAATGCAATCTCTAGCCTAAAATCGGTTATCTTTTTTGTTTGCTAAGATACTTTTCGGGATAAAAAAATAAGATTTCTGGAGCCTTGAAATATCATTTCAATACCTCATGTTTCAATATTTAATGTATTTCACAAATTTTTGCACTCACTAGTCAACTGTATGAAAGTCGATTTTATAACTCAAGCAAGAAATGAAGTTGTTTCTCAAAATTGACCATAATCATTTTCATATTTTAGAGCCAAGTCGAGTATATTCATAATCGCAGAGAAAACACCATCAAAACACAAATGAAAATTATTTGAATATGTCAGCTTAGATTCTTCTAAGACATCCATTCGTTTTGAGGTCTACATCATTTTCATCATTGTCGTGAAAATAGATACAAGCGAAGAATTTCTATCCACGCAACATTTGTGAAAAATCCTGTTTATGATATCACTACTATAAGAGGTAACTGATGAGAAGGTGCCATCATGCAGTCTTGTGTCAAACTCTAGTGCGCTCTAGTACATCAAAGATTTTTCATAAAAATATCAGACAGGCACATATTTTACTTCGAACAATGAGAAACCGCCAGATGTTGAGAAATCGTCGATGTCAGTCAGATATATCATAACGAATATGCTTGAGTGGAACGATTTACATTCGACAGTCACGCAAGATTGAAACTTTGAGGACGATCTGGGCAGAAAGTATTGTCCAACTTTCAAAGAAGTTGCTCGCGAGAATAACTCGGATAACGAATTTTGTCGTCACAGAGCTTCCTCAAAATACTTCTGCAACTATAATTTACATATTTTTGCGAGCTTTTCTTCATTCAGATCACGAAATATTCTAAGAATATTGCAAAATTGGAGGTGGTAGTGGTACAGCAGAAGTTTAACAACTGATGCTATCGTGATTGAACTTTGCTAGTTAGACTTGCGATTGAGATTCAACAACGCTGTTTTTGCTTTACCAAAAATATTGCGAAATCATTTGGGGTATGTCCCTACAATTTTTTGCTTGATTCAAGTTGAGTTTTTTTACGTCTCCAATTTTGTTATAACTCATTCACTACCCCAAGCTCTGAAGATTAAGAGACTTATTTCTGACGCTCAGAATATATCAATTTAGCGAAAATGGCGCGAAAAATATTAATATTAGAATTTTTGAAATCATTTGCTTTCATTTTTCTTCTCCCTTGTAATCAGGTGATTGACCTTATTGGTCTGTGGTTTGATTGATTCTGTGTTGCAACACAGACTTTTGAGAATTTTTCCAGATTTTTCTTATGCATTGAAAAAAAAAAATGAAAATAATAATCATAATCGATTATTGCAAATCGATAAAAGAGATCGGGTCCATTTCATCGAACAATAACCCGAAAAAGATGTAAATCTTTGAAATTATTTCAATTTTGGCACAACAACCATTTTGAGTATTACTCAAGACATATTTCAAAATTAGTCACCGACCAAAAAAAGAACATCGAATGCATATCAAATCAAAGTTTCGACTAAGCAAATCACAACCAAAAGCTAGTAATTTCAATTCTTATACTGAATTCTCTTAAATAGTGGCTAAAAAGCATGCAGACCATCTTCCCAATTGAAATACCTCAAAGCTTTTTCTGGGACTGCTTTAAAATTTATCTATACGTCACGAGGACAAGATGACAATAGGAGGAGGCAAGCACTGAATCATCTTGGTCTTGAGAAACTCGAGAAGAAGAGTCGAAAAATACTTTGCGTTGAAAGCGTTCAAAGAAAATTCAGGCGTCGAACGATCACTAAAACGACGATGCTTACATCTTACATCTGCCTAAGGCTACACAGTGGTATTGAAGAAGATTCTTCAAATCTCAAAAGTGGTGATGGTGATGAAATGCTTTCATCGGTAAACTTGGAACAAACGCAGTGATGATGACGTTGGCATGGAGTAATAATTGCTAGTACCGCGAACGAGTTTTATAGTACATTATGCACTTGATCTTGAGCTAACTTTGCTCTTATGCACGATTTAATCAATTATGTTACCAGCGAGATGCCAGTTTATTACCAAAAGTATGAGATTCCGTGATCTTGAGTTTGTATATTTATACGAGATAATTAGATTTGGAGGTAATCCTATTTCCTAGATGCTCGAAAATTTAATATCTCACATAATCTAAGTTTGTTGTCGTGGGCGAAATGATAAAAATCTCCCGTTGCAAAACTTGAAATGATTCAGTCTGGATTTCAAACTGAGTTCATGATTGGCTATCTGATATTCTCAATAGAGAATACCAAATTTGATTCCATTCTCATTTACAGGGGCGCACGATATTCTATAAAAGCTATATCAAGCTCACTCAAAAAAAAGTCTCATCATATTTAGAGTTTATCATTCCCAGAATTTTATTCCACTTTAGAAATCCAATGCTAACTCTAACAAAGTGTACTAAAACAATACTTGCCTTCATGAATATGCAATTCGACTTTATTCAAGTTTGAATAATTGGTCTGTCGGTACTTTCGAATAAAATGATAAAGTCATATTCTCTTCACATGAAAATGAGATGAAAGACAAAAGAGTGCGCGGTGATTTTCAGAAAAAAAAAATGTCCCTTGCGCTATGAAAGAAACCGCATTCTTGCGGATACTTCAACTCTCAAGGGATTCTTTACCACTGAGAGCTAACGGAATAATAAGGGTAAGCTTGAATGTAGGGATGAGCCGAATAAGAAAAAATGTGGAGTGCGCACGTTTGAATAAAATGACAAGGTTTATTTGATAACCCGAATGTAAAAGAAAAATATTGTTCTTTCACCTTCCATTTACATTTGAACTATTTTAAGATATAATTTTGTCCTAAAATGAGGGATGGAATATCTTAAGAAATAGCTTTTATCGAATGTCAATCAGTTTTTGAATATGTCAAGAACACAGTCGATCAGTACTCACTTGCAGTGGCATGGAAAAATTTGAAGATTTTTTGGAATTTTTTTGATAACTCCGTTCCACTTTCTAGCACAATCTCTAGAACTTCGAGAGCTTTAAGCTATATTTTAAATGTAATTGATATAGTATTCTCAGACTTTGAGAATCCTTACATAGATAGACAAATAGACAGATAGAAGTTTTTCGGATTCTTGGGCTAAAACCCTACAAAATTTGATTGAGATTTACTATGTTAGTGAGCAAATATTTTGAGTAACATAACGGATTGAAATTGATTTATTAGAGGCTTTCACGAGAGGGACTAAATGTCTGAATCGCCAATCTGAGGTTTTTTCTTTTTACAACCTTCTACCAGATATAGAATCAGACGGTTCAAGAAATAACTTTGTCAAATAGGCGCCCAGAGATTAAGCCGATGACTGTACAACTGCCTACATGAGCCCATGTAAAATGATCCTTTTGACGGAGTGACTTTGGATTTTTTTTAGCAAGTGCGAAATATAAAAAAATTAAATTTCGAATGATTGGCAACCCGAACCCTTCGTTCTCGTTCTCTTAGCCCAATGAATAGATGATCTGGATTGAGAAGCCACGAAAATGAATTACTAGTTGTCTTGGCTCAAAAGAATATTGTCCCCGTCATTTTCATGTTCATATAGAAAACATATACCCATTCCATCCATTTATTAAATAATAAATGTTGCTAATCCTTATAGATGTGTAGTGAATATAGCATTCAAATTTCATAAGGCAGCACCTGATATAAAAACACAGTTAAGTAGAAATAGAACCGATGACATATCATAACATAATACATAGATATAGATCATCAAAAAAGTGCTATTTCTACAAAGGCTGGATTTTAATACTCTTTGAGGCGTGTTCACGCAGAATCGGTCGTTGCAGAGTATTCCATGCTGATTGTGTCATTTCATCTCAAGAGACACATGGGTAACTTCCTAATACAGGTTTATGGACCCTGCGTACTTCTAGTCGTACTCTCTTGGGTTTCATTTTGGCTCAATAGAGAGGCAACTGCTGATCGCGTATCACTCGGTGAGTATTTAACCATTTTTTAGCCTATTGAATTCATTCTCTTTTTTTCAATTATTATTTTTTCCCATTGATTTTTGGGATGAACAAAGTGTATTTTTAAATCGAGTTTCCAAATTTACAATTTCCTGGGACTTATAAATGGGCTTAAAAATATCTCTGAAGGAAAATCTGTTAATGATGAGCCAATCTTTCCCGCATCATACTCTCTAAATCTGTTCGACTGACTTTTCCTGTCGAAGCTTCGACTGACAAATCGAGTAACTCTTGTTCGACTGAATTTTAGGGTGTTTCTATCGAACTCGACTGATTTTAGCTCTTGTGCTAATTTAACCGGTGAGAATCAGTCGAAGCTCGAGTGAACTTACATAGTTATTATATTCAAATGTTCATGTTAAAAGGGTAGTGGCCTAACAATAACTCTGGTTTGATACAGATATTATCTGACTGAATAACTCGTGTAAAGTAATTTGGCCGGCACATTTTTAATATTTCCATGAATAATTCACGCATCAACTCGCGCACAACTGAACTAAAAGTCAGTCGAAACGGAGTGGGTGGAATCTCAGTCTAGGCTTCGACTGGAAAATCAGTCAAAATCGACTGACATTCTAGTCGAAGGGATTTAGAGAGATAATTTAAAATGGATAGTTAGGAATATTTTCTGTAACATGAAAAATTCTACGCCTCGCCATTTACGCGTCTATTTCGAGATCTTATCTTTTCATTGTGGCATCAAAAAATAATCTCATGACTGGGCTCGACCTGAACGTTACTTAAATAGGCACCTGATTTGAAAACGATATTTTGATGTTATCTTCTAGTCAAAATTCAAAATTCAAAAATACATGTAAATAATCCTATCATCCATAATCTCATTAGCATTATGTGTAAGCTTCCGGATCTTATTTATGGTTTGTTGAATAAGGTTTTCCATCATTTGAAATATATTTAGTTAGCAATTGAGGAATTCATCCCAGGTAGCAAATTTTACAATAATCACCAAAAAAGTTTGGTTTTCACCGATACAGCCATTTCTCGTCGATTTGTTGCAGTTCTGATGCTTTATTGAGTGACAAAGAAAAATTTTCGACGCGGAAATGATGCGGATATTGGAGTTTTGGCATAGTCTCAATTTTACTCTAGAAGAATATTGACCGAATCATTAGTATGCGGCACCAACAGTTTAGCAACAGGATATCGGAATTCATTCCTTACCAAATTGATACCTATTGCATACCAATTTTTGCAGAAATTTGTTGCGAAACTCGCATTAGATTTTTCTCGAAAGTATGTCGAAATTCCCCTTCCGTTATTGCACATCCACCGTCCTATCGTAAATTTTAACTTTTTTCATTTGATTCTGAAAAATTTACACATCTCTTAAACGTCGGCATGTGACTTTCTCGAAAGAATTCTAATGATTCAATATTCCATGACACAACTCACTCAGGATGAATCAGACTTAGAACGTTATCAATTGACCCAACAACTGCATTCAAGAATAGCTCATGAAAATTTCATCAGACTTTCGTCGAATACACTCGGATAGAATTCAAGAATTTTTACCAAATTCAAGTTGGTTTTCATCCCCACTTTTCATCCGAATTGGGTCGCTTTAAATCCCGGGATTAATCAATCATCTCACATCTAAAATATTAATTCTCCCTCTTTACAGGCGTAATGACAATGCTGACGATGACATTCCTGGGTCTCGAAGCTCGTACGGATCTGCCCAAAGTGCCATACCCAACAGCCCTCGATTTCTTCGTCTTCCTATCATTTGCCTTCATATTCGCTACAATAATCCAGTTTGCAGTCGTTCATTACTTCACAAAATATGGCTCAGGCGAATGCTATTTTGGCTCCGAAACCGACGACGACGACGAAAATTCCAGCGACGACGACCTGATGCATACACCAATTGAAATTGGATGTAAAAGATCGAATGTGATAAGAGATAGACAACAATTACAAATGCAAATACAGAGACAGAATAGAAGGCAGCATAGAAATACTAGTCATAGAAAAAGGTTTCAACCTAGGTACAATAGTGTATCAAAAATTGATAGGGCGAGCAGGCTCGTATTCCCATTGTTTTTCATTACGATAAATTTGTTTTACTGGTTTGGATATCTTTCAAGGAGTCAGAGAATTGAATATTTTTCGTGAGCAATTGTGTTTAGAAGGTGTAAAGTATTTTTATCGTATAGAGAGAGAGTGTTTGGAATTATGTAGATAGGTTTAATATTGAATCTTGGCGAAGAGCTTATTTTATGATGTAAGATTTATCGATGTATGGTCGTATCTTCATGACAAATAGTGTATGATTTTAATAATTGGGTCAATAACAGATCTGCCATAATGTAAAACATCACATCGTATTACGTTGAAGAATATGAGAAAACAGTACTATTCAATACAATGTTTAAAAGGTATTTTTTGGCATAGTGCGACTAAATGTCCATACTTTTCTTCTCAGCTCGAATCAGAAAATTGGCGTTTAGTCGCCCTGATACCAAAAAATAGTATATTCACCTCGCTTGTCGGGCCGTTTTAGGACACTGGGAATCTTCCCCCCCCCCCTTACATTCGGGGAAAATTGATCCCCATGCCCCAAAACAAACTAACCTCGCATCGGTGCATAATGTACTATTTCGGTTAGCTGAATGAATAATGATGGGAAGATAGCATTTGATACTCGTTTAGGTTGGTTTCCGTTTAGTCATAATCTGCCCTGCTGAAAATAATTCCGTGGGATCCCATGGGACTTCGTGGGACCTAGCCCTGGGAAAATTTCCGGTCTTGTTTTTTTTACGAAATTTGGCATTGGAGACGCGTAGCATACGAATTTTGACCATGACCGACCAAATTCAATCATTTTTGGAAGAGAAATGGTCAAAATTTGTATGCTGCATGTCTTGGATGTCAAATTTCCCAAGTGTCAAGATTGAAAATTTCCTGAGGGCCAGGTCCCACAAAGTCCTATGGGATCCCACGGAATTATTTTCAGCAGGGTGTATCCTCGCGCTTATGGTTAGTTCAAAATTTTGAAACATCTCTATCAGTCTTTCTGAGATTAATCCAACCATTCTTGTATCGAGAAATACTTAATCTCAACCGATAGCTGTCACATAAAGACACCTTTTCCTGCGAGCCCACTGGGTCGGGTTTCAGCGTTTACAAATTTACGAATTTACAGATTTACAGATTTATGAATTTACAGATTTAGCAAGGCGCATGCCCAGTGGTGGTCCAGTGCGTTGCAACCAACAAGCTTCATTCACTCGATTGGGCCCGTCGGATTGGGCCGCTGATTTGTATACAAATTCAGACAAATTTTGGACTAATTTTTCTTGTGCTCATACATTTTTGATTTTCTGCTTCACTCCAACATTCCAAACTAGGAAATATTGGACCAAATCAATTTGTCTGAATTCGTTTACAAATCAGCGGCCCAATCCGACGGGCCCAATCGAGTGAATGAAGCTTGTTGGTTGCAACGCACTGGACCACCACTGGGCATGCGCCTTGCTAAATCTGTGAATTCGTGAATTCGTAAATCCGTAAATTCGTAAATCCGTAAATTCGTAAATTCGTAAATGCTGAAACCCGACCCTGGTCATGAATTTTCCTCTCCATACTTGTGAAAAAGCCTTCCATTGACATCTCGATGAATCTTCTTTTTGAGAATCTCAACTTCTCTTATCTGATTTCACATTCAGAACATTCGATTGTATTCACAGGCGGAGCACCAACCTTGTGAATCACGGATTCTTATGAAAATATTTTAGCAGATTCTCTCTTGTCCAATAAGATAGACCACTTTTTCTTTTGGTTTCGTTGAATAAACAGTGATTTTTTAACACGGAAATTCTCAGAGTTAATTACAATTGTATCCCTTTATAGATTTAATAGAACGAATAAATTATGATTTCTCACTCACGCGCATGAAAAATGATGTATTATAAAACTGAACCTGATAGATTCTATATCAAAATCATGGACATATAAGAGTGGAATACAAATTTGCTTCGAACTCCACTCAACGCACAATCTGCAAGCTCGAGTGACATTCTACTGATTCATTTTATCAACTTCGAGTATGCATAACTCTACTCTTCAGTGAATCGGTTTTATAATGAATCATTTTGAATTGCTAGCTACCGATTTATAGATGGATCTCAAAGCCAAACAATAATATGCATGCGCAAGAATTGAAATTTACTCGTTTGATAAAAAATCGAAAAGTCCAATATTGGTATCGATACCGAAATTGCGAAAATCTGTGACCCATAAAAGGTTGATGTTCCCCTTCACAACTGTTGTAATAATGAATTTTCACAACGCAAGTCAAAAGATTGACTGAATTTTTTTAGATAAACTTTTTATATCCGCGAAATCGTGGAAAATTATCCGCAATTCAGTTGATCTGAATTTTCTATAGTAACGTCGAGGAAATGCTCGATAACATCTACAGGGTTTATCTAGATGAATGGATGTAATGAATACATGTAGGTTCAACAATAAATTATTAATTAATAAATAAGGTCGGTGTACCCAATAAATTTGATACTTAGCTTCTTGGGCACTCAACTCTGGCATGACACAACATTTTTCAGGACATTCGTGGAAGGTTTGTTTTCAAAACTGTACACAATGAATTGAAATGCGTAGAGTCTCTTATTTTGAGAACCACGTGATCCCATGTTCAAAAATGGTAGTTTTTTTTTTTTTTTTTTTTATTAATTTCGAAGGGTCATAATAGTTAATTCTTAATACCATTGAGATTAAGACTCCATACCTTCAAAAAAACACTGCAGAAGTGAATTGTCTCATTGAGCCCAGATCATAAGATTTTATAAGGACGTGTGAACAAAGTCACCATGATAAAGGAATTAAGTGTCAAAAAGGATGACTTATGTAAGTTTCCCGGATAAAAATACACAGCATCGTGAAATTCGGTATATTTTTCCTGTTGAACATTTATAGGATTCCTCGAATTTTTCAAAGACCGTATCGGTATTGAATTCTACATACCTTCAATGAAGATATTTCGCAGAAGTTCAAAGTGACCAAAAAATTAGATTAAAAGTTACAAAATTAGAATCTTTGGATCTTAAGAACGCATGCATCAATTTTTCTTGGTGAAGTCTATATCGACTTATTACTCATTATTCAACATATTAACTCTCAGTTACCTGGGTGAGATTTACTTACACTCCAACCTAGGTGGTAGCCCGAGTCGTAGCCACGGGTAGCCAAATGAGCCACTTCACGAATATTGCTGCATTTTCACAGTTTCCTTGTGGAATGCCACAAATAAAAACTACTCTCATATACATATACTTAAACCATTTTAAAATCGATATGAATTTCTTACCCAAGGTTTGAAGTTCACCTACTGTCTCGAAAAATTCCAGAAAATATCATATTTTTGTATTTTTTCTAGATCAAGCTGGAGAAGAATTTTCCAAATCTTGAAAAGACTATATCAATTGTGGCTCAGATAGCTCTGGTATTTTCATTTTACAAATAGATTTCAAAGATACTATTGACAGTTGATTTGGACGAATATTGTCAAAAATAAAATTTTTGACTTTGGTCAGTGATGGACTTTGGATACTCATTTTGACGATGTTGTGAAAAGATGTTTTTTTTAATTTTTGATTTGGTCCATTTGAAAGATAACACCGAAATATGAAATCACATGTAGGTTCGAAATCCCCAGGAAATGAGTTCAGACTTATTTGAGATGCTATTAACCCGTGGACTGCATCTTGGGTCAATCTGACCCGTACTTTTTTCGGCGCATAATCTAGCCCCCTCAAAATTCAAATAAATCGTCCGTCGCTAGTTTTGATATACAACTAACTATAATATATATTTTTTCCATGCTCTAGAGTAGCTCCGCCAAAACCGTCAGTGCGCTGTAACTGGCTGTGAGCATCCGACAAAGTTACTGCGCATTTAGCGTCGGGTCCAACTGGCCCAGTGTGCAGCAGTACGTGTGGCCAAAACGATAGTTACTGTGTACCGACACTTTAAGTTTCTTTGTCTGTAAAACGATTCAATCCAATTAGGAGTGGAAGAAAGATATGCTAGAACTTTTTTTCTGTATGTGCCGAGATTCTGGTTCCGGAACACAAAAATATCGTTTTAGCGACGTATACTGCACACAGGGTCAAGTGGGCCCAACGTCAAATGCGCATCATATTTCTTTATGTATTGATTGTATCGGACCCTTTACTTATTCCTCGATCTGAATAATGAAGTTTTAGCACAAAAATATCTCTGTTGTCATGAATTGTGTTCTGTACTTTATGCCTCCAACAACAGGTTACGGATAGCTGGCTAGGAAGCGAATTCTACGTAATTTGTTCACAGTAATTATCAACAATAAATTTCTTTTTGATCCATAAACATGATAGGTGATTTCTTCACCTGAAATTATATCATTTTCCTGAGCAAATCCTCGCAAGAATTCTTGAAATCGGTCAAAAAGAACCAATATTATAAATTTTCTAAGTCGAAAAATGTTTTTTAGTCAATTTTTCCGAAACCGTGGAATTTTTACTATCCAATGTGGAAATTTCCATATAAAACCTATGTGTTACTCGAGAGAAGATGTTAAAGTAGAGGTACGCGCAAGATTCGGGTCGATAGCTTCATTTGCTGATGAGCAACACGAGATTTCGTGCCCCGGGTCCGATTGACCTAGTGTGCAAATCACGTGATTTCTAGGATGTGTGCAATTCACAGGTTAAAATTTTGAGTCCGCCAAAAGTCTACCACCTAGGTAATTAAGGAAGTACCGCACCAGTAGAGGGAGGAATTTTTCCCACTTGAACAGAATCCCGTCATAACTATTCTAATAGTTGGGTTACAATCATTTGAAGCTCCCGGTAAATTTTTGTTAGCCCAACAGTCACGGTTCTGAAAATATGAATCGACAAGATTTGATATTTTGTCTTAAGGGCATGTGAAAGCCAACTTTTACCGACGACCCTAACCATTGACAAATCGATTTTTCTCCCAAGTTCTACGGTGAATCTCAAAAAAGTGATTCCAAGTATGGAAGCTTTAGAATCAGATCTATCATTCAAAAAAAGAATCGAGTTGATCGGTTGAATATTGCCTTCAAACTTTGGTTTCGAAGTTGACCATTGCATGAGAAAATACTCACACGCCTGACTTCGAAACCAAAGTTTGAAGGCAATATCCAATCAATTATATCGATTCTTTTTTCAAATGATAGATCACATCCGAAAGCTTCCATACTTGGGAGTACTTTTTCCGAAATCGTCCTCAAAGAGTTCAGAAAATGATCAGAAGTATGACTTTTCCGAAGGCCCATGAGCTGTGATTTTGGCTGAGTCGAGGCAAGGTTGGGTTAGGTCCTCTACCGCCCACACCAGCTGTTGTTATTGTTTTGAATGAACGGTGATGGACTGTCGTGAGTTGTCGCGCGGTACTCATATATTTGACTTGCACATAATAATAATCAGGAACAGAAAATTCATTCGTTGGAAAATTTTATGAAAAATAGTAATAACTTTGTTCATATCTGAGGAGATTCAATCCAAGTATTGACAATCTGAGTGACAATCCTGTTTCTTGAGGCAATTACTTGCTCCTTGATTTGAAAAGCAGTGAATATATAAGAGTGACAGTGATAATCATTCTGAGCCTTGGAGTGACTCAATAATTAACAATAATAGTAAGCAACGAGGCAAAGCTTTATTGATATTGACATCCAAATCTAAGCCTTTCGAGGTATGAAATTGTCTTTCGTGGACATCAGAAATCTTTATACAGAATGTGGAGTTAGCATTACCCAAGATATAGATGAAGTTATGTACTTGAAAACAGATCAGAGGAGGAATCAGTTGATCGATAAACTGAGAGGAAAAGCATGCATCCACCAAACTTACAAAAAATGCTATACATGAGATAGCTCATCAGAAAGGTTTACAACCTTTCGGTCTCACCAAACTCTATCTATTTGTGCTAAGAATATGTGTTGATGCAGCTCAGAATGTTCCTGTGATGTCGAGGCCTTCAGATGATTTCAGAGCAAACTAATGATTCTGTTTTGATGTTTCAACTACAATATGTCTAAATACTCGGTGAAAATAGCAAGCACGGGTAAGTCTTAGAGCAGAAGTAAATATTTGGAAATTGCAATAAGCTTCAATTTGTATCTACTAAAATCTCTATACTATAGAGGGGTGAATCCACATTCATTCATTTAGATCTATTGAGAATTAGAGCTTAATCGTGGAAATTTTGTGACTTGAGTTGAAAAGTCACAAGGTGGATTTCACTCTACAAAGAATGAAAGTGATGAAATTGAGTATTTTATTGTCATGAGTTGACCTCTGGAACATATTTGATTGATCTCACCATGCTACTGAAGGTTTCAACTAGAATATCTTGAAATTACCTAGATCAAATGGCGCACCCGGGTGACTCTTAGAGCAAAAGTAATGAGTGGCCATTGCTATAAGCTCCAATTTTTGTCTGCTGAGATCCCTGTATTTTAGAGGGGTGATTTCATATTCACTTTTCTTAATCTATTGAGAATTGGCTTAGTTGTGAAGTTTTTGTGACTTGAAATTGAAAAGTTACTTGGTAAATTCCATTATACAAAGAATGTAGTGATGAAATTGAGATTCTTTTTGCCATGAGTTGACCTCTGAATCATGTTTAATTGATTTGACCATCCTACTCCAGGTTCCAACTAGAATATCTTGGAATCACCTGGTGAAAATGGAGCGCCCAAGTGAATTTGAGAGCAAAAGTGAATTAGTGGACATCGCAGTGAGCCCCAATTTGTGTCTGCTGAGATTCCTAGATTCTACAGGGGTGGAATCATATTCATTTGTTTCAATCTGTTCAAAATTGGCACAGTTGTGGAGCTTTTGTGACTTAGAATTGGGAACTTAGATGGTAAATTCCATGATACGATGAATTTATTGGTGGAATTCAGAATCTCATTGGTATTTGTGTGCCCTCTGATCAATCTCATCATTCTTTTCAAGGTTTCAACAAGAATACCTTGAAATATTTGTTCAGAATAGCTCGCTTGAGTGACTTTGAGAGCGAAAGCTGATCTTGGGTATGCCACGAGCTCCTAATTATGTTTATTGAGATATTTGTATTCCAGCGGTGTGATTTCATCTTCATTCCAAGGAATGTCATGAATGTATGTACTCCAATAATATCTTCATAGCTTCTATCTGTATTTACTGATTTCTAATTGTTTATTAGTAAATAATTAACTTTGTATCCCAAAGTTTTTGGAACAAGTTGTCTTCGTCGAGTTGCTCCACATGAAATTCTGGAATTATTTTGAGTCTCAAATAGAGTCAAATTTGAGTGTACAATCTCAATGTATTCTAAAACATGAGTAGTAATACTAACATCATGAATTCTTTTAGGTACGTACAGCGGTAACATGAATACATGACTTTGGCCAACGAGAGGCACCTAGGAGTCAGAATCAAAACAGATTTGAACAGGTTTTCTCTTTTTGAACTGACAAAATAGCTCAAGGATGAGTAGAGATGTGCATACGAGTGATTGCTTGGAGAAAAAGTTACCGAGGAAAATATTCCTGCAAGAATCACTTCACTCAAAATGAATACACATAGTACAAAAATGTGTACACACACATAGTACAAAAATGTGTTTTCAAGAGTGAAAGTGATATTTCAACAAAAATGCCACATAAAAATATACTTGAATGCAAGTATATACAAAATGTGAGCCCCAGCAAAAGTATCACTAGGAGTCACATAAAAAGTATACTTGAATGCAAGTATATACAAAATGTGAGCCCCAGCAGAATTATCACTAGATGGCACATAAAAAATATACTTGAATGCAAGTATATACAAAATGTGAGCCCCAGCAGAATTATCACTAGATGTCACATAAAAAATATACTTGAATGCAAGTATATACAAAATGTGAGCCCCAGCAGAATTATCACTAGATGTCACATAGAAAATATACTTGAAAGTATATACAAAATGTGAATGAATGAAATCTTTATTTTTCGCATCAGTAATCTCCATCATCAGTATACCTTGCAGATAGCTATTCAGTCATGAGTCCATGTATGCACCAAGAAGCATGGATCCGAGCATAGAGATACAGCTATTATATATATATATCAGATCGTATTGCGACTGATATGTTGGTTGAATGTCGAATGTCCCCTCCGCCCCTTCCTCATGATACAAATAGGAAATCTAACCCAACCTCCCTTACTCTTGGCACGGTCCGCTCGGTCGGTAAAAGTCGGCTTTCACATGCCCTTAAGGGCATGTGAAAGCTCTACCTTACCATTTGAGCAAAATACGACTAAATTGAATTCTCTTTGAAAAACTGTGTAATTTTTCGAAAGAGTAATATCCTTACTTTGGACTCTGTGATCAGATCTATCATCTAGAACAAGAAAGAAATTGATCGGTGGTGTCGCTTTTTCAAAATCGTGAGGACTGTAATTGTGTCGATGAACATGTATTACAGTCCTCACGATTTCAGAAGAACAACAGCTCGAATCAACTCGATTTTTTTCGTAAATGGTAGATCTGATCCCCAGGTACAAAACAAGGGTTCACTTTTACATAATTCTACCGGAAACGATAGATATTGACCGAGAATCACAAGCAGCAAATTACCGGCCCGCAATCAGCTGATCGAGACCGAGGCTTCGTTGCCTCATCGGGCAGCCGCCTCATCGCGCAGCGCGCAGACAGACGACGCGAGCGTATACCCGTCTTGGCATCGGCTCGTATATATATTATTGTTATTGGCCGCCTGACTTTGCCGCGTGAACGACTTGTATTGCGCCACATCCCGGTGCCCTCGTCGCGGGTGGATAGTCATCATCTGGTGAAAGCGAGTGCTCTGGGTGAGAATGTTGGTGTAGTCATGGTGTAGTGCTGGTAAAAAAAATGCAATCCGGGTGACATCGAGCAACGGCCACGCAAGTTCAGAGCAGACGGCAGCAGGCAGTCGGGCAGTCGGCTGCGTGCCAGGGCAAATTCTTTGCAAGTGAGTGTAACAAGGAAGTAACGATTTTTCAAAAAAAATATGCACGTTGAATCCGCGCAAAGTAATTCAAAATTGATTACGCCCAAAAGCGACTGTCTTTGTGATGTTTTTTCCACATGCGCGAGGTTGTAAGTCGGCTGCTTTTGCTATGCTATTGAATGGGGCTAGGTGTCAACATCACTCAATTTGTGAATATTTCTTATTACCAGCACCCAAACTCAGAGTTTTTGTATTCAAAAGGTTGTAATAATTATGATCTTTATTCTAGACTAAGTGAGTGTCGTTGATACAAATATTTTCTTGATTTTTTGTTATTTCCAGGACCTCGTAATTTGCAACGAAGCTCTAATTTCTGGCAGGAAACTCATCCAGAGCATCTTGGGACTCGACTACACCTTCTGAATGATTGTGGGGACTCCAGCAATCTTTCATGATAAGCCTACATATCCTAGAATGCTTAGAAGGTGTACACGGTGTGGTTGCTTGGTTGTTCACAAAGTGCGGTTCCAGTACTTGGACTAGGATGAGGCATGGCGAGTCAGCTCATACTCATATAATTTCCACTGTATTGAAATGGTGAGATTTTGCTGATTATTTTGATAATCAGCTTCATCACTGTTCTCTCACTTAGTGTAAATGCTCAAACTTTTAGGAAGTCAAATCATCTGGTTGTGTTTACAAACTGGGAAATTGAAATATTTTAGACCCTGTTGGAGTTTCTGAGTTATCTAAAGCTTATATCAATTCCACAGCCTAATATTTATTAGAAGTTGGAATCAAAATCTTATGCAAATTTTTTCTTCCAAAAGTATTGGGAACTCAGTTACTTATGTCGACACCTAGTTTTACATAGGTGCTTTTTGAATTTCAGCAGACACATTCCTCATCAGTCTTGCTGGGTTTTACTGTCTCCAGGGATCACACATTTTTCAAAGACATAGATAAGGTAAGATTTAAATTGCTATTTCAAATTTTAGGGCCTTTTCAAATCCACTAAAAACCTTTATTCGACACAATAATCAGGAAATTTCCTGAAGCTTCTAGAGAATGTAGGTGAATTTGACTCTCCATAAAAGATCTAAATAGACTTTGGTTGGATTTGAACTTGAATTGATAGTTAGAATTTAATGATATTTTGATTTTCCAGATGGGACATGAAAAAAGTGTTCGAGCGAAGTCCAATTTATTGATCGATCAAGTATAGGAGGTATTTGGAGTGGAAGTGGATAGTGTATCTAACCTGGGAAACAGCGAGAGACTAGAGTATTGCTAGTTTCTAATCTAGTAACTCATAAAAGGCACTATTGTCAAGTTATTCGGTGGCTTGCCATCTCACTCATCTCTTATTTGTAGAACTAATGCATTCAGAATTAATCCTGTTAATAATTTTCTTCTTTCTTTCAGGGAATAATTTAGCTGGATGTCTCAGTTTGAAACAACTGATAATGAAATGAGGAAATTGTGACCTCTGAGTCATTTAAAATTCCAACCTTCGCAAGAGACAAAAACAGAAATTCAAGCAGTTTTCTGCAATAAGAATTTCTGAGTCAAGAAGAGAAGGTTGATGGACTAAATTATGAAAGTCCAAGCATTTTATTGTATTGAGAACATTTGAGTCAAAGATGGTGAGCGGCAAAAACAGAGTTCAAGCAATATCCCTACTGAAAATAGACGAGCGCTGTGGCGGGCGTTGTAGCGGGTGTTATGGCAAGCGGTGCAGCAAGCGCCACAGCAAGCGTCACAGCGGTCCTCGAAATTCGCCGATTCTAGCAAGCGCGGTAGCGCTTGCCGTGCACTCGAAACTGCATTTCGGCAAGTAGCGTAGGTGGGGACTTGGCCATGTGTGCGTGCCTGTGTACGTGCATACGAGCGCTCCTTGTGGCAACCGCTGCTAATGCTTGCTGCCGCGCTTGCTACATCACTCGGTGCGCCCGGGTACCAAAAAATGAATGAGAAAACGCACTCTTTGGACGCTAGGTGGCTGCTCGCGTTTTCTTCCCACAAAAGATTTGTGTACTTGGAGATCCATCAAGCACATGAGACGTACAACATACAGGGATGAGGCCCTCAAATTATTGAGTTTCTAAGGAATGCCATCGCAGGCAGTTTTGGAATCAGATAGTATTCACTCAACGAATAATTGTCAGAGAGGGGGCCTCATCCCTGTATGTAGTGGGTCTCATGTGCCTGATGATGCATCTCCAAGTACACAAATCTTTTGTGGGGAGAAAACGCGGGCAGCCACCTAGCGTCCAAAGAGTGCGTTTTCCCATTCATTTTTTGGTACCCGGGCGCACCGAGCGATGTAGCAAGCGCGGCAGCAAGCGTGGCAGCAAGCATTAGCAGCGGTTGCCACAAGGAGCGCTCGTGTGCACGTACACGGCCACGCACACATGGCCAAGTCCCCATCTACGCTACTTGCCGAAATGCAGTTTCGAGTGCACGGCAAGCGCTGCCGCGCTTGCTAGAATCGGCGAAATTCGAGCACCGCTGTGGCGCTTGCTGCACCGCTTGCCGTGACACCCGCTACAACGCCCGCCACAGCGCTCGTCTATTTTCAGTAGGGATTCTGCGACAAGAACTTCTGAGCCAAAAACAGAAATTAAAGCAGTTTTCTGCACCAATAATTTCTGAGTCACCAGTCTCTTCAGGACAGAAAAGTGAGTCGAGTGAAGTAAGATAAATATTAATTTCATAATATTCAACGCACAAAGCAAACCATTACGTATGCGTAAGTATCTGAAAAGGTGAGCATATTAGACGTCGAATTTTACAAAACTGCGTACGCGCCTGCAAAAACGCGCCTTTTCATTAAAAATGCGTCACTTGTAAACGCCGCAAGATTCACAATACAGAATTAGAAAATATGTCTCTGAGCATTTCCTTCAAGTTTGGTCATGAATAAATGGATAACCATTCATCCATAATCAAATTCAGAGGCTTATGAACATGTATGTTGAATTTTGATGTTATTGGCATCAAGATAATAGCCCTACAAAATATCATGGCAGTACGGAGGAGCTATCTGCTCCAGTCCAATCATGTACAGCGTGTATCTTCACAAGCAGAGGATGCATATCTCATGGTGCAAACATGCAACTGGTTCCTGTGTGCGTTCCTAAGGGATATGTGCTAAAAGTATCAACTCAATAAAATTAGTTGCACAACACTGGAATGAGTTGCTACATACAGATTTCTGTATACATTTAGTAACCGAGACTGAGATGACTCATTTTCATCACGCTGCACTTTTGAAGATTGTGCAGTATGTAGCTGCAATTTTCACCTACATATTTTCTTACAGTCTGAACTGTCTGAAGTCTGTGAACTCATTCTAAGATGGGAAAATGGAAATTCATCAGAGTGATCAGACCCACGGACTGGATCAGACACAGGGATGATCCCAATGGTGGAAATAGGGTGTAAACTAGCTCTAGCCCAGGTGGTTCTTATGAACGGAGAGAAGAGAACCACGCCACAGGGTGACCATGTTGGTCTGCATTTTGGAGTTGAAGATAGAATAGAAATTGATGCGAATGAACGTTAGTGGAATTAATCCTGTCTGTTTGATTTACTCATAATTATGGTAACATTGTGTACCCATTGGTGTATAATCAATGACACCATTGGTAGTATGAGCGGTCAGCTGTCCAACCACATTGTAAGTCAAGCTCTGCGTTGATTTAGATGGGAACGCAGATCCAACATGGTGGCCCTGTGGCGTAGTGCTCTTATTCTCTCCGTGCACGAGAACACCATGGCATCACCAGGGCTTGTGCTGGTTGACACCTTATTATTGCTAGTCTGATCCTATCTTGGAATGACTTCACAGACTTTAGACAGTTCAGACTGTAAGAAAATATATAGGTGAAAATTGCAGCTACATACAGCACAATTTTCAAAAGTGCAGCGTGATGAAAATGAGAGTCATCTCAGTCTCGGTTACTAAATGTATACAGAAATCTGTATGTAGCAACTCATTCCAGTGTTGTGCAACTAATTTTATTGAGTTGATACTTTTAGCACATATCCTTTAGGAACGCACACAGGAACCAGTTGCATGTTTGCACCATGAGATATGCATCCTCTGCGTGTGAAGATACACGCTGTTCATGATTGGACTGGAGCAGATAGCTCCTCCGTACTGCCATGATATTTTGTAGGGCTATTATCTTGATGCCAATAACATCAAAACTCAACATACATGTTCATAAATCTCTGAATATGGTTATGGATGAATGGTTATCCATTTATTCATAACCAAACTTGAAGGAAATGCTCAGAGATATATTTTCTAATACTGTATTCTGAATCAATTCAATTTTACCCGCAAACTTCGAAAGACTAACCTAACATCATGCACAATGAAGAGGATCGCGAGGACATAGGCGCCTAAGCTTGCGGCGTTTACAAATGATGCATTTTTAAAATAAACCCCCAGTTCTCGTGAAGAACTCGCGGTTTTGCCAGGTTCTGCTACGTGACGTATAATATACCATGGCAGTAAACGACGAGGTAACTTATTGTAGCGCCTCTGCTGGGCTGCCTTGGTACTACTTCTTCAAACGAGTAGCCGCTCGGTCGGTAATGATGAGCTTTCACATGCCCTTAATCGTGACATATTCATGACTTCATGTCTGATTTCCATCGAAAATGTTTTTTTTACCTAAACGAGGTAGGCAATCCTTCTGAAAAAAAGTTTACGATAACTTCAGAGGTTTTTGTATCTATTAAAAAATTCCCATCAAAAACTCAGCGTTGAGTTCCCTGATACCGCGAAAAAACTGTCACCTCCCATAAGACCACGTGTTAAATGTCCCAAAATAGATTAGTCATAACTTTTGCCTCGCGTAGGTGAACTTCACCAAAATTTATACGCAGTCTTTTACCATTAGAATCAACATGTGCACCGAGTTTCATCTTAGGTGCAGTGCTTGCTTAAGGGTGAACCGTGGAAAAATTGTGTGGCATCGCCAGAGTTGGTGCTTACCCGAGATTTCAAGTATCACAGAATTGGGCACACTTACCACTATGGCTATATGATCTCAAATATAAAAGTATCATTTGCACGATAAGACCAAGTACATTCAGAACACAGTAATTTTGTAGAATGATTGGTTCAATCCTCACGATCCTGAATCGGGTACGATTCCAATACTTGACAAAAGCTTGAATGTTTTGAGATAGGAATTAATTGTAGATAGACTATTGTACAAAAATGTTACACATGTTACTAGAATGATGTAAATAAATATATTATTATTCTCAGAGAATTTCATGAATCACAGTCATTTTGATTCATTTTTTTCAAACGGGCCTAACGGTGAGATGATCATGAGTTAATTACCGATGCTGCAAAGATGAATAAATCAAATGCATAAATAGATTCGATTCTCCTACAACCTGCATTTTCAATTTTTCGTTCGCCGAAATGTGTTGATTGCTATAATTTTGAATAGATATTCGCTGTAATAGCTGTCTTATTATACAATATCTGCTATATCAGTGACGCAAAATGAAAGCATAATTTAAAATATGCTGGCATCAATAAATTTCATGATCGAGAATATGAGATTATAAGTTACCGAATCGACGTTCTGTGCGGCAATACGCAATTTTTGCTCTTATGCGAATGCTCATTACGTACTCATTATGCCACTGGAGGTCGATTTTAAACTCTGGTCGTAGGCCACTCGACCACTGAGCGCTGGCCGTGCGACCAGCGCGTACGTATATGCGCGTAGAAAGAACCACGGCGTTCATCCGGCAACGACTCGTGAGCTCGCGAGCTTCTGCTCCGCATTGTAAACAATCAGATACAAATATTTCCACCTATAAAAGATTTCGAGGAGGTGCACGATTATTATTGTTCATGCTAATACAAGAAGTGACAGTTTTTCATTCTAATGTGAGGTTGTATGTTGGTTCTCTGTAACACCTCACAATGAATTTTCTGTTTGAATTTGTGCAAATAGAGCAAATGTGATGTGTGATGATGTGCCTCAAACTCAAATGAGAAATGAGGCAAAATTACTTTCACAGGTTCTCATCATCATGCTGCAGTTATCAACCTGGAGAAGAAAATTTTGTTGTGAGCCAGCTCAAGCAGGTTTCAAAGATTCTGTGGAAAGAGTTTTTGGCCTCAATGATGCTGATCAACAAATCAATCTTATCTTTTCTGAATTAGTTCATCCTGCTGATCCAATAGGTTTATTGATTCTTGGTTAAACTAACGTTTCTCCATTATTGAGTGAAAGTGGCTAGACTCTGAGCGGAAAGTCTGGTGATGGAAGTTGGAAATTTCAAAAGAGTATGGAACTTGGGTATAGCGTGCTTGGATCCTCAACATGGTTGTTCCTTGGGATACATTATCCAATGGTCCAGGAATCATTTCACAATCAGATCTTGGTATGAGAGAAGCGACAAAGTTATATAAGTATGGTTGCCTATCTTTCGTAGAGTCAAGTGTCACTCACAATCAAACATAGGCATTCATTGTGATCTTCTTGAGAGTTGCCCATAAATTTGCGTAGAGATTCTTAACAACTGTAAGGTTGGTCTGAATGTGATAGTTTAATCTAGACTTGAACCTAAATCCAGATTATCTGTCCATCCTGGCCTCAAGTTATATTTTAAAACTGATTGGGGTTCAAATTTCACTTATATCCATCGAACTCAATTTAAATGTCAGAGATGTTTTTTCTGCTATTCTGAACCATTTATTGCTACGTTTACCATACAATCAACGTCTAGATCTTCATTGGTAGTCATTGACATACGCAGAGACATAGTAGTTTTGTATAGCATGAACTTTAAAATGATGGGATATGTGTGTAGCTACTCATGGATTTCATTTATATTATTTGCCAAACAATGGATGCTCATTTTTACCAACAAATATCTCAGGTATTCATTACTGGACCAAGGATATGGTCCCTGGGGAACTGACATACAGTTTTATTGGCCACTTGTATTAGAAATTACATTGGATGTCCATGTTTGCTTGTTGTGAAACTGGACTCGACGAAAGATGTGCAATCATATTTATATAACTTTGTCGCTTCTCTCATACCAAGATCTGATTGTGAAATGATTCCTGGACCATCGAATAATGTATCCCAAGGAACAACCATGTTGAGGATCCAAGCACGCTATACCCAAGTTCCATACTCTTTTGAAATTTCCAACTTCCATCACCAGACTTTCCGCTCAGAGTCTAGCCCCTTTTCACTCAATAATGGAGAAACATTAGTTTAACCAAGAATCAATAAACCTATTGGATCAGCAGGATGAACTAATTCAGAAAAGATAAGATTGATTTGTTGATCAGCATCATTGAGGCCAAAAACTCTTTCCACAGAATCTTTGAAACCTGGTTGAGCTGGCTCACAACAAAATTTTCTTCTCCAGGTTGATAACTGCAGCATGATGATGAGAACCTGTGAAAGTAATTTTGCCTCATTTCTCATTTGAGTTTGAGGCACATCATCACACATCACATTTGCTCTATTTGCACAAATTCAAACAGGAAATTCATTGTGAGGTTACAGAGAACCAACATACAACCTCACATTAGAATGAAAAACTGTCGCTTCGTGTATTAGCATGAACAATAATAATCGTGCACCTCCTCGAACTCTTTTATAGGTGGAAATATTTGTATCTGATTGTTTATAATGCGGAGCAGAAGCTCGCGAGCTCACGAGTCGTTGCCGGATGAACGCCGTGGCTCTTTCTACGCGCATATACGTACGCGCTGGTCGCACGGCCAGCGCTCAGTGGTCGAGTGGCCTACGACCAGAGTTTAAAATCGACCTCCTGTGGCGGATGGGGGAGATGCCAATTAATGGGAACTTTTCTCAAGGACCAAAGGAATCATCACGATAATATCAATCAAATTCTCGTTGAATGCCACGGATAAATTTGTTTTTCAGGCTCATCAGTAAGCTCAGGTAAGTCAAAATCTTCTCTTTGAGATCCTCAAAGGTTTCACGCGATAGCGTTCCATATAAACTAAAATTATTGTTGAAGATTTCAACTCGGCGTACTTACGAGTAAATTGATGACTAATGATAGAATATTGTAAAAATAACGTCACTTGAATCATGGGATTCGACACGTATCTTTTTTCAAAATGATCATAAATTCTTTCAAGCGCCTGCCTCCAAAAGCTGATGAAAACGATTTATTGTAAACTCAAGAATTGTTTAGCCCTTAACGAAGAAAATGCGTAAGTGTCGGTTTGATCATACAGTTATAGCAACACTTGATCCTCCATGCACATTTTCTACTCGTGCACGTGACACACAACTTGCAATACAACAATACAGAGATCGAGCTATACGTTATATATCTCGCTGGTATTCGCGAGCAGTCGATGGTATCAGAGCACGTGTTATCGCGGTGTGCAAAGCAAGTGCAGAGCGCGTAAATTGCAAACAATTCGAGTTCCATCGGTGGCAACCCAAGAATTTTCTTTTGTTCCGGCGACAACTCGCTCTTTCATTTGTTTCCCGATGTATATTATGCCAATCTTCGTTATGGAATTTTGATATCTGAGAACGAATGAGCTTTTATCTTTTTGCTTGTGAATTAGAATTTTTCTAAATGATTAATTATGCTATGCGATTAAAATACTGGAATTTATAACCGTAAACCGGGGTGAATGTGGCCACTTTGGACCTTCTGATCAATTTCTCGTTGCAATTTTCCAAACAAATGTATATATATCCAGATCATTCTACGCGTCTTGGCGTGTTCTTCAAAACGCTGTCTTCAGAATTCCATTTCAACCATTTGCTTTCTCGAAAATTGTAAAAAACAGGGTGGCCACTTTTACCCCGGCATCCGGGGTGAATGTGGCCACCCTCGTTGAGCACCGCGATTATAATGGTCTGAGCGAATCCCTACCCCGACGCATCGTGTTTGAAACAAAATGAGGATAACACATCTCTTAGCTCATCTAATTGCGAAGAGAATACCGTTGGATTCATCTCGGTAGCTCAAAAACCCGAGTCAAGCGGCCAATTTGGAATTTATAAACTACATTGGCGTCTCAAGCTCGGTTGTGTCTCGAGTAGCGTCTGCGGGTTGATTTTAAACACTTTGATTTCGAATCAAAAAAGTTATATTTTTTCTAAAATTTTAAACCGTGGTCGTAACTTACTAATTTCTTGTGCAGAAAATAGTTGTATTCTATGCATCATGCGTCGCGTTTAATTTGTTCTGTATCATATAAAGGAATAAGTGAATAACAGAACGATTGCATCTCTGCGTCGCGCAAACACTTTTAAGCAAAAGTTCCCGCGATTTTGTCTTGTGCATATATAAGTAAAATTATACGTGTCGATTAGTTTTATGTAGTGAGATATACTTGTCAAAAAGCGACAACGTGACAATGAGTGACTTGCATTTGCTATACTGGCGCAAGTTTCACAAACTACTTTGATCCCTTAAAAACTTCTGATTCTAAAAGGAAAAATTTCTCAAGATTAGTCATGCAAAATTGCCAATAACAAGCTACAGAATAACTACGAAAGAGGGAATGTTAGTTTTCACACACGAAGTGATATTTTTTGGATAAAGCCGAAGGCGAGGGTCAGAAATACCATGAGGATGCAAAAATCAACTTGTCTGAACTTGGCCACGTGTCGAATATTATTTCTCCATCAGCTGTGTAGGAAATGAAGTCAAAAAATCGGGGGAAAAATCACACTTCGCACAAGAGATGGAAAATGCTCTTTTTCTTGCGTTCAGCCTTTCAATTGAAGAAACTAGAATCGATAAGAATGGATGTAACCTCTACAATACAAAACTCGCATGTTGAAAATCTTAAAATCACTTTATTAATTGGACTACAGGACTCGGACAAGAAATTTTACAACAATAAATCACCTTTAACGCAGACAAAACGTAGTTAATATCATCGAAGTAGTATGAGCTCACCACGCAGTGAGTGCGTAGTTGAAGATATTTTATGAGTAATAAATAAGGTCTGGTTAGGAAAACATGGATGCATTAAAGTACCTATGCAGAAAGATTCGAGGTAATAATACTCTTTTTAAATGCTCGTATGATTGGTACTCAATTCGGCATTTGAAAATTCTTTATGCTCAAAGCACGCCCATTTTGTATCAATCAATTATCATCAGGTACCACAATAACGATTTGTATTAAAATTCACACAATTGCATATATAGTCTCAAGATTTGTATCAAAGTATATATAAATGTATGGAAAATTTTGCAAGTGTGATAACTTACTCTTGATAGTAAGAATGAAAAGTCATTTAAAGCGCGCAGTAACGCAAAATGAATCAGTATAAACAAATCAATTCAATACTGTATTTTTCAACGCGACAATCGTTGAGTGTGTGATTCTAAACAATCAAGAACGTCAGAAAGCTGTTCGGCACAATAATCAGGTACGATGGATTCCTTTGGATTATTTTGTAGATTTTCCAAGTCTTCTTTGGTAGTTACACCGGACATGACCAGCAGCGTCGTAAAACCACATCGTTTGCCAAGAAGAATATCCGTGTTGAGACTGAAATAGAGTTTGCGATTGGTTTATGACCAATGAATCAACTCAAGTAGCTTGAAATCAACGGAATATTTCATTATGAGATGATTGATGGATGCTCATAACTTTCCACGACGTTCAACATTCATTTGTGGCTTCAACATTCAATTGCATGAAAAAATTGGAATATATACGATAGATCAGAGTTCAACCGAGTGTGATCTATGAGGAGCTCGTACGTCAAAACTGATTTCAAAAAGTACAGAGAAGAATTTGTGTTTTATTGTGTATACTATTTGTCAAGTGCAATCCCCTTCCCCCGGCCCCGAGAATTATCCAGAAAGTGATTGACATTAATTAGGAGATAGAACTAAAATTAAGATGTTCATCCAGAAACAGCAATGGTAAAACGACGTTGAACTGATACATAAAACATTGAATCGACATCTATTTCAATGTCTGCAGAGTTACCGTTCACAAAGTTATCCGTAAATTTTGAAATTTCAAATTATATATCAATATTATCTCCCAGTGTCTATAAAATTGATGGAAACTCTAAATCTTCAATGAATGACCCGAAAGTTGTAATAGTATAGAAATAACTCACTTGTCGCCAATCATGAGAGTTCGCGATGGATCAACGTGATATTTTTGTTTGATCACTTGACTGACAAAAGTTTCGGGCTTGCCAAGAACTGTGGCTTTTCTGTTGGCTATCGCCTCGATCGCTCTCAAGAAGCAACCAGCACCTGTAAAAGAAATCAAATTTCCATTCAATTTAAGAGATGAGAAATATTACTGGAAATTGTCAGTTGGAGCCCCACTATCTGCAGTACATTACTATGTATCTTGTTGCAGAAACGCGGTTTTTTTACCGAAAGGATAACTTTAATAGACAGTTTAGACGAGGTTTTCAGCGCAAATTTGGGAACCAGATCCGTTTTCGGTTCAAAACGTGTAAGATATTTGCAAAGTTGAAACACTTGCCTGGATATCGACTGGCGCAGGGTGAGGGCCTTTCAACGTCCGGATTAGTGCCAATAAAATGCACTTCGGGATCATGGGCATACGTCGCAGCCTTGACGAGTTTTGGGTAGCTGAAGTGTTTGTCGAAACCTACGACAACGGCTCCGACTTCTGGATCCTTTTTGAAATTAAAAAGTGTGTCTAGCTCGTCACCCTCCATCAGGTCCGGCTGAAATTTTGAAAGTCAGAGTTTTTATGTAACCATGAAATCTCATTTCGAGCATCCAAAAACTTCCATTCAACCACACGTCATGCATACGCGCGCGCACACTCACGTATGTACAATACATAGACTTGTTCTACAAAGATCGGAACCACACAAATTTTTTCAAGAGACTGTTCTTAGACCAAAAACTTATTTTTAAAAAAGCCTGATAGAACCGAACGCATAGCTTGTGAGAACCCCGCCGGCTCAGAGTTTCCCAATTGATGAGAATAGGTAACAGAGCGATAGGATCATCAATACCTCGCCAGTTGCACATGATAACAATCTTTTTATGGGTTGTTCCACGCCCCCTGTTCCAAAGTTACCCCACCATTGACGGTAGATATTGTAGATTCTATAAAATTTCAATAAAATGGAAGAACTTGTTCGATTCGTGTACTCCGCATTGATTGAGAATTTGAATGAAATAGCTCTCAATTTAATCATGGATGCAGATAAATATGATATACTTGATTTGAGGGAGATCTGCTGTTCCGCTTCAATCTAAAGCTTGTCGTTCACTAATTGCTATTCAGATTCTAACTATTGCAAATACTCTTGATTGTGCTAGATTGGAGAACAAAGACAATAATTTTTCCAAAAGTACTGACTTCTAGGTTGCTGGGGTCGCTGAGTGTCAGCTCGGCCGATCATCGAAGTTAAGCATCGTTGGGCGCGGTTATTACTTGGATGGGTGACTAGCCATCTCGGTCTAACCAACCTCGGCTTGCTGACTTTTCTGATCGATTAGATGACACTTTCACCTCAGCAACGTGAGCGGTAGGCACGAGATGTTACAATTGCGATGTTCATGCTCACGAAAAGTGGCGTGAACACCGTAAATGTATTAGTATGATAAATGTGCCGAACTCTCCGGAGCAGATATTCTTCCTTCAAGAGTTTTCCCTCGCTCCGCGGGCATGATTCCCGGGTAAATGGGGAGAAATATTAGGTTTTTACTACTAGGGAGGAACTAGAAGACGCGTTTTACTCCCGGTTCACGTGGCGTAAGTGACGCGAGTTTTCGTTCCATCATAGTAAGAAGTATAATACGCAACTGGGAACTAAAGAGGACAACCATCTCCAGGGTTTTCATCGCCCTCGGCTGCGCCTCGAGCACTAATACACACCCGGGAGGGACTCGTCCTCTTAGACTCCCTAGTTGCGTAATGTACTATAGGGTGAGGGGGTGGATCTCAACAAAACGCGCGAGATCCACCCCGATTAGATAGTCCAATGACTGACGACGATCGTTGAACTAGTGGAAAAATTTTTCCAAAAATAACCTGCATAAAAAGGTGGGAACGCCAGAATTTGAGCAACTTAGAAATTCAACCCAGCTCTGCGTCTGGAAATGGCTGTCGTCGCAGTAAGAGATAAGAAGAGCTTCAGAAACTGAAAAAATGCTAGCAACACACAATTGAGGGAGTGGGTGGGAGAAGGGCGTAATTGCAAAACGGTCATTTTGAGACAATCAATAAAAACTTAATAAAAACCGCTAGAGTCATAATTTTACGAGTTGACCTGACTTATTTCAAAGAAGATAGCATTCTCGGAATAGCCCAACCCGAGCCAGGGGATAGAATTTGATTTTGAGCTTCTTTTAGCAATTTCAAAAAATGCAATTACGCCCTTTTTCCGAATACAGGGTCAAATTTCGGCCTTTCTTCCTTAAAAAAAGTAGAATAAAATCTCGAGGTCAAGTCCAATCGTCTCCAAATTTCTTGAGAGTGTTCCTGGGCATGTTTTGAAAGATATCTGATTGCTAGGAGGTGTTGATTCATGATCCACAATTCTATGGGCACGAAAAGTCTCCATGAGTCGTGAGAGAATGACGATAAATTTTTTTCACTAGGGAAAGGTAAAACACTTCATTTGGAAATGAGAACAACATGTTGTCATCGTAATATTGGGTGGAAAAGCATTTCCAGGCTCGAGAGAATTTTTATAAAATTTTTTCTCGGTAAATAGGCCCTTTTACCAGATCCACCCTCACTTACGCCCTTTTCAATCTATTCAGTTAGGTACTTGACCCCTTTTTTCATATCCTGTTCAGCTGTGCAAAAAGTTATTCCCTTTTGAAATGTTTTGGCTGCAATTAGGCCCTTTCTGAAAACAATGATCGTAGTTACGCACTTTTAAGATTCTATCATAGCAGTTACGCCCTTTTGAAATTTCATCATGTCAGTTACGCCCTTTTAAAGAATTTTACAGTTACGCCCTTTTTGTAATCAATGGTGTCAGAAAAAAATTTTGTCAATCAAATTAAAGAAATCAATCAAAAATTCCTTATCAATTTGAAATTTACATTTGCTGATCCCTAAAACTCTAAATTGGCCGAAATTATATCCATCGGGGCCGAATTGAACTCGTACTCCGTAGCAGTGGGTGTCATCTGCTTTCGAAGATGCACAGGACTCGCGGAGGCTTCGCATCTGTATTTTCCACGCGCCACGGCGCGATGCTCCAAAAAGGGCGTAAGTACAATCATTTAGCCGATGAAAATGGCTTAAGCTCCATTACGCCCTTTCATCGGGCAGATAAAAGGGCGTAATGGCGGTTACGCCGTATTATCTGCCAGACGGTTTTTGGGGTATCACGAAAAACGGATATCGGGGAGTGGTAGATCTTGGTACAGAGGCTCAAAAAAAGCGGTATCCGGAAAAATGGCATGATGGCAGTTACGCTCTTTTTCCACCCACCCCCTCCATTGTATTTGAAAATCATCAAGATAAACTGGGCAAGACTTGCAATATATCTTGATGAATATTAAGTCCCATACTAATGTAATTCTTCAACTGAATTATGAATGCCAAACGAGAAATTACAAGTGATTTTCGTTCTCTTTATTGGCATTTTCGGCTTTTGAATGATGTATTATTGACGATTTCTCGGAGAATTGATCATACAATCAATTACATTTTCTCGGCATTCCCATCCTCGATGAATTTTTGCGTCAAAATGTACATATTTCGATGAATAAATTCAATTTTGAGGATTTTGATGAAAGCAAATTCAAAGATTCTGATGATCATTCGGACCGACTTTTAAGAGTCAATAAGACTGTTCCACCTGATTGAGCGCAATCGATGGGATTGAACGAGGATGTTGATAGCTTACGAGAAAGGGAATTTTAAAAACAATTCAATTATTTATTCAACAAAAAATTTTCTAAGTCTTGATTGCACAAGAAACATCCCGGAAATTTTCGGGATTAACCATTGTGCAACCTTTGAAAAACCGTTGAAACGTCCCAGAAACGTGCTAGAAACTTTGAGACAACAGACATCTCGTAGACATTTTACGTTGCTCAAACGTTCCACCTACGGGATTTCCGACTATTTGCGGAACGTTCCAACGTTGCGATTGCAACGTTCCAGAAACGTTGAGGCAACATTCACTGTTTAGTGGGTCACGTGCTTGCAGACATTCTTCATGTCGTTTTAATTCGAAAATCCAAACATGCTATTGATTACAGCTAGAATAATATGAGATTGAGTTTCCTAATTTTGCTGTGAATTTTTGGAAGATCCTCAAATGTGTGCACGCGTTTTATTCAAAGATTATATGTAGCGCCGTGGAAAAATTCGCGTACAGGCAGCATGATCGAATAAGTGTATACGAAATGGCACGGAAATGATCTGTATATATGATGAGTGTATAGAATGTTTGACCATGAGATTAGACATCGCGAGATCACGTGTAAACGCTCTCTAAGAAATTCCGGGCTATAAATCTCTGAACAAGAGAGAAGACACGCGTTTAGATAATTTCACTTTGTCTCGTTCGATTTGATGGCTTGTAATTAACAACGAGATCACTGAGCTATCATTCCATCAATGCTTTTGTACTTTCCCATTCAATTATATTGATAATCATCGAATATGGAGTATTATTATAGAGCTTTTCAAAGGAACATATCGATTACGACATTTTTTTCGGTAATATCCAATCAATATTTTGAAAGTTAGTGTAACACTTTAAAGTTGTGCCCTTCGATCCCGCGATGTTAATTCTTAAAAGGAAATATCAAAATTGAAATTTTTTTGGTAATATTGACATAGTATTTTAGAAATTTGTGAAACTTTGTACCTTTTTAATCTCAATTTTAATAGATGCTACTTACGCCAACACCTGTGTGTCGTATTCCTTGCGCTTCGAGCTCTTGAGCGATTCCTTCGCTTCCAACAATGTAGACTTTTTTCTTGAAGTTCAATTGTTTCAAGTATGTTGCTGCTAGATACGATGAGCACAATATCTCCTCCTGTTTTGAAAAAGTCCCCATTCAGTCACGTACGTTTTTTTTTCAATGCTAATTCTAACATAGTTGTTACCGATACCGAAAAGCTAAAAGAATTTTGCATGAGTCTCTGTCATCATCAATACTTTCATTGTAAAATCAACTAAAGTTGGATAGCGGCGTTTCTTTCATCTTTTGCGTGATTGAAAGAGGTGAATATGCATCAGTGTTCTAATAAGAATACTCCCGATCTTTCCAAAATTTTAACGTATCATCGATTTCATCTGTTCAAAATCAATGTTTTGGAATATTCCAAACTCAACAGATGACTATCGATTATAATCAATATAATTCGTACTTGAAAGGTTGAATACGCCACGAAAGGTAAAATCATTGGTAAAATTGTAACTTATTGATTTTTTGTGCAGAAAATAGCTCATTTGTGTATGTCACCAATCTTCCCATATCGGATATGGGTAAAATTATTCAGTCTGGAAAATAGCTTGAATTTTGTGCGAAGTCATTACAACATTATTTTCTCACATTGGGTAAGATGAGTGGATAAGGCGAATCGATTGAGCTCGGCTATTTCGGGAAAATTATTTTGGTTGTTCAGTCATGTTTCGTGGTTGGTTTATTTATTCGTACTATTTTTCTTGTATGTGAAACTATTCCTATCAGAACATGAGCGAATCTCTTTGATAAATGGATTTTGAATCAAACCCCAGAAGATGACAAAAATTGTTTGATAATCTGGAGCGTAATATTTTTTATTGAAAAATAATTATTCGTATTTCATTTTGCTTATTCTAGATATTTGATGTTTGAGTGATAGCGGGAATTTTTAAACTTGTCAAAGTTTATTAGTTGCTCGCATCTTTTCTCAACAAACAAACGTTGGAAAGTGTTCGGCCACACTCATAATTTTGAGCCAACTTTAAATTTCCAGTTAAAACTGATGGAACGATCAGCAAGTGATCATTATCACATGGATGTGACGGAAAATTTGTGAAGATTTGAAAACTGACAGACGCCCGGCACTTTTTTCTTTCATACAACTATGAATAAAAGAAACTCACCTCTGTTGCATCATACGTATGACTTTTGCATTTTGCGACCAATTCACTCCTGGTCTTGCAATTATTATTTGTGATGTAGAAGAACTTTTTTCCCATTTGTTTAAAATTGACGACAGTTTCCGGAGAACCTTCGATAACGTCCATTTCTCTCCATAATACACCTATACTTGGAAAAATTGTATTTTATGAAAGAAAGTTTTTTCAACTTTGATGCGTGTGTTCAATTTTGCGTGATTAGACGAAAACATAATTGATAGATTTGTAACGAGGTAACCGTCTATTACGATTACGAAGCGAGTGACGTCCATGTAATGCGTCTTCCATATTATTCTTGCCATTGGCCTCTCAGAATTCGTAAAAATTGCATCATATTAGTAAGTATAAGAAAAGGACACGCTTGCACCAAGTGTCTAACTAAATGTTGTAGTTTTTATACTTTTCAGTTGATTTTTTTCTCAATAATAATCAGGAATTTCGATTCGGAGATAAGAACAACAAAACAGACAAAAAAGAAGCTCGAGCATTTTCACTTCGTTTTGATTTCAATTGGATATAAGTGGGTCTTCGGAACGGATTTCTTATAAATTCACATGGCTTAAAGATTTTGAAAAATTTGCGTATAATCCAAAATTCTAGAGATTCAACGAAACCATCTTTTTCAGAATTTTTATTTTCTAAAACTCTTATAAGAACCAAACTGTTGAAATTCAAGTTTCAATTATGAAATGTTTCATCGAACAAAATGCCGAGAAAGAATAAAATTGCGAATGCAATTATCTTCAGGTGTCAACGTCATAAAGAAAGAAACGAATTGTCACTTTAGTTTACGGAAAAAAGATACAAAGATAAATGTTAAACTAAAATAAGCTTCAGTGAAAAGTGCACAAAGGCATAATTAGCGCTCTTTGTTTCTTGACCGAGCGTAATCACCCAAAAATACTTTCAGAACTAAAAATTTTCAAAACCCAATAGTAAAATGAGGAAGGTTCGCACTGGGAGAATTGAATCAAATATAACTAACCATCACAATCAGACAGGACAACGTCGAAAGAGTCAAAAAATTTTCGAAACTGTTCCGCACTCAAATTCTTCAGGTGCTTGCAAGCATCTCCGTTCATAACAACTGATGCCATTTCGCGCTTCTTCTAACAGAGCTTTGAAATACGAACTGATGATCTACTCGGTCTGGCGTCGCGGGTACGACTAAGCTTTTAAAGAACTCGCTTTCTCGCGAGAGTAGAGTCAGAACGGCAAAATTGTCGCGTGCGTATATCAAAAACACTTATAGCGAGGGTGGCGGAAATTCTCCGCTTAGCGAGCACGTGTTCGGCCTATCACCTATTTTATAGCCAATTCGCTCTTGACCATGCTCTCAACGCGTGCTATTGAACTTTTCGCATTACGCAAGCTGCTGTTTGATAGATTTTCTTTCTTTTTCTCAAACTTGATCGTTACACGTGGATAGAATGTTGTTTATTGCAGATGACGGGTTTTTCTCTTCACAAAGAAAATTTTTTCAATTCGAAAAAGGATTCTCTTTATTCTTTACATCCTCTTTCTTCTTCTTGTTTTGTTCGAATCAATCTTTTCCTATTTTTTTTTATTTACATTATGACATAGAGCGAGGCTTTGAGCTACGCTAAGAAATGCGAGAGGTAGGATAATAGTCCATAAACATACAGTGTTAAAAGTAAAATTTGACTGTGTTTGCCTCTCGTTTGAATTGTGCAGTTTCGAGCTTGATTGGACCGACCAATCACGTGCAACTCAATGGCAGCAATGAAGTGTTTGATATGAGTTATTTACATGAGGTGACATTTTTTGGGCTATTTTTTTGCTTGGGACTTGAGCTTTTGGAGGAAAGGCAAAAGATCTCCGAGAGTGTCTGTGTAGTAGTTGGGCACAAGATCTTGCTCCTCTTTGAGGGGAGACTTTTGCCATTTTTCAACCTCTTGGACAGTCGTCACACCGGATAAGACTAGAAGAGTTTTGAAGCCACATCTCGTGCCAAGAAGGATATCGGTGTTTGCTCGATCTCCGATCATGAGGGTGCGCTTCGGATCTACGTTGTATTTTTTTCGTATCACCTCTGATACGTAAGGCTCCGGTTTTCCCATTATCAAAGCTTTTCTCATTGCGCAAGTTTCTATGCAACGTACCAGACTTCCGGTGCCTGCGAAAAATTTGAAATGCTTTCGATATTTTGGATTTGTAATTAATAACAGTTACTCAAACTTTTCATCATACCTGGTATGATGATATGATTGTCTAAAGGAAAACTTTCATCTGTATTTGTGCCTATGAAATGAACATTGGGATCCCTCAAGTATGAAGCAGCTTTTGCCATCTTTGGGTAGCTAAAATGTTCATCAAATCCTACAATCACAGCTCCTACTTCTGGGTCCTTTTGGATGTTCATACTTGCTACATCTTTCTGTATTGGATCTGGTCCTGTTCCAAAGTGTTTGATACCAACTTGGTCTAGTTCTTGAGTAAGGCCTGTAATTAGAATGGATTCCATTATTTCAATGAGTATGATTTTCTCATATGTATCCAAAATCAATGCAAACAAACCAGATTTGCCAATAACATAAACTTTTTTGTTAAAGTTCAAGCTTTTAAGATAATTTGCAGCTAAATTAGCAGTGCACAAGATTTCATCTTCTGTTGCCTTAAAGTTTAAAGTTTTGCATTTTTCTGTAAACTCTTTTCTAGTTCTTGTACTATTGTTTGTGACGTAGAAGACTCTTTTTCCTAAATCTCTGAAGGTATTCATTACTTCCGCAGAGTTGGGTAGTCCAGTCATATCCACCCACAAGACTCCTAGAACATCAACATCAAAGTCAGACAAGTTTTCTGCAAATAAAAGTGTACCAGACTTACCATCACAGTCAGATAAGACTGTATCAAATGAATTCAAAAATTCATTGACTTGTTCTTCACTAAGATCCTTCAAGTTTATGGCAGGCATGTTGGGTATGTGTAATCTCTAGAACAGAAGTAATAAGGAGAGATCAGGGACTATGATCCGCTTGTTGCTAATGAATGAAAAATAAGTTCAAGGTTGTATGTTATCTGACAGCAAACATCACAAAATTGATCAAAACTCGTCCAAGGAAGTATCCAATAAATATCAGTGATGCAGTCAAGACCAAAAATCATCTCATTCACTAAGATTTGAGCTTCCTAAGGGGTTCTTTGCGGTGAAATCCAACCATATCAATCGAAATAAATTATCTAATGTCACTGGTGAGACACATATAAGAGCTTTGATGATTCGATGGGGCAAGGAAAAGTTACTTCTACAGGGAGTTTGGTATCACACCTGCAATTAGAATTATATTAATGTGTATAGATCAAAGCCACCTAAGCACATGCTGTATCACCTTAATTTTCAGTTAAACTTACGAGGTAACACTCGATAACAAGCTATAATAAACTACATGAATATCCATATACGTACCCTCACTGTCTCCTTCCTGAATCTTTGTTCAAATTTGCACAGATTGAAAAAGAAACGAGGAGGAGTGATAAGGCACATGAACTTGTGTACACTACAATGAACTAAATAAAGCTAAATGGAATGATCGTCCGGCTTGTGGCCGTGAAAAATCATGGTCTGATGCAGCAGACGCTGATGCGTGCGCATTCGGATCTATTTTAATCAACCGCGAAGTTTTCAAGCTTTTTGAAATTGTCAAATGAAAATTATCATGATTTTACCTATGGATTTTACTGTATAAATTTAACCACAAAAATCGAAAAATTATACATTAGCACTTCAAAGTTCATGAGGGCCTCACCTGAGTAGAGAAATAAAGATTTCGTAATTGACGGGCTTGATCAAAATGTTTTAGAGAGTCGAGGGCTAGTTGTGTATATAATTTCAGTTAATGTAAACGAGAATTTTTGCGAACTGATGACTGAAACTCACTTGGAATTGGAACTGTGCAGAAGTGAATTATTTTTAAAAAAATTAAAAAAACTTCCGCAAACTTCACAACTTGGTCGGTAATGTAAATAACTGCAGTACCATATCTAGCAATCAGCTGGATGCTGGATCGTGTTTACGTGAACTTGTGTACTTTATACCAATTTTGCAAAGTTTGCAAGTATAACTTATCCCGTAACAAATTTCATATTCTTAATTTGATAGACAGAGATATCACAAATCTTCAAAAATGTCGTATATGTTAGCTCATCTCCACAATGGCTGGCAAGTCGACCAGGCAATCTTGTCAGAGGAGGACCGAGTTGTGGTAAGCTAATTTCATTATTCTATTGAGTGATGTTCCATATTGTAGTATATCTCATTATTTGAGCCAGTGACTTTTATTCTGTTCAAATATTCGTATACTTCATCATGAGTGTAGGCAACTTTTGACCAAAGACACAAACACTTTTTTGAGGTTACCCACTATCATCATAATTGCTCCCTTGTTGTCTTTTTTCTTGTAATTCCTTCCTCAATTGACTTTAGTTAGAATGGAAACTATATTTGGCTCACCTTCATACTTAGTCTCTATTTCTTTAGTTATTCACGACAAACTTTTTATGTCTAGGTCATCAGATTTGGTCACGACTGGGATCCTATGTGTATGAAGATGGACGAGGTCCTGTACAATATTGCAGAAAAAGTGAAGAACTTTGCGGTCATTTACCTGGTCGACATCACAGAGGTACCTGACTTCAACAAAATGTATGAATTGTATGACCCTTGCACCGTGATGTTTTTCTTTAGAAACAAACACATTATGATTGATTTGGGTACTGGTAACAACAACAAAATTAATTGGACTCTAGAGGATAAGCAGGAAATGATCGATATTATTGAAACAGTCTACCGAGGAGCTAGAAAGGGTAGAGGTTTAGTTGTTTCTCCCAAAGATTACTCTACCAAATATAGATATTAATTTTGTTGGGCTTTTTGCTTTGACATGTGGTCGGGAAATTTGTTTTATATTAAAACAAAAATCTGTGAAACTATCTCATTATAAGTGTAGGTCTTTGAATGATTAGGTATTTAGAGAAATTAATGTTGCTGTGAACGATTTTTCAATGAAATTAGACTCTTATCTTTGGGTATCCATGTAAAGAGTGGAATGGCACTAAGACTTGGATTTAATCAAGAAATATTTAACGAAGTGTTATGCACCTCATAGCTATCATGTACATAAAAAATAGAATAAATTCATGTCTGTACCATGCTAAATAATTTCTCAGAGTACTTTTTTTATTTTGAGTCCTTTTACCTCCAAAGCATGGTCGTTGATCAATCCTAACTATTCCAATGCTGTTACAGAACAGCTGATGGGCAAGTGCAAGGTCATTCAACAATATCAATCATCAATATTCTTCATTAAATGGTTGGATATATATCACGTACTATGCGCTACATCACTTGTATGGGCGAAACAGTATACGATTTTTTTTTATTTCTTACTCATTAGGATACGATCTCTTTTCAGCGAGAAAAAGATGGTATTTTTCCGTCATAACATTCATTCGTCCCGACGACTATGAATATTGTAGGTAGGTATACCTGCAAAATAACTAGCCTACTCGAAAATAAAATTCGACTCGCTTAAAATTAAGTATCGCATAAAAAAAAAAAATTTACCATCCCGTGATTATAGTTCCTCATTAGGCGAAACAAGATTAGGTATCATGCTCTAAAATCATGTTCGCTTGATACAATTTTTTCAAAGATTGATCTGAATCTAAATGGAAAAAGTGGCATTAATCAACCACGTGCTTCAATCATCTTTCGAGTCCAACGTAATAATTATTCCGATATTGGATAGCCACGTTGTAACTTCAAATCTTAGAATAAAGATCCACGCACACTCGGCATGCGTGAAATTTTCCAATCTATAGCCGCACGATAACTAGTCAATTAAAGTGACAGTAAATCAGGAATCTTACACTCAAGGTCGATCGCGCAAAGTAACCAGTTTTTTTTCCGTGTGGGTGTCGATTAAATTCAACGAAACTCTGTATCTTGAATTAAAAAATCACGAGTTCCTCTCGTGATTTCTATTGTTTTGTTTTATAATATAATTTCTTCGACGCGATTTTGATTGTTGCCGATAATTATTAAGAGCCTTGACCCAGAGAGATTGACCGAACATCTATCATTAAGAATAGTTGATGACAATGCGGAACCTGGGAAGCCAAGTTTTCTTGCTATAAGGACCTTTTTAAGCGTTGAAGACGGAAACTGTAGATAATTGATTGAGTATAACAATATTTCGCCGTTTTTGGACGCAAGGAGACCCTTACTGCAAAAAACCTGTTTCCCGGGCTCATTCTCTCTCGGGCTATCTTGATAGTAATTTTGTATTGTCTAATTTGAAATGTGCGATTAGTAAGAAAAAGTTCGTATAATTTTATTGGCTAGGGATGGTGCACAAACCATATGGACTCGTTTTAGGCTATTTTTCACCACCCACCTACCCCCATATGGTTCAATATTGCATTTCGTTCAACCACTCACCCCCCCCCCCAAAAGCCATATGGTTCTACGAAATTTTTTCCCCGAAGATTGAACAGTTTTCGGGAGATGAATTTAGACTACTCTGATAGGGTCGATTGCATCATGATTTATTTCAATCGAATTTACTACTACTAGAATTTACGATACACTGTTATCAAACGTAGTGAAGGGTGAAGTTAGCCACTTGTGCAAATAATTGATGACAGGGAATACATTTTCGACAAAATACGTGTGTAGCTCAAAGTTTACTATTACATTCTGAACCGTGTTAATGTTTTGAGTGCATCAGCTCTTTACGTTTCTTGCTGCCAAAATAAGCTCCGCATATTCTGCAAAGACGGCTCTCTCAATACTAACGATTCTCATCAATACTAACATCAACGAGAGATTACATACCTGTTTTGGGTGTAGTCCCAGCAAGAAACGATCCTTTTTAGCAATAATTTTGTCTAGTCGTGCTATCTCCTGTTCGACGTTATTTGGGTACTCCTTTTTGTCATTTTTGAAGCCATTCCACCTCTCATCTACTTCGTTTTTCACCTTCTGTTTGTTCCATCCGGAAGGAAAACCACCTCGACATGCCGCGTAGAAACGATTATATCGATTGTCTTTCGAGGACTTTTTATCGTTCACTTTAGACATGATGTGGTCACCATGAATCTTGGATTCTGACTGACTGTCGACGATGGTGTAGACATACTTTGAGCAGCGTCTCACCGCAACAACCATCGGATCCGGAAGGTATTTTATAAACATCTCGAATCACGAAAAATTCTCCCAAGAGTTCAAAGTTTATAGCCCGGCGTATCGACCGAGCTTTGTGCGAATGTTGTGGTGTAAGTGCTTGTTATATAAGTTTTTGTACTCTGGACATGGAATTTCATATCATGCCACTTGAGCTCGTTTATGCGGACGAAATAATAAAGGAAGTGAGGAAAGGATCGGGCAAGAGATTATGCTACAGACGAGTCAAAACCAAAACGCACTATACTTGATGTTGCGAGAACGATATCAAACACGGCTCTCATTGTGATGTGATCAAATTTCAACCTCAGTTAAAGCGCGCCTTGATTGAGCCCGGACGAACTTCGATAAGATATCGTCAAAGACCTTTGAGTCTCTTGGTGCGCTCTGACCTTATATGGCTATATGGTTTTTGAATGGCCCTCTAGTTAGAATTTTGAAAGGAAAAAGAAACTGTTCAATTTGATTTGGCACTAGTGATCATCCGTCATCGTCCTATACGTAATTTTTAGTGATCTATCCACATCTATCTCAATTGAGATCTCCATAGTGATGAAACTTGTAGAGAGCCCTCTTGGGTTCTAAAATACACAATGATCCGTATAAATTGATGCAAACTGCATCGTTAAAAATCCAATCAAATTTTTTGATCCATTTAAACACACCTTTCTTGTACAGGGATCCCTCGTTATCCACGGGAATTCGGTCCCAGAAAGGTACCGCGAATAACAAAACCGCAGATAAAAATACCTATTGGTCTTATGGGAAATAGGGGGTTCCGTTCCACTGAGTTGGCACATCGCCAGAGACGTGATAATCTATCAATGATACATTGAGTAGAATAGTTTCTATGGAAGCATTTTGCAATATTGATGAATAAAAATAAAAACATCGAATCTTCGAGGTAGAAGGGGGAATGAGTGCCCAAACCTCCAAGAAATCTATCAGATACTGCTTCAAGGCTATAGGATAAATCAGTCATCTTCGACAGTTTTGCCGGTTTTGTGTATTAATCTTGTGCATATTCTCGAATTGTTGCCCTGAACTATTAAACTGATATTTTCAGTCATTATGAGGTCATGAGTCATTGCCGAATTTCCGATCCACAATTCAAGGTCTATCATCTCAACAATCATTATGAGTGCTCATGTGCATCATGGAAGAGACTTCTTGTCGGTGCATGGCTCAAGTGCAAGTTCTTAAACACTTTTGTAGCGTAAGTTGGTCTGACTGAGAGAATCTGAGATTGAGTACATATCTCATTCCATGTGACCACGGATCATTGAATACAGGCAAAGGTGCATGAAATTAAGATAATTTCCGAGCAGTAATGACCATGGACCTGCGGATAACGAAATTCAGCCCACTTATAACAAGGGATCAACACAAAGCATCGATTCGCGGATGCTAAGAACCGCCGATAATAAATCCGCAGATAACGAGGGATTCCTGTCCCAGATGTTGTTTACTAACAATATCGACGAAGTTTGAATCTGATTACCGACAATACTAATTGACTATCTAAACAAAATCGTGATTGCTACAGTTAGATTTTCTTGCTTGGTCACCAACACTTCTATATGATATGTAAATTCCGACGATCTCAAATGCGGGACATAAATTTTTTTTGCAGTTTTCCGTTGTTTGGGTGCCGTCAAAATCGCAAAACTTTGTATTTGCATCTCGCTCATAAGGTCCCTTGCTTCCGAGCGATTAGGTATTACCCTCGCGCAACCAATCGTTCAGAAGCGAACTGTGCCAAAATCTCATCAACTCGGGTCGAAATGGAAATTCTCGAGTGTTTTGTGATTCAGAGATGATCCATTGATTCTTCAATACTGAGACGCAAGAATTCCATCCGCAGTTTTGTAAATCCACACAAATATAGATCCTCGCTCAACTTCACCTTAATTTCTCTGTGAAACCTCTGATCTTGATCGAAAAATCAGATACTTCACATGAACAGGTTCAAATAAACACCAATTTCTTCATATTTTCAATATCACGATCCTCCGTTACCGGAAGCTCATGTCTGACGCCAAAAAGACGTATGGGAAGTAAGAATGGTTCTCTATCTTGGGAATATACCGCCATTTATTCAAAATTATGAATATAAAAGCTTTAGAACTAAAACTAAAGACTTACACTGAAACATTTTCTGAAATATGCAATTTCTCCAATATAAATACAAGGCATTTAGATTTCATAGAAAATATCACACAATGAATATGTACAATTTCAGAGAACTCATTATCAGGAAGAATTATATAATATTTCAGTCCCGAGTACTTTACAGCTATATACAATTGATTTCATCTACTGGTGAACAATACCATTATAAATTTTACAAAAAATAGTTTTCCCTAAGAATTTTCTGAGATCGGTATTTTTGCACCGATGGCACTTGTGATATTGAATTTGATTGTCATTTCGCATTAGACGAGAAAAATAGTAAAGCAATTTTTTACAGTTGATGCATATTAACAAATATCGATGGCAAACCCGAACTAATTGATTTCGGAGGTAGCCACTTCAAGGCACCGTCGGTTAAGCTACAGAGATGTATCTTTTTCGGTTGAGTCTGAAAAATCGTAGAAATGCGCGTTAGTCTTGCTCAATTACGAATAATTGAAGAGGACATGAAAATGTTACCATTTGTGAGGTAATAACCAGCTTCGTTCATTGTTTGGCTTGAAGAAGGGCGTATGAGCGTTTCCACATTTTCATACAACGAACTTGATGAGCTTTTCGTATCGATTTCATCTATACTTTCTTTGCTAGTGGTAGCTGAAGAATCTCTCTCAGATCCACACAAAGCATATCCCTCGCTGTTGTATCGCCCTTAAAATAAGAGTGAAAAAGAGAGGTGTCTAAAATTCGTAGATCATTAGTGTTTATATAATTCAAGAAATTTGTTTACCCATTCGATTATGATTTGATCGTGTGTCGATAGCGCTCGTTGATTTGCAGTATCTCAAACCTGCAAATAAAACTTTTTGGAAAAAATATTAAATTGTTTTACATTGACTTTGGAAGCATCTTCGTGAATAATGAAAATTATATGAGCAGTACCATTCATCTGGATTTTTGGAGTGGTCTGGGGTGAAGACTTGCACAGAGGTTGCATGGAATCTATAGATGTGGATGAACTATTTTTCCTGACTGAAATGGAACATGAAAATGATACCATTACAAACATGTTTACTTGATATATACTCATTTGATGAAGAAAATGAAGGATGAGGTATAATAATAAGGTAGTGATCATGAATAACGTACAGTGGCTAAAAAGCGACGAAAACAAGACACATAGTGCTCTCAAAAGCGACGAGACACTTATAAATCACTGATATCATACCTCAATGATCAAGTACTTCAAAGATTTGTCGCTTCAGTTCCAGACGATTAAGAGAAAAGAACAATGTAACTGAGCTATCTTATTAATTAGCGGTTAGATTTCTGAGGTAGTTGGTTACTTAAAAGAGTTATTAGAGAAGGAGAGTCGTCTATTTGTTACATACGAGTATCTACACTGTCGACCAATTCTGTACTTGAATCACTTCTCTCTTTCTTCACTTTATTTTTGCAATGAATCGGATCTACGGGCGGAGGTTTACCTACACAACAAAATGAAAATAACGAAAAATCAAATAAAAAATTCAAAGAGACTAAAAATTTGTAAAGGTTTTCACTTACATGTTTTGAAAAAGTATGGATTCTTCAATACTTGTCGTATGCAATTGTAGATATAAGCATACTGACTCTGAAACAACGATAATTAGGTCATTAATAATGAGCTTACAGCTTGTGAACACTTTTTTCAGTGAATAGAAGCTTTCTTTACCTCTCTCTGGACCATATTCAAACGATGCCTTCTTAGTCTGTACACTGTTCCAAACACATCTAACTTTCTATTATCTCTAATAGATTGAAGTAATATATCTACTGCTATGAGGGTTCCAGTTCTTCCAATACCGGCACTGAAAACAAAATTGTTGATGAAATTTCACAAATCGATCGAAATTCAAGTAATTTTTCTTCTGATATTTACCTGCAATGAACTACTGCCAGCCCTTTCACACATGAAAATTGTTTACGGAATATTTGGCAAAAATGAATCATGGCATCGAAATCGTCAGGAACATCGTGATCGGGCCAGTCTTTGAAATACAGATGTGTTATTGTGCGTTTTTCTTCACCCTGTGAATTTAGAATCAATTAAAAATAAGGTGTTTTCACAAAAGTTGCATGAAATTCTTCAGTATGCAACTTATTGTCAAAGTCTTTACCTTCTGTAGAACTAATGTTCGCTGAGTGTACGTCCGATAGTCTAATTCGCTTGTGCATTTTATAGACAAATTTTCGTAGTTGAAAGTCTCTTTTATTGTCGGGAAATACTGATGGCACTTTTCCTGAAAAAAAAACCCGTGACATTGCATAAGTATACTCCTAAAAGGAACAATCACATTCTCAGTGTTATAGAAAATTACTTTTCCTCTCTCCACTAATTGCGTTAACATCAAAATTATTTTAACGTCATACTGATCAATCATCCTCCAAAAATCATACGTTGTATCTTCTTTAGGTCCCTGACAAGCGATATATTCTTCGTGTCCGGAATAGCCCTGAGCAAAATGGATTCAAATTTAAATTAGTCAAATCAAATGCAACTTAGAATTGATGGGGAAAAATATCGATTCAATTTTTACCTTGATAAATGAAGCATTGATATAATCTGTATTGGGATCATCGTCAATAACTTCGAGTTTGACTCTTGAAAAGTCATCTAGAGCAAGGTAAAGTTGAACTCAGTGTGAAATACTTGGAATTATATTTTGTTTTAAATTTGATAAGCATGGAATATTAAAATTATTACTCACATGGCAGAATATCGGAATATCGATTTTTCTTTCTATTAGCTTGCAAACATGCGGTATTACTTGGCATCTGTAAATCGATGCTGAGAGTCTGCAAAAGCTGAAATTCATTGCTAAGCTTTCCAGGACTGTCGGCCAACTGTTGGCAGTGGTTTAGGAATTTTCTGCGCGTAAACGGATTTGGCACCGGTGATTCGGGTATGTTCGACCTGATAAATCTCTGCACCATTCTGAAAATCAAATCACAAAATCAGCTACAATAATCACGTAGTATATCACAGATAAAAGATGAATATTTTGAGCTGCACAATTTTCGTACTTGAATGTGTTCGGCATAGATACTTTTTTTTAGGACTACCACCCGTAGGATCCTATCTCCTATTTTAATCAATAAACGTCGCACTAAACCACTTTATCCACCCACGGCCTCGAAAAATATCCGATTTAAACGCGTAATTATCTACACTACATAGACCAAAGAGTATTTCTAAAACGTCTATCTTCCGCTTCACACAAACTCAACTATAAAAAAGACAACTCACACCAAATAGGTGATTTTCCGTATCATCGCGCGCACACACTAAGCAATTAACGCGATGACGAAGTTTCCACACACAAAACACTATATACACACTAAATTAACGCCTCTACCATCATCATTATTATCATCACTTTCGCTCCCTATCTTTTTTTTTAACACTTAATTCATAAACACAATCGCATTTTGTCACGGATACATTTTGCACACGCGAAACATTTGATAGTATTACACTATACTATTTTACACTACAAGTCGTTCATTCAAAAGTTCCATCACTCGCGAAGTAAACAATTCATTTGATCATTCGCGGACGCAGATAATATACCTCCGCTCATCAAGCGATCCCGATAGGAACTAACTACGTTGTGTCAGACGCGTTTTATTGTATATAATACCAAAGAGCGAAACGACATTAGTGATGATGATGATGATGATGATGGTGCTCGTTAGAAACTGAATAATAGAAAAAAATATCGCGTCTATTATCTTTTAACAATTTTTCGAAACACTTGTTCATGATAACAGATTGTTACTTGTGTAAATTTTGATTCATAAGATTTCAAGGTCATTACAATTTTCTTTCGATTGTCACGAAAGAAAGAGAGAGAAAGATTGAGATTCACCTTCGACTGGTGCGCTTAAAAATATCCATGACGGTAAAGAAGAAGAAGAAGAAGGAGTAGGTATGAGTGTGCGGGCGACTATCTCGTGGCAAAGACTGAATTGATGTTTCGTGACTCATATTATGAGCTTTTAGTCGCGTGTGCGAAGCATACAGGTGTATATAGGTGTATACACATGCTAAATATATACAGGTGTGCGAGTGGGCAAAACTTCCAATATTGAATTTTTATATGTTTGATTTGATGTGGCTTGATGTGTTATAGATAATTAGCAGCTTACAGTCTTGGAGAACAGCGTTTCACTAGAAGCATTAGAGTTGTCACCATGCCGATGCTCAGGATACCTAGGACTACACCAAGGACTAGACTCACGTTCAATTCACGATCTGGAAATTGAAAAAAAAGGGTTAAGTATTTTGAAATATTTTCAAGTCTTTGAGAAAAAAATTCCCAAGGAGAAATGAGAGTGTCGGATGGCATAAATTTTGAAAATTTCGGAGAAGTTATTCTAGATTTTTCCCCCCTTATTTTACACATCTCAGATCTTATCAACTTTATATAGACACTGACCAATTTTGGTATATGGAACAATTTTTTTTACAATCAGACAACGTTATTTTTTACCAAATTAGGCGAGAGAAGCTGTAATTAAGTGTTTTGTAAATTTTATGCTTTTTACCTCTAGAATGTTTGTTTAATCAATTTTCGGTATCATTTCTGTGGGATTTTTGATCCTTGTAGGATAAGCTAGATTTTTTAATTTTTCAGATTTTCCAATCCGACTATACAGTGTACATCAAAGCGATTACCATTTCTTTGTTACCGGCTATGTCCACTTTTATGGATATTAGTGTAGAAAGGATTAAAACATTCTAACGAGGCTAAAGTATAATATTTTGTTGAACCCAGTGCCGATTGATTTTCACAGAGATTATAAATGTATAAAATTCTGACTTCCTGGGAGTATCACTTGCGTTTCCAATGTGTAATACAATAAACTATCAATGTGCGCATCCTTATGCAAGTATATCCATTATTGCACGATATAATATCCACAGTTTTGGTATTATCGAGGTCGAAACTTGTATAGTGGACTGGGGGAGAACTAGATATGCTGTTTTTCTATGGTACGATATACCTATATGCTCATTAGAGATTACTCACGAGATTTCGAGCTGATAAATTGATCTGTCATTAATTTCTCGTGAAACGAGCCAGGACAAGGTCGCTTTCATTGTGTTGCATGATTTTTATTGAAAAGCCTCGTTCAAAGCTATAAAATCGTGGTGTTTGCGGCCGCAATTTTCTCAACTTGATCACGTGATTGGGAGCCAGGGACAGTAATATTTGTACCTCTTCGACTTAATGAGATTGAATTTTTCTTTTTGTTTGAGCTATTGAATAGTTTGTACAAATTTTGCCAAGTGATTTCATTATTTCTGTTTAATTTCTTCAATTTATATAAACTTGTCTATAAAAATTCAATTCTTTTTTCAATTCTTCAAAAATTTAAATGCCTCAAGGAACTCAAGGAAGGAGAAAAATTTAAATGCCACAAGGAAGGTTGTTCCACGCTGTGTTAATGGGAAAAAAAGTAAAAAGTTCAACTCAAGTGTTAACGGATGCATACCAAAAATTGAAAATAGCCGAAGTTGAAAAAACCCGATCCCAAAAGTTGTTTTCAAGAAAAAAAAAAACTCAAGATTTAATATGCAGACAGAACTTCAATGAGATCCGGGAAATTGTAATGAGCCTTCAGATGAGATACACGAATCTTATTAGGAAGACGCCGACTTCCCACTACTTACATTCTTCAAACGCTGATATCCTATTCAACACAAACGAGTATTTTGTAATCGATTGCTATTCAAATTCGATTGATGCAAAACTTGTTGATAGAATTATTCTGAAAAGCTTTCGAATGCCGTTAGTTTCTGCGAGAAAACATCCGGGAGGATCGTAATAATTGAATGCATTAGTGCGTATTATACGATCAGGATGATCGATGATTAATCTTAGCTCACCGCACGCGTATCGTTTTAATCTGCATCTCACTATGAGGAGAGTCAAATATTGTACGGGTTGATGGAAGGTAACTTCAATTTCCTGAGTGCTTCCTAGAGTAATTCAATCAGTTGAAAGAAGAACTAGGTGATGGATATTCTTACGCAGAAACCATAACTATTTCGATGATCGTATGAATGCATCTGTGTACTTGAGTAATACAAAACAAAAATGTTTGTTTAATATATGTATCAATCTTTTTCAAGTAGTAGAAAGATGTATCGTTTGGCAAGCTGTTTTTAGGAACGATGCGCTTTTCTTTCAAAGCCGCAGAATTTAAGGCACGGACGAGATCGAGTCGGAAAATTCCGAAAGCTTTAGATTGATTTGTTGGATATGTTGATGATCAATAACACTCTCGCCGGTTTATCGACATATTGAGTATCTAGTATACGATTTATTGCATCAAAGACTCCTACAAAGGTTTTCATGAATCGACAATACTGAGCTGTAATGTCGTCTACCATAATTGCAACTCAAGAAATTTATACAAAATCTGGGCCACAGTTCACGATTTTCCGAAAATTTAGGTCTATTTCCGGAAAATTGTGAGCCGTAGCCCAAATTTTGAACAGTCGTCAATGTTGTTTTGCAGAAAAGATTCCTGGTAGGCATGCGCAGACAAGTATTTTTTGGTGCAAGAAGGAATGTTGCAAGGTTCAATTTTTTAGGAGCTATATATTTTGTTCATTATTTGGATATTTCTCTATCAGTGTCAAAAGATTACACGTGAGAAAAATAAAAAATCTAGATTCTTTTCTAAAAGCTACTCAGTCCGAGGATTACTGAACGAAAAAATGTATCGAATACATTATACAGATGTAATTTTGGATATGAATTCTACACTTGAAAACGAGCAAAATTATGTACCTGCTGACTTACTCTCGCTTTTAGTTGACGAGAAATCAACTTAATTTTTTCAGATTTAAAATGTTCTTCTATTCGTATTGAGCTGAGATTCATACACACGCGAGTCAATATTACTCAAAAATGTTGTCGAAACTACTTGACGATCTTCTGAATGTCTTTAACTTCGATTCGTCATTCTTAGTCAATGAAGAAATGGAGATTGGCGTTTGCGTCAGAGAATGATCAGGGTTCATACTCATTTATGCAAAAATTTTAGGGAATATATGGGACATTTTTCTCACAAATATAGGACGAATATAGGACAAAAAAATCTAATCTAACAGCCGTATGTCAAAATTTAAACATCTTGAAATTGAATTTCATTCAATTTCAAGTATTTATTCGTCTTCGAACGAATCCAGTTTTCACAAACAAAACAATCATTTCAGTAAACGATACATGACGAAAATCAGAACACTATTTTAAACTAAATCTTTCAATACAGATAATTCTTATCCTTACTGAGCTTTGGAATTAATACTATATCATCTTGACAAATGACATGACAATAAGGCACATGTTAAAGTTAGGAAATTCATACGTCTAGAAGACACTCTACTGAACAGATTTGATCACTGGAAATATTGCTTTTTTGCTTTGTAATTGCTTTTTTTTGGGTATCCAAAATCGCAAAATTCGCGTTTTTCCAACTTTAAAATGCTCATAGCTCAAAAACAATGGATCCTAGAGGAAAATAATAAATGTAACTTTTTGCTTAAAATGTCCCAAATTACCTTAATCCAATGGTTTTAGATCGAAAAAAAATGATTTTTACAATTTGTTCAAACAATTTCGGTTTAAACAATTTTGCACCAGACTTCGGCTTGGAAACATGCATTAGTAGGATCAGCAGGGTCTTCCAAAGGGGATCCCGAGAAGAATTCTCATTTTCCTATTAATAGCGATAATTTCACCTGGTCTAGTTGGCGTGCGTCAGCCAGATCTTTTCCGACGGATCAAGAATCCGTGAGGCTCACGATATTGTCGAAAGATATTGTTTTCATGGACGAATTTCTTCATGGTGCCAAAAAATATATATAGGAAATAAAGGACAAAATCAGATTATATAGGAATTTATGGGACAAGCTCAAAAATATAGGAAATATAGGAATATAGGACATCAGTATGAACCCTGATTGATATTACCCTCAAATTTCGAATAATTCGCGCGAAAAGTGAAATCATCATTCTATCTCTAATCGAATATTGTTTCAGAGTGAACTTGTTAGTGAGTAATTTTGATTCATTCAGAAGATTGTCGGATAAATGATGTGATTCACTGGGATTCCTATCCAGTTCAAATCGAAGTACAATCAATTTCGTTGTGAATTCTATGAAAAAGTGGAAAAAACAAAACACAATCAGCCGACGAAATAGGAGGTCCTTAGCTCAGAAAAAGGTTCTGCAACGTATGCGAGGGAATATTGTTCAATGCTCTAGTGTGTTAGAAAAACGTTGAGCTCATCAAGAAAAATTATCGAGTTCGTTTATCTGAGAGCGCATATCTCCAGCAGATTGCGAAGCTTGACAGATAAATCAGTTGATTAAAATGAAAATACCATCATAACTCGCGATGTTATTTCGCTACATCAGTTCCAAAAATTAGATGGAAAGAAACGAGAAAAGGCAGATGAACAAAAAACAAAGCTTTTTCAAGTTGAAAATCTCGCTGCTAAACTGACTCAAATTACGCGTGCGAAAAAGTTTTGCCTTGGACTCACTTGTTTTGATCACGAGAGCTTCAGATTCAGAGAAGCCGTTTTCGGTGTACGCCCGCATCCGCACCTCGTACCAAGAGTCAGGTTTCAGGGGTCCATTGCAATAGACTCGGGTTGGAGTATTCGCTGAGACTGATGTGCATGTTTGATCTTCTCCGACGATGAATTTGACAGCTTTTATATTGTTACCATAATCGATGAGATGTTTTGCTAAAATGCGTAATTCAAATTACTCAACTTCATGTCATGAAGTATACGTTGAACACGAAAAGTCGTCTTTGAAAATATCGGAAAACTTGTAATTTCACTGTAATGTCATAGTCAAAAGAAAATATGTACCGTAAGGATCCCACTTTGGCTCTGTAGCCTGATACGGAATTTCGAAATTTTTTTCCATTGACTCCTCCCAAGAGGAAACATTTGGCCACTTATTTTCTGTCAGATTGAACCTTCCTTTTAATGACGTGTGATAAAACCCCGCTCGTGCCACCATCACAGCGTAATACTTTATTTTACCATTATCTTCGGGAAATATAGGGAGAAGAATAGAAGCCGTAGATGTCGTTTTCCGGGCTTTGATCGGATCCAAAGTGATGGATTTGAAATAATCAGGGTTGGGCTGTGGAGGAACTGCAAAAGAGGAATAATAAAAAATTCTTCTCTTTCCACGCTCTGCTGCATTTTTGTCACTCTAATTGACGTACACTACCGGTCAAAAGTTTGAGCTCACCCAAAAAATTTTTTTTCGATTTTGTGCGTTGAATTACTCGGCTCTATTTGACCGTAGAGGACTCTTCCGGAGCTCGTTTTGAAGGTTTTTGCACGTATTTTGAGATGGCATAATTCATTTTCATCCGAACGGATCGGGATCTTTCCAATTTGAGCTTGGAAAAGTGTCAATTTCAACGATTTTTGGGAGAATCTTTTGGCTCCTGCCAATTTGAGCCACATGAATGTTTCAATATGGGAGTTGTGAGATATGAAAGTACCAGTCTAGAGCTTCAAAATCCGTTTTTGAACGCCCCTCTACGCCACTTCCAGTCCGAGCTATGACACTTTCTTTGAGGGAAGATTTTTCGGAAAAACTAGCACTCCAATTCGAGAGAGATACAGAGACGCATTTTTATGAAGTATAATCATCATTTCTGTCATCTTTTATCAACATCTTGATTAAGGAAACGAGGAACCTTTGAAATATGCCCCAAAAAGTGAATTTTCTCGTAATTTTTGAATCCAGGTGCTAGTTTTTGCGAAAAATCTTCCCTCAGAGAAAGTGTCATAGCTCGGACTGGAAGTGGCGTAGAGGAACGTTCAAAAACGGATTCTGAAGCTCTAGACTGGTACTTTTGTATCCCACAACTCCCATATTGAAACATTCATGTGGCTCAAATTGGCAGGAGCCAAAACATTCTCCCAAAAATCGTTGAAATTGACATTTTTCCAAGCTCAAATTGGAAAGATCCCGATCCGTAAGGATAAAAATTAATAGTGCCATCTTTAAGTACGTGAAAAAAACCTTTGAAATGAGCTCCGGGAGAGTCCTCTACGGTCAAATAGAGCCGAGTAGTTCAACTCACAAAATTGAAAAAAAAATTTTTGGGTGAGCTTAAACTTTTGACCGGTAGTGTATGATTATAATTTCTTTTGTAAATTTCAGATCAAGTAGAACTTGCTTACTTCCTGGTGGATAGACTATTGTCGTATTGGCTATTTCTCCGAAGGATGCGGTGCCATGAGCCATCGCTGCGACTTCAAAAGTATAAGTGTAAAGTGGTTTTAACTCCCCAAAATTCACTCGAAATATTTGATTTTTATCAACATCCAGAGTGACATTTACTGTCGTGTCCAAAATGTTGTGGTCTGGATACCCGTCTCGTTTACCGGTAACATCCACTTCGAAATAGTTCAAGTACCCTTTTGACGCGCAAGGTAAGCCCCAACTTAGCTCTGTGTCAAATGTATCAGGATTTAGTCTCTGTGGTTCAACTGTACACTTCAAATCTGTCACTTTGTCCGGCACTGAAAAAGTTTTACATGCGTTTTGAAAACTTTTTACAGGGTTATAGTGTATTTTGTAGATATTTGTCACAAACGTACCTCCTTGAATAGAAGTATAAAATTGGCTCAATGATTCCTCACCCAAACCAGCTCCAGTTGCTGCAAAAAGTCTAGCAGAGTACCACGACATTGGATCTGGGTCGGGCAGCTCATATTCATTCCTCCCTGGATCGAGTTTATCAACAGTCTTTTCTAAGTGTAGGTTGCATCTATCCGGTACTGGATAATCACGTGTCCAGTTGAGTTTCAAAACATATTTTATAAGCTTCCCAGGTATGCTGAGTGGTTTTTCCCACGAAAGTACCAGAGTGGGAACCAATTGTTTGAGCTTGAAGTTTTGTGGACCAGGTGGGACATCTTCATCAGTCAAAATTTCAATAGGCGCACTCCAGTTGCTTTCTCCTGCTTCATTGATTATTTTTGCTTTACAAATGTAATATGTGAATGGGCTAAGATCTTGTACAACTACTGTGAGATTTTTTGGTCTCTCCTTATCAGTAATATTGAGTGTGCCGTTTCCATTGAATAACTCGATTGATTGGCTCTCAGTGCGATTGAAGTTACATTCACTGAAAACCGAATGCATGGGACAGTTGTTTTCATCATCTGATACATCCCAATTGATACTAATTGAGGTTTTCGTCTTGTTGAATGCATTTTCGCCGTCAGATTTTATGGTAGGGGCTTTAGCAACTGTAAGTGAATCAATACCAAGTAGTTCTCAAAAATACCAGTCTTGTAATCATCCAAGGTAGAATCAACTCATAATGTGTTACCTGCTTGATAAGTAGGAAGTGGGGTGAGAATAGCAGGTTTCGAATCCCCATTTTCCCGATCAACTGCAATCACTTGAACTTGATAGACTGTACATGCATAAAGGTTTTCAAATTTATAATCCAATGCTGTAGTATTGTCAGTGCGTATATCTCTATTTCCACTTTGTCCATTGTCTATATTAACCCGGTAATATTTGACACAAGTATCTCCTATTTCAGGCTCCTTCCACTCAATGTGTAATGAAAAATTACCAGGTGCTGCTTGTAGAGAAGGTGGTTCTCCTGGTTCTATTATTACAGATAGAATAGTTCATTAGTGTTCTGTACAAGGGAACTCGGTGTGATCCAGGATTACTTACTCAAAAAAGATGTTGTGGTGTTGACAAATACTATTTCAGTCTCATTTTCTTTGTATGGAGATGAACTCACACCTATTTTATAGTCTGAGCAAGGTTTTAAATTTTTGATACAATACTTCCATTCTGAGGTATTGTAGGATTCTACAAGACCTTCATTCTTGAATAAACTTATGTGGTATAATGAAGAATTATGACCGGATATCTTCCATGAAATATTCACAGATGTAGCATTTACATCATCCACTTTCAAGTTGGTGATGGCACTATATGCTGCAAATAAAAGCTAGATAAATAATACTCACTGGTAAGAACTTTGAATCACAAAGAGAGAAACTTACCTTTGTCAATGTGAGAATCATTATTTTGAACAGAATCTATATCTGTATCAAGATCCAAACTAATGTTTTTCTTGGGTGGATGGTGTAATCTATGCAGCTTATTAGATTTATGATCAGACCTATCAGTCTTCTCAGATGGCACAATACTTTCTAGAGATAAATGATGATCACTGGGTGCTTCTGTTGTGGGAGTATCGTCATCAATAACATTGTTCTGTAGCTCATTTATAGCTAAACCTTCTCTACCAGGGTCTCCATCACCGAATACATAAAATATTTGTAATATGTATAACAATGCTTGAAGTCGTTTCCTTGGTATCATTGTGTTGCCTCAATCAGAAATCTACAACAGAGATAAAGAGACAGATATATACAAGTAGATAACGCTCTTCAAGCTTGTCTGTAATAAAAATACATATCACATGAAACATAGTAAGAACCTCTGAGTGACCACGCACTTAGCAATGACTTGGAACATTCTAGGCATGTATTCACCATTGTATCTAAGTTACATGATTTTAATAAATGATCAAAGATTCGAGAGTTGACTGAAAAATGATTATCCAAAAAAATTTACCAAGATGTTTTTTCCTCTGCTTACTTGTTGCACATTCAATAATAAGGCATAGCCACAGTAAATATCTCATGCAGAGTCTCATCGCGCATCAAAACTCAAAAATTTTCACGAATCACAAATTCATTAACCAATGACACATTTAACGATAAATTGTCGATTCACTGCAGCTACCACAGAATAACAATTTCGACACAAAAAACACGAATGACGATGTCGCCATAATGCAAATTGCAAACTACTTAGGTACACAACGAACACCGAGCAGACGATATTATCCTTCAAGAATCCGTCGAATCACATGGAAAACATGGAATGCTAGAAAAGGAGGATGTTCACGGTAAAATGTTCAAAGTAAAACTGATGATTTCTTAAGAAAACTAAGTACGTATCAGTTCGTGCGCAACCGGTGGCGATATAGAATAAACGTCTCTCGATCGAGCTACCGATAACACAAACACTCATCTCAAAATCTTCGATAACGATAAGCTACGAATGCTACCGCGTATTTCATATCACATCGCCGCACGTCATTTTTCATCATTAAGAAATTCCGCACAAGTTCAAAAGAAAGCAGTCCGAGTCCGAATGACCATTCGTTGCAAAGAGTAATAATAGAGAATGCTCGCGGCGTCATAGCACACTCGCAAAAAAATCGGCTCACGGACGGAATAATATTATCAAAGTACTCACAATTCGCAACACACACGCAATGCATTTGCCGATAAGGCAATTGCATTATTTATTATTTCAACATTTAGTTGATGGTATTAGAAAACAGTGTAATACTCCACGCTGAGCCCACGGGATAAACTGAACTGAGGAGGGTCTCCGGCAAATAAGTTTTGGAGACCGCGACCCCCACAGCGACGCTATTATTCCTCTTTTGCCTCGCATGAGTAGATTTTTTACACACACGAATATATATATATATATATATATATATATATATATATATATATATATATATATATATAAGGACGCTTCCTGCGAAAAGAACGGGCGGATGCGGGAGAGAGGGATGCTGAGGTCTGATCAGGTCTGATGGCCTTTTTCTTTTCTTTCTTTGGTAAGAGGCGTGTATAGTGTTAGGATTATAAGTGTAGTGTGGGTATGCAGGTATATTTTACATCATATGGAATGGGATACCGGAGCACATGTCCTGCGAATAGATTTAGGAAAAGAAGGTTCAAGAGGGACAGATACTTGAAATGTTTTAGTTATATAGAGAGAGAAGATGAGATAGAGATGTGCCAGCAGATGTGCGTACTCTTATTTCTTCGGATGCTTGAATCATTTATATATTGTGTCTTCTTACAGAATTCTCATGTCAAATAACATCATGTGTTGCATGTCCTACCTCTCAATCTTTTGCGGTGTCCTCGATCGGTTTCTTGCACGATTTTTATTACTATATGCGGAACGAGAAAAGGACGGAGAATAGTCTATCAGCCAGCTACACGTTCTGTAGCAAAGTAAAGATAACCGAAAAATTCTTTTTGCATTCGATTCCTTAGTTCACGATGATAATACCCTCATAAGTTTGCGCCCCGAAATGGTGGATACATTTTTGTTATTAACAAATTAATGCAAAAAATATGGTAAAACGATGATAACTCGAGACCTATCGTAGATACAGGAAAAACTTTCAGATGAAAACTGTGCCGTAGAGTACAAGCTACGAGATAATGTACTCCATTGTGTCGCAAGTGTTATAGTTTAAGCAATATTCATATTCGTTTATAACAAATAGACACAACTCAGTGTGTTATCTAATATTCGAGGATATTCTTACGGAACCGTGAGAACACATCAATTTGAAGGAAATAAAGATTCCTGATATTTTTACGTAGAATCGTTAGTTTTTCAATTATGCGCATGGTTAAATGTTGCAGTACCTCTGCTCACCAATAGTAGTGCGTACGCTGGGGTGGGGTCTGAGTCGAAAATTCGTGTTCCAGAAGGTTTTAAGGTACAATCTCCTGTATTTCGAGGCACTGAATCGATTGCACGAGGTCGTCAGCCCGAAAACTCCGGTGTTCTTTTGTTATTAACAATTTTTAGTGCAAAATTATGGTTTTTTGCAAAAAAACTCGGAAAATATGCATTTTCACGAAAAATTTGTGGAGACCAAAGTTGTATAGAGCGCAAAATTTCCTAACGATAAAGTTGTCACGAATTTCCCGGAAAATCCTAACCTGGGGCGGGAAATGCGCAAAAGCCGTTCCGCGCGTTCAACATTGGCTTAGATGGGGCCGCCGATGCAGCGCTACTAAACTTGCTGCCAATTTGACAGTTGTCAATTTAGGCCTAGGCAACCAAAAGCATCTTGAAGAGGAAGAAATTCCCTTTAAAATGATGCAGGTCGTATCTCACAAAGAACGAAGCCCTTCAATCATGGCTCAAAAGAAAGAGAAATAAGTGTGTCGAAACGTTATTCTCGCAGCAAAAGTGCCGGTACGCGTCGCTCAGAATCTGCAATTTTACTCTTTTTCTCGTTTCACACTGGAAAAGCTTCGTACTCAGTAAAATATGACCTATACCATTTGAAAGGGAATTTCATCCTCTTCAAGATGAACGAGGTCGCCTAGCCCTAAATTGACAACTGTCTAATTGGCAGCAAGTTCCGTAGCGCTGCATCGGCTGTCCCATATAAGCCCGCATGTTAAACGCGCGGAACGGTATTCGTGCATTTCCCGCCACAGGCTTGGGTTTTCTAGGAAACTTGTAGGGACCATTTTTTTTTAGGAAATTGTACGTTCTACAACTTTGGTCTCCACATATTTTTCGTAAAAATGCATATTTTCCGAGTTTTTTGCAAAAAACCATAATTTTGCACTAAAAATTGTTAATAACAAAAGAACACCGGAGTTTTCGGGCTGACGAACTCGTGCAATCGATTCAGTGCCTCGAAATACAGGAGATTGTACCTTGAAACCTTCTGGAACACGAATTTTCGACTCAGACCCCACCCCAGCGCCCGCACTACTAATGGTGAGCAGAGGTAATACAACATTTTTCAATTTTTTTTCAATTTTCAATTTATTTCAATTTAACCATGTATATTTGAAAAACTAACGATTCTACGTAAAAATATCAAGAATCTTTATTTCCTTCAAATCGATGTGTTCTCACGATTCCGTAAAGATATCCTCGAATATTGGATAACACACTGAGTTATGCCTATTTGTTATAAACAAATATGATTATTGCTTAAACTATAACATTTGCGACACAATGGAGTGCATGATCTCGTAGCTTGTACTCTACGGCACAGTTTTCATCTGAAAGTTTTTCCTGTATCTACGATAGGTCTCGAGTTATCATCGTTTTACCATATTTTTTGCATTAATTTGTTAATAACAAAAATGTATCCACTATTTCGGGGCGCAAACTTATGAGGGTATTATCAGCGTAAACTAAGGAATCGAATGCAAAAAGAATTTTTCGGTTATCTTTACTTTGCTACAGAACGAATAGCTGGCTGATAGACTAGAAGGAGATGACCGCTTGAAACGAGATTATATTTCTTCGACGTCTTGTTTTGATAGGATTCGTTAGAATTTTGAGGGATATGTGGATGTTGAACATCCAATGACACTATTTCCAAATGTTTTCGTTCGACTCACATTTCAAGGAGAGTCCAGTTTTCTCATTGAAAATTCTTTTAATAGAATTGATAATAACGCCAAGAAATATTGTAAAGGATGCAAAAGGCAGAATTGTTAACAAAATCGGCGGTCAGCTCACCTCGGACGAATTCTCTTTCGTTTCACAAAAATAGGCAATTTTAGTTCATAGAGTATAACGTAAATGTCAATGTCTACGTGAGGGGAACATTCTGACACATTCACTCATCTCATTAAGACTAGAAATTTTCCGAAGTATCTCCGAGGGCTCACAAGATTTTCTAAAGATTAACGGACTCGGTAACTTGGAGACAGATGAAAAAAAACACCACTCACCGCGAGCGAATCAGGAATGGTGTGTAATGGAAAAATTATTTTCCAAAATATAGGATAACTCGCATATTTCCTCGATGATTTGATTAAAGAACACACATGACCGTATCTGATTTCAAAACGATTAGATCAATTTCTACTAGCTTGTGCTCCATCAACTAATAATGTTGAGTTGGCCGTGATAATAGCAATTAGTTCCAGAATACTCTGGAAATTGAGATTGCTTTCTCAAAAAGTCCTTTGTTCACAGCTTATGGCTGTGTGAGAGGCGCTGACGGGAATTCTATAATCGAGCTCCAAGTGACTAAGCATCGAAGTATTTAGGACGAACAAAAATGTACAAGATTCCCGTCATCTATGAGTTTTACTCTTAATGAACTCGAACTCGATTCCTTTCAACAAACCATAATAATCAAAATATATTTCCAATCAATTCTATCAATTCAGAAGCTCGAATTTCAAACTTCAACTTACTTCATTACAAATAAAAAGGTGACTAGGAATTTCGAGGGATAAAACAATCAAAACTTACATTTGTTCAAAGCAGATCTCATTGCTTTTATTGCTTGGTAAAAGCTGGAAAATATGTACAAACGTTTAAAAAAATTTAGTACAATCTCTGAGGCACTCCCATAGATGATTTGATGTGTAACGAACGAACATTTTGCCAATGTTTCTTCAACAGAGATACCAAGAAGTTGATTGAAAGATGAACGTTTTGAACAAGTTCATCTTGTGACATGCCAACATGACCAACAGCAACAGAAAGGCAAAGAACCTGAAATAGTTATGAAGCCAAATTAATTTCACTCGATCAAAATTGATTACCACCACACGAAGTAGATTATATGAAAGATGGAAGCATTACCTTCTTCATCTGGAACTTGATGGTGGCTTTAACTTCATCAATTTTTGCCATCATTGACTCCTGATGAGAGAGAAGACCAGGGAATTTACCAGCCTTGTTCAAACCAGGACCCAAAAGACGAGGGATTTGTTTGATCAAGGACTCACTAGCCAAGAAAGCGTCGTATTTTTTCGCTGAAAGTAAATTGTAAATTCAACAATTAGAACCTTTTATTCAAAACTAGAGAGAAAAGTTTCTGATGAACATTTAAAAAAAAAATTAAAAAATGAGTTGGGTACATAAGATTTCAATGTTTAAAATTTGTCTCATCACGGATTGAGGTACAACATGATAGGCACATCGTCCACACCAAGTGAAGAATTTAGTTTCCTTCCATAGACGACCTTTATTACAACAAATTACGTAACACAGGTGCTTTGAGGAAGGATTAGTCAAACTTTCATTCAACAAAATCAACTTCAGCTCACCTAGTTTCTTGACCAATTTCTTGTTCTTGTTAAGCTTCTTCAAAGCTTCAGCATCCATGAAAGGAACATTGTTTGCTTTAGCTTCATCACAATGTTGTTGATCTCCAAGGACACATACTTGCATTTTAGGACGTGGAATATTCTTCAGCCTGCAATGAACCAAAGTTTTCTTTGTTGCAATGGGAAGCTCTAACCATTAATCATTTCAATAAGGAAACTGCATATCAGTGACAGTAGTATCAACACAAAGTTCAGTTAATACATGCAATTGATTGCATCATTTCGAAGTTTTTAGAAATTGAAAAGATTGTGTAACTCCAAAAGTCACATGTGATGGCTCAAGTTGAAGGCAGATTTCCCAATATTAGCAGAGATTAATCAAAGGGCTAACTCCTGATTTACCCATATTATTTTTAAAAAAGTATTTTTTTGTAGAGATGGTGATTCTTCACGTGCAGTGGTATAGACTGCAATGAATGATTCAAACAAATGAGATTTATCACCAAAAAGTTCTGAGACAAAAGCATGGCAGAATTCCACCGCTACTAAGAAATGGTACGTGAATGGCTGGATAATGATTCTTGTGAATATCTACAGCTCACTGAATGAACCCCCAGTAGAATCTCATCATAACTCACCAACAGGATCACAAGTGATGTGACCCTGACTTTCAAAAAAGTTCGGTACAATACCTCCCCAATTAATTTAAGACCCTGGGTGCAGGTCCGCCAAGCAGAGCTTGGCTCCCTGACTAACGGAGCAACTCTGTTCAGCCATAATTTTGTTTGAGATTTCAGTTTAGATTATAATTATATGGTGCATTATCAAGAAAAAAGAAAAGCTGAAGAGAATACTCCGAAGCAGGTAAGAACATACTTGACAGTGCCAGAGAAACGCTTGTCTTTCTGTGGGTCGTAATTCTTGAGACCAATTTGAAGTTCAACGGTCTCCAAGAATTTCCTCTTCTTCTCCTGTGAGCCTGTGAGTACGCCATTAACGCACTCGTAAAGTGTATCACGTGATACTTTGGACCTGAAATGATTAATAAATCCATGAAGCAAAGGAGAGGAAATCAAGGAAATGAAAATCATACGAAAATAGAACGCTCAATTTCAATAGAACGATGGGTAGAATTCCTAACCTGGTATACAACACGCTGTAGGAAATTGGGATAAATTTTCAAAATCGGAAATACTTAATAGTTGCTTCACAAATTCTAGAGGGATATAGAATGAGAAAAATGTCGAAAATACGAAATTGAATCAATGATGCGTTAGGAAATCAGAAAAATGAGGATGAAATTCAACAATACGGTGATGCCAAAAAATGCGGCAGATGAACAATATTTTACACATGTGGACTGAAAGATGGTTACAAAGATATCAAAAGACTATAGATAATTGTTAATTTGAAGGAATATTTATGGTGAACAGTAGGATTATCGAAGAATTAATGGATGTAAAAGTTTACTCACGCCATGGTTGGAATTCACGTCCACCTCCGCTGACGATTCGAGCCGGAAAGATGGGAGCAGAAGCCGGGAACGTCATGATGAACTAAGGCCAGATATAGAACATTAGAACGCGCGCCGCAAGCGCCAACTTGGGCTGATAAATCTTCTGTGAAGGAATCTGTAATAAAAATATGCCTATTATTACAGTTTATTTAATGTTTATTTGAGGAAATCGGTTTACAAAAATCATTCCCAAAATTTATCCTCCTTATAATTTGGTTTATTGAATTTGACGGCACCGAATAATTTCTAGTTTCCAATTTGCCACTTGACGCCTGAAATAATGAAAATGAATTTTCGTAATAAATCTCGTTAAGGCTCTGTATTAGTTGTATTATGAAAAGGGAAAATTTGGGGCGGTATAAAAAATAAGCCCGAAAAAAATTACAAAATTAATTGGAAAATTTCTTCCTATCCAACAGCCGCCGCGTGCTCCGAATTTTTGACCAAACACAGACACCACTAACACTTCTTTACGAAGTTGCGGCACGTGGACGAACATTATGTGCCGCTCATAATTTTGACATTTTACATCATAATCCAATTATTTCGCTTTTTTAAAGCGATTCTGTGATTACTGAAAAGTTGATCAACTGACCAGACATCATGGCTTTGTACAACTTTAAGAAAATAACTGTCGTTCCAACAGCAAAAGTGAGTAAAAATAACAGTGTTTGTGGGTTATATTGTACTGAATTAGTATTTTTTTATGCAATTGAACATTTTAGTTGAACTCAGTCTCAATGAGAATACCCGAATCCATCTAAAAACTCATCATTTACTCACTCTTTCAGGAATTTATAGATATTACGTTATCTAAAACTCAGCGAAAGACACCAACTGTCATACACAAACAATATGCCATTTCAAGGATACGTGCCTTCTACACAAGAAAAGTCAAATTTGCACAACAGACCTTCCATGATCGCCTTAGTCAAATTATTCAAGAATTTCCCAAGCTTGATGACGTCCATCCATTTTATGCAGACTTGATGAATGTATTATATGACAAAGATCATTATAAATTAGCTCTTGGTCAAATCAACACTGCAAGGCATCTAATCGACAAGTAAGTATTGATGTGTGCCACCCCGTACTTTGTTAGCAATCTTAGCCTTATCATAACTTGATTGAATTTGTACATAGTGTGGCAAAAGAGTATGTGCGTTTACTCAAATATGGAGATTCACTGTATCGTTGCAAACAGTTGAAGAAAGCTGCTCTTGGTCGTATGGCCACTATTATGAAACGCCAAGCAACTAATTTGACTTATTTAGAGCAAGTAAGGCAGCATTTGGCAAGATTGCCAAGTATAGATCCCTACACAAGAACCATCATCATCACTGGTTTCCCAAATGTTGGGAAAAGTAGTTTTATTAACAAGGTAAGGATCAACACTTTTTATTTTTGATCATTTGATCATTTTCTAGAAATTTACTGATGATTGTGACCATAGATTACCAGAGCAGATGTTGAGGTGCAGCCTTATGCATTCACAACTAAATCGTTGTATGTAGGACATACTGATTATAAATACCTGAGGTGGCAGGTAATTGATACACCTGGGATCCTAGATCATCCTCTAGAAGAAAGGAATGTCATTGAAATGCAAGCTGTGACAGCTCTGGCTCATTTGAGAGCTGCTGTGCTTTATTTCTTTGATATCTCTGAGCAATGTGGTCATTCTCTGGACGAACAGGTATCCAATTTATTCCACCGTACAATATATACTTTGAATCTTTTTGTCTAACTTTGGTTTCATGATATATACTCCTTTCAGATGAAATTGTTTGAATCAATCAAACCACTTTTTGCAAACAAACCTTTGCTTATTGTTGTAAATAAAGTTGATGTACTTCGCCTAGAAGAGCTTCCTACAGACAAAAGAAATATTCTGAAAGAACTTGAGAATGATGAAAATATTCCTGTGATTGAGATGAGCACAGTTACAGATTTTGGAGTCATGGATGTGAAAACTCAAGCCTGTGAAAAACTGATGGCCTACAGGATAGATCAAAAAGTGAAATCGAAAGAGGTATTATAAAAAGGCACAAATTCTTATAGTCTTGTCGTATTTTATTACGAATTCTAATTGAATTACTCTTTCCAAAGTTCGATGGCATTCTCAATCGTCTGCACGTCGCGCAACCTAAGCCAAGGGATGAAAAGCCTCGTCCTCCCTGCATACCTGAAAGTGTGATGCAAAAGAAATTGCTAGCTGCTGCCAAGGCTGAAAAGAAAAGAAAGTTGGAGAGAGAAATTGAAATAGAGATGGGTGATGATTACGTTTTGGACCTCAAAAAGAATTATGACATCGAAGGTGATCAGAAATGGGACATCATACCAGAAATGTGGGAAGGACATAATGTCGCAGATTACATTGATTCCGATATATTCGACGTAAGTCATGTTCAATAATCTTCCTCTAATGCGAAGTCGGGTAATCATTATACTAACGCGCTTTATGTGCCTTTTCAGAAATTAAATGAACTAGAACGAGAAGAAGAAATGAGAATCCAAGCAGGAGTATATGATTACAAAGTTCCTGAATTGACTGAAACCATGAGAGATATTCAAGCCTTAGCTAAACAAATCCGGGAGAAAAAGATCATAATGAAAGAAGAATCAAAAGTCAATAAGCAATCTACAAAACCGGTCATACCGAGAACTGCCGCAGCCAGGTCTCGCGACCGATCTGTGTCTCGTCTCCGCAACGAGATGGAAGAGCTTGGTGTTGATATGGAGGATACAGAAAATGTGAGCTTACATTTCATACTATAAAAATCCATTCTCCAAAGAGAGAAAAAATTTAATAATTTTCTCGGTTTTTTAGGCACACTTCACAAAGACGAGAAAACGGAGCAGATCAGTATCTCAGAATGTTGACAAGAAGAGACAACGGCTACAGTCGACGTCACAGCATCGTAGTGTTTCACGACCTCCAAGAGATGAAATGGGCGTCAAGAATGTTGCGGTAATTTTCAGAATTTCTGTCTCTCAATGTCTTCATAAATTTTCAAAACTAATAAAATACAAATTTTCAGATGAAGACAAAGCTGAAGAAGATTGCACACAAAGCAATCAAAAAGAAAGTCGCCAAAAAGGGTCTCAAGGGCGAAGCAGATCGTTTTATCGGAAACAAGATGCCAAAACACTTATTTTCTGGAAAGCGAGGGAGTGGGAAAACAGATCGACGATAACATTTGCGAATATAGCTGTTACTGTAGGCTTCATAATGAAAAGTTATTCAATTATAGACATAGCAAGTCTTTTAATAAAACTATTACACAAAAAATTTCCATTTTTTGTTTGCATGTGCACACACACTACTAATCTATGTCTAATGAACCCTTACAGAAATTTATCTCAAAAGTGATAGTCATTGTTACAAAATTGACATCTATGGTAATACAGGTATGATGAATACAAACAGTATAAATATACAACTTCTCTTTTATCATCATCAGAGGTGATTACTTGAGTCATCATCGAGAACTAGATTCACTTATAAATTACGTGCGTAGAAAAAAGTTGATGAAGCGCTAAAATAATCCAATACGCTCTTGTGAGGTGTCGGACAGTTCGGATAACTTCGAACCTTTCTTTCTCTTGGACAAGTGTGCTTCGGCTATTTTAAGGAATGCTCTTCGCTCCAACTGCTCGTACGCGATTGTAAACATTGCCAATGCCGCATTTTGCACATGAGTGCATCCAGTGCTGAGAAGGTCATGACCTAATTCTAGACAAGTTCCAAAATCACATTCATCGCCAGCAATAGTAGCTAGCCTCACAACCTCTGCTAACTCACTTCTAGGAGCTGCTCTAGCATCGTCGTTTGGAGCATCCTCAATTTTCTTCACTATCTTCAATAGTTGATCTGTAAAACAAATTCTCAATCAGTATGTTTTCTTCCTTGATCTTATTTTTATCTGAAAAGGAGGTTCTTATAGTACACTCCCGATGCGGGGTCTGGCTGTTTGACGGCACGAAAATATTGTCTGCTCGAGTGTAATGAGGGGAAAATGTCCCTCATATATCAAAACAGCCTATATACCAAGAGAGGGATGTATGCTGTTTTTTTGACATTGGGGCGGATAAATGCTAATATTCTGTTCGCAGACGGGAATACAACAAGTGGCGCTTTAGTCTCCCTTTGCTGAGAAAATTGTGTTCCCTTATGAAAATCAATGCACCGTTCTTGTGTACCTCTTATTTTGTATTAATTGATTCACATGATTTGCAAGATTGCTCAACACACTAAGACATGAAGTATTGGTAAAATACAAGCTAGAATAACTTATTATTCTATTTACTAAACCTTCCTACGCACATGTACTCTGAGTCCTTAAATCACTTCTTTCTGCCAAAGAGCGTAAGATCAGTTTACGGAATAATTTCGAGTGGAATTTCCTTAGGACTTGCATAACTGTATCAAGTTAAGAATTTATACGACTCGGCGCACTTTCCGCGCCTCGCCGTATAAAACAACATATGCGTCTCGTGCGGTCGTGCCAAAAACTTTGCTTTTCACAAAAACCTTGTTGTCCTGCAAAGTTTTCGCGAAGAATTAAGATTTTTGGAACTCGACGCATAATAAACTATTTCTTGAACAAATGTCAATGATTTGTTGAGATTATTTTCGACGAAACTGACAGAGTTGAGGTACTCAAACATGACACTAAAAGTTGGTTCTTTCAGGTTCTTCATTATTACAAAAATGGATGCATTGTTTTCATCTCGATTAGCAAAATCTTTTCTACCTCAAGAAAAGAATAACATAGCAGTGATTCTCAAGAGAATAAAAGAATGACCACTGTCTGAATCTTCATCAATTTTCACGCAGAGATGGATTTTCTTGAAACTCGTTTGCTGCATCATAAATTTTGTTTTCAACAAACGTTACAGATTCTGCAACTACAAAAAAACGTAAAACCCCAGAGTTTTAAGAATACGCGCTGTTAACCAATGTGTCACAAAATGTAGTAACTAATTTAGGGGATTTTTCCTCAGTCATGTTTGCCCTGATTAATAAAGAACATCAATACTCATCACGTTATTAAATTGAAGTAACAATGAACATCAACTTATATAACTCACTTCAATCAATAATTCAACTTGGGAATGAAGAATCAAGATGAGGAGATTCGAGGAGTACACTTATTACACATATGAAAAATAAGAAATTGGTGTATGATTGTCTAGTTGTGGAGCTTGAAAAAAAACTGGGAATGAATAGCAAACTTGTTTCAAGAGTCATGAAGTAATTCTATTCTCGTTAGGGTTTGCGAAAATGATTGAGCTGATAAGAGAATTTTCTAAAATGTCAAACAGTTCCACAAATACTCACTATCAGTCACAGACAGCTCTCGATAACCAAGCTGTGTTTTTTTGTTGTATGGGCAAGTAATGCCTGCACCATGTATTGTTCTAGCCACTACTGTCTTCTCCCTTGATTTCATTTTTGGAGTTTGAGCTTCCAATGTAATGTCACATTTCTTGGCAAAGTTTTTTACTTTGGTTAAAAGATTGTTGAATCCCGCTTTTTCGAAAGGGTTTGCTTTTTTGAGTCGTTCTTCCAAGTATCCCCTGTAATTGATTGAAATTTCATGTTCAATGAGAAAAATTGAAGGGCTTTTGATTCCAATTCTTGCAGAACTTACGCTACTGCGCCGAAAATATTTTCCGCTGCAGGTTTTATTTTATGGCTGACTGTGGCTGAATTTGATGCAACAAAAATTGGATCTGAACTTGGTCTATCTCTCCAATAACCAAAATGCAAGCCCTCTCTGTCATTCCCCTTGAGAATGGTCTAATAAGAGTTATGGGATTAGTATTACATGCAATAGAATAATCCAGAAGCAAATCAAAAATTATATATTTTACCTGGAATTCTGGTGGATCATAGAAATATCTCCAATGAGTGAGGAAATTTTTAGTCTCTGGAGTTTCATCTGTTATTAATCCAAGGAGAACATCATAAGGTCCTACTAACTGGATATCAATTATGCTAAATGCCGTTGATGGGTCATTCGGTTTGAGCTCCTGGCATAAATCATAGAACTTGAAAAAGTCTTTGGGCATAGGCATCAAGAAAAATTTGACGATTAATTTCTGAGCTTCTTCATAGAAACCTTCATCCCTCGGTCCACTCTTGATTGGTTGACTGACTGGTGACATGGGTTGTTGCCTCGTGGTACTGGTTTCACTATCCATATCTTCAGCTTTAGTTTCCTCCTTTGCTTCATTCTCAACTTCAATTGTGGATTCAGCTGTCTCAAGTATTGATTCATCTTTAGATTCCTCTTGAACAGTTTCATCAGGTGTAACAACTTTATCTGTTTCAGGGACGCTTTCTTGAACAACCTCTACCTCCTTTTCTTCTGTTTTGGTATTCTCAGACTTCTCCACAATCTCATCATCTGTTTTGGGATTCTCATTTCCATTCTCAGCTTCATTTTCCAAGTCTACAACTGTTATTTCATTGGAGTTGGTTGTATCCATCTGTGTCTCTTCTTCTTTAGCAGCACCATTTTGATCCGCTGCATTTCCATTCTCTTGCTTTTCATCAGATTCCTCATTACCTTTCTCTGTGGAAGCTACATCTTCAATTGGTTCATTGCAATCTACTGCTTCATCACCATCCATGATACCAGGAGCTTGATCCAAAGTATTGGATTCATTATCCGTTTTAGGCTTGTCAGTTCCAGCTTTTGCCTTCTTTGCAGCCTGATTCTTACCATCGTTGTTGATTTTTCTCTTGTTACTGCTGTTAGTCCATGTAGTTTTTTTGACCTAAAAGGGAGTTAACGGTTGACAGTACACAAAAAATCACACAAAATTACAGTAATTGAACAACTCTCAAATGATGATCTATCTAGGTTAGCTTTGTTAAAACATACCACAGGGACGTCAGGATGCTTGAATCTTTGTAAGTGATGAGGGTTTTTTTGATAACAGCTTGCCCCATATCTGCAAATGGGCCTGCCATCGAGATTATCTCTGTTATCAGTCTTAAATCTGTTTGGATTTCGGAAGCGGTGCATGGTGTATAATTTGGAAAATCAGTGCACACTTGTGCTAGGAAATCCTTCAATCATGTGGTGAGTATCGAGAAGGAAACTACCTAATTCCTGTGGTTCTGACAATTGTGCAGATTGAATAATAACACTCAATAACACAACCGGCGAGTGGAACTGAAAGCCATGAGAGAACGGACACTGATTCTTTTACTGATTGATTTACAATGTAATTTTTAACTCCGCATAGTTGCGCATTTACCCCATTTCTGACTTATTGATTGTGGTATAATAGGATTCTGCATTCCTGCACTGATCAACTGAGTAATCAACCGGGGTGGTTCTGTGTTTTGGAATGCGCAGTTTCGCGCTTTTTCTTTCTTTGAATTCCAAGGATTTTTTTCTAAACTGTGTTTATTTGTTGAAATTTCTATTGCAAGAGCATTAAAATGTTACTGTCTAAGGTCAGTATCTTTTATGGTTTTTTATCGTCACTGCGGATATCTCTTTTCGTTTTGTTATAGGAAGTTATCTAGGTTATAATAGTTATACGATTGATTGCAGATTTTTCCAAAAACTTGCAAATTTGCCAAACTATATAATTCATCTCCCGTTCGAACATTCACACGGATTGAGGGTGGAAATGCACTTGAGAAATGTGAGTATTTCATCTTTACGAGTAGTGATTGTTACATTTATTCTTACGATTTGAGTTGTGTGACTTCTGTCTGTAATTTTTCTATCTGACTTTCAAATTTGTGTTGTAAGCTCACAAAACTTTCTCTAAAATGTGACCTTCAAGGACTTTTTTCAAAGCTATAATGTAGTATGTTTTGGGATCTCAAAATTTGCATATAAAACTGCAAAGATCAATTTCAATTGACTTTTGTGTACACTAATTTCGAGGTCTTAATTAAAAGTAATTTCCATTAGAAATGCTCTATTGATATGCGTCATAAATTCTACTGCTTTGCACATTTCAGTGCTGCATAATTACTTGCACTTCAATTGGAACAGTGTTCGTTACTGCGATGGTGTATTTGCATCAGAGTCATTTCTAATAATTCTTCTAATTTCAGCAATTAATCAAGTTATGCTCTTGGGCAGAGTGGGAGCTGATCCACAGAAACGAGGAAATGAAGAGCATCCAGTTGTAGTATTTTCTCTTGCAACACATCTCAATTATAAATATGATGGAGGTTCGTCACTTCTACTGTAAATTCTACTGTAAATATTTTTTAGATGCATCAATTACAATCAATTCCTCAATTCTAGGTGATGTCATGCAGAAAACTGATTGGCATAGAGTGTGTGTGTTCAAACCAACATTGAGGGAAAATGTTTATAATTACTTGAGGAAAGGTCAGCGAGTCATGGTGAATGGACGGCTAAGTTATGGAGAGCTCAAAGATGAAGATGGAAATGTAAGGAATTCAACTTCAATTATTGCAGATGATGTAGTTTTTTTCCAAAGTAATGTAGAATCGTCGGAATCGTAACACTAGGAAACTTTTTTATTGTAAGCTGTGTGTGTTTTATGAGTGGTTGAGTATAAATTCTGTTCATTAGATGAGGGATAAGAATGAGTCATCCAATTACTTGATAAGTAAATAGGTCTATATTTACAACATTTGTATCCATCATTTTTCAGTAACAATTTAATATAATAAAATGATTAATTCTAAAATTTTACAGACATAATATTTATACACATTTCTCACTTACAATTACGCAATATAAACTCTTTTCACCGTATTTTAGCCCATCTGGGCTTTATGTCAGCTTCCCCAAGTCTTACGGCATACCTGTGATGTCTTTTCAGCACACCACAATTGAGTACAAATTATTTACACTTCGTGAAAGAAACTAAAGATAGCTTATTCATTCGCATATGAATGCATGTATGTAACATACATGAATGCATACGCTATTTCCAATCTTTAATTTCTTTAAAAAGAAAATACAGTACTTCATTCCGATTCAACATCATATTTTTAATATTCAAGTATATATACAATATTCGCTCGGTTTAACCTTACAGAGATCACAGAAACAAGTAGCCAGATACAAATTTCACTTCTAGAACAATCACTCGGAGACTTATAACAACTCCTCGATGTTGGCATGAAAAATCTGCCGACCGGAAGACGAAAAATTGAGATCTCATGTCGGCTCATTCACCAATCGAGCAGTACCAATAACATTTTCAAGTTTCTTATAATACCGCACGAGCTCTACTCAATTCGTTCAACAGAATCCCTGATCTCGTGCGGTTTTCGGCAAATTTTCCATCTCAACACAATATTTAGATTTTCCAGAATAAGAAAAATCTACTTAGCACGAACGGTCACAGTTGAACAACAATTTTTTTTCAATCGAGAAAGTCTATCACGATTTGTGAAAAAATACACGATTACATTCTTAGCTGAATTATCGAAATGTATAGTTCTGGATTGCCATAATAACGCGACATTTCAAAAGTGTACGTCACCGAAAAAGTTGCTCGAGGCCAGGGCAAGCCTGATCGTGGAATGTAAGCCACACTGAATCACATACTCAGCAACGACTGTAGAAATTTCGAGTATAAATTTTGTTATTAAAATATATCGTGTATCTATTTTTATATTCATTTACAGTATCAACGTATAGATTTACGTGTAACTCTGGCCCCAAATTTCAATAAATTCCTTTCAATGATTTCTCGTACAATAAGGTTAGACATAAAACTCTCTCGACTCATTCACTTTTGCATTCTACAACGACAAATTTGTATACATTCAACACGCGCGCACTCACTTTGAGAGCATATGCTTGGCTTATTACAGTTGAACATGCACGAAGACCATGAAAAAGTCGGTATCTTGACTTTCCACTTACAGAAAAGTCAACATATATACTACACAACGAGCTTGTTCGCCGCGCCGTTTTACAAAGTCTCTACACTTAACAACAAATTATTGTTCTTGGCACACGTATTAACTCTCCAATCGGCTCGACCATCCTCCTCTCGTTGCGAACATTTATACACTTTTTAAAATCTAAGGTACAAATATTATATAGATTTATCACTCGTCGCTCTTTTACATTATCTTTGCAAAAATGTGTCCACCTCGCTATATAGAGATTACAATCTGCGAGTTCGCGTTAGATTTCACTTACATTATTCGTGGTGACATTCACACACGCGACGAAATCAACGTACAAAAAAAATGTATCGCATTTTATAATACACACACTACGAAGAGAGGAGGTGAGCTGATAAATATGGAGAGGATGAAAAAGGCTTGTCTAATCATGAATATGTATAATTTATGAATCCAGAGTCTCTGTCTCGAGCCTCTCCGTCACGAGCTTACGCATAATATGCAGCTGCGCGAAATTTCGTTGTCGCGGCGAAGAGTTATACAGTACAATTCAATATCTATAATTATATTTATATAATATTCATATATATATATTTATACTATGTATAATATAATATGTATAGATGCGGTGGCAATCAGTGCGCTCAATGGCTACAATGGGCGATTTACGATTTCCAAGTTATTATTCTTCCACGGGAAGTTATACAAAAAAAACTTTGGGAAATATCATCAAAACCGCCCATTGACATATCTTATATAGTTGTACTTGCATTACGGAAGATATCGTTTTGTTTGTTATGTCTTTGTCGACAATCGCATTGCACTATTGGCTGCAGTCGTACGACTCGTCCATCTCTCTCACTTTTCTTTGCGCTTAAAAAATTTTTTACGCACATTTTCTGTCATCTTGGCTTGAACTAGGATTACTGTTGGCCTCCTGTTGTTGCTGCTGTTGCTGTTGTTGTTGTTGTTGTTGTTGCTGCTGTTGCTCCTGTTTCATCATACTGTAAGCGTGACTACGATATTTTGGCGGTGGATCATGAAGAGATAGAGGCTGGGGTAACGGAGGTGGGGCAAGATGATCACTCGATGGGGCGTTCATTGATGACATGGATAAATCTGTGGGCATGTCCATTTCGGGTTCCATACTACCACCTGAGAGAGAACCTTCCTCTTCAAGCTCAGATTTTATGCGCATCTGTTGGCGGAGTAGCGATATGTTTTTGATGTTTTTCAGCTCCGTCGGATTGCGCAGGAATCTGAAATTGATGAACCAGATCATTAGTTTCTATTGGGAAACAATTGATGAGAATTTGAGATTAAATCTTGGTTAGCTCAACGGTCTTTAAGATCATCTTTCGACATTTCTAAGTAGTGATGAGTGGACCCAGAAATAGCATACAAGAGGAATTGAGCATAAGTAAATTCCAAGTAGGTTTCAAAAAGGAATCACAGAGCGGATGTACACCTTTGAAAGAAAAATGCAAATATCCACCCGTGGCTTGTTGATTCAAAAAAATTAAATCTTTCGAATTTCAACTGGATATCAACTGGAATGTTTCTGACAGAACAATACTGTTTAGAAGAAATGAAAAAAAAATCAGAGGATACATACTGGTAACAGTGGCGCTCTCCTTGGACTTTTCTGAGAATGTTGACACGGTAATAGTAACGCAAAGCTCTGCTCATTTTATCGTAATTCATCGACAAGTGGTTCTTTTGTATTCCCCACAATCGAGCGAGACCTGGTGGATCGACAATTTTAAAAACGCCAGTGTCCCTACACTTCCACGCGATGTAGTGTGTGTATCGTTGCGATGGATCGTTCAGCAACTGTTGCAAAAAGTCCCAAAGAAGCCTTCCGTCTGAAAGTACAAAAATGCAATTCATTAAATATTATAATCAAAATACTTATTCAAATAATTTTGAAATACGAGTCAACGACTAGAAGGTTGTATAAATGAATGCAATAGTATCAAAAAGCACAATCATCATTTCTGTATAACTCAGTCGTGATTGACTCATAAAGAGGATATTCGCTCAGATAGCTAAAATTCATTTCCGTATGAATCATTCGACGATACGATATAGTACGGCAACTATACGCTCTCCTCGCATCATTAGCAACGAGAAGCAAGTTCATCGTATTCCTTCCTTCGTTTTAAAAAAATTTTCTCGAGAGAACAGAATAGTAAAAATTCTTATCACGAGTCTGATGTTATAAGTCTTTAAATAACAATTTTGTAGCTTTGTGTACTTCGTATAACTACGACGTTATGGAAAAAGCGCGAAAGGCGGACACAAAAATAGTCTTGATGACTTGTGTTTACCAAGATTAACATATCCTAATCGGTCTCGACAAAATATTTCCTCTTCTAATGTTATCCCCCAAAATGTTATGGATATTTCTAGACAAAAAATTTACCTATTCTGATTTTTGTTTTTTTTTTTCGTTCTAGTAAAAAATGTTGATGTTGTAGTTGCGACAAGAGTTGCGCAAGGATCGCAAAAGACTCGCTATTTCGTAATATGAATCGATTGCTTGATTTTGGGGGCAAACAGGATGAACCAAATTGTTAATCAATGAGCCTCAATCAGATTCAATTCTATTGAAACAAGTTCTCAGGAAATGATATTTGATATGAGGAGATTAATGAATAAGATCAAATTACTGTAGCCTAAATTATTAGTTTTGGGCATAAATTTTTCGAAGATTATGGAGAGCAGTAAATTCGTGTCTCTGTTGTTATTCTCCTATGTAAAGAAAAAAATTTTTCCTCGCGAAATGAATATTCAGTACCCTAAATTACGTCTAAAAATTTTGATGAAAAGTCGATTCATGTATGTCTGAATATTTCGAATGGTTTGACACTATTTTGAGAGTAGAAAGCTCATTATATCGAGTCGTCTCATTCAGTTCAATTCATAAGAACAATCGACCATCTTGTCTATTGTACTGAAAATAATTCCATGAAATTTTTCGAGAAAGGACAAATTGGCAATTGATATTCGAAAAAAAAATGGAGCGTGTTAATGGTTCCGGCAATTATTCATTCAGCAAATGATAATTTTGTTGAATAAAACTAATCGATTCACAAGACGTTGAAGACTGGCTCAAGTTTCTACACCATCGCATATTTCTTTTTCAAACGTATAATTAGATAGAAGGATATTGAAAATTTGAATTTGACACCCAACAATTTTGAAATTCGGATACCACTCGAAAAATGTTTCAATAGGAAATGAATTTTACTTTCAAAGAATCATGAGTAGAATATAGGCGCGGGTATAAGCCTCAAAGATTAAAAATTCATAATATTCATCAAACTAGTAAGAATAAATACAAGATAAAAGTGGAAAGACCGAGAAAATCTTCAAGTCTTTACCGAATTTCGTACGAAGTGTAGATAGAGCCCTACTGCACAAGTGCCAACATCGACAATTTACGGGATCAAGCATTTCTTTTCGAAAAAAGCTGTATTCCATGAAAAATATTTCAATCTACGAACCACCATGAAAAACGTCCCCCCAAAAAAATCTCAAAGAACTACTCACTCGTATTTGGTTCAGGCGAATCACTTGGAAAAAATGCATCTCTCTGTTGTCCCTGGTGTCCTTGTCCACACTGTCCTTGACCTCCAGCAGCTCTAAATGCACCAGGTGTTAAAGGAAGCATTTGTGGTGGTAACGTTGGACTTGGTTGATCTTTCATACAAACTTCGCTAAGCCTTTGTGCAGCTAAAGCTGTTGGTGTTGCTGGTGGACTTGAAGCACCACCACCAACTTGTTGTTGAAGATTGTCCTCATCGCCGGACGATTCACTATTTTTAAACATACTTTGTTGTTGTCCATTATCTTGAGATGAGTGTCCTGGACTACCTGCTTGACTATCAATCGATGGTGCTGGTGATAATGTTACTGAATTTGCTGACATTAATGATGCTAAATTTGCAGCATATGGTGATTCAGCCCACGTTGGTGTTGGTGGATGAGAATGAGGACTTAATGGATATGCTGATGGCCTTGTTGGAGTTACTGGTGATCCTGAAAAATAAATTATTTGTTGAATTATTTGAAATCTTAGGGATGATGGATTACAATTTTACAAGGTTTTGGTTAACTTTCTCAAATAATCAATAATGGGAAGATAAAAAAGGGTGTTTGGTACAATGTGGAAAAGATTTTTATATCCAATGAAATTTGATGAATTAACATGTGATTATGACAGGTTTTTCAAACGTTGGGCAAGCATCCTATGAATTTTACGGAGCGATCGAAACAGCTGCGTAGTGAAGTAGTACCGCATGAGTTTTCGGTTTGAATATTCATATCGAAGATGATTATTTGCACACGGGGTGAGAATTTTTATCTACAAATGTCAGAATATCAACATCGAGGCCATCCTCAGCAAAGAAGTCGAAAATTTGATAAAAATCACCTTAACAAATTTTGAATTGGATAATAAAGTCTAGATAAACCATTATGATTGATGTAGAGCTGACGAAACCCAATATGCTCCATTATTCAAGGACAGTCATCAATATTTAGATGCACGAACATGGTGATTTTCAGTTGAATTTTAAAGCTCATCCAAATTTTGATAAATGCGATTCCAATGAGCAATTTTACTGAACAATTTTAATGAACAATTACCAAACCTATTGGAAAAAAACATTTGTAAAACAGTAATTAATACATATCCTTGTAGGAGAATTTGATGAAGGCATTTAATTTTCATAATAACAAACTAGAATACATATACGATGCAAGGACACTTAAAAAATTAACCGACCGAATCAAATCGATTAACAATCACAATGTATGTGGAACACAATCATTATAAAACTAACTTTTCAAAATTACGTGGCATAAAAATATAAAAAATTAAAAAATTACCTGGTATACATCGTTGAAGCTGGCTAAAATCGCGTGCCAGCATACCCAAAACGTTGTGTAAAACATCACCAGCTCCAGGACATCGTTCACCCAAATCAGCTTTCGTTAAAAGGCATAAAGCTTTACCATTCATTTGAAACATATCCATATCAAATTGTGGAAGATCAAATTCTCGTTCTGCCCATCGTAAAAAGGCCGCGACATCGTCGCGCGACCATTGCCTTGGATCCGAAGCTGCAGGTGGGTAGGAAGAAACTTTAAATTAGTTGTAGGTTTGTTCTCGGTTTACTCAGATTCAATAAATTATAGATATAATATAAGTTTCCGATATAATGTGTGCAATACTGCATTTTGCATACGAGTCATAAAAATAGGTATAGTATTCAATACACGGGAGTAAAAATTATTTTTCCCGGGCCCAAAATCGTATTTTACATCCTTGTAACGAAATGTACTAATTATATTCTAGCATGGATTTGGGTAAATGATTTTTTGACCGAAAGTTCGATTTGATATTGGCTGTGAGAGAAGAAAGATAAATTTCTTTGTGCATGTTTGTATTTTGGTCGTTATAAATCACTGATGTTTCAGGGTCAGAAGGTTCGCTTTCGATTGAGTTTCCAGTGAAAAGAATTAATTTAATGCAAATCAATCATGATATTTGTCGTGAGCTAGCTCAAACGTTCTCATTCTCAAATATTGACTCTTTGAAAACGGAAAGCGACAACGTCAATAGTACTTCTACTGCGTTAATGAATATTTGTTGGATTCAGTTTCTTTTTATCGATAATTGTGATCTCGATCTTTTGAATAAGGTATTCTGGTGATATTATATTGATAAATTTTACAAGAATAATCATTTGAATGTTATACAATCCAGCTGATCCAACGATGATGATTTAACGGAACTAATTTCGTAACTATGAGGAAAAAGGGAAGTATTAGTTACTGAAAAAAAGCGAATGGCTCCGATTGAATTGATTTTACTGGGACAAATGATTGTATTGTGGTTCGAGATTTGAATTGTCTTGAATGGTTTCAAGAAATGCTTACATTTAATGGGAAACCCCGAAAAATTGTATAATGAGCGAGGAAGTAGCTTTCAAGTTTGCTCAATCCTAAATCAGACCGACACAAATTGATTCGATGATAATTCAGCGATTGTGTACAATCGATTAATTATATTATATACCTCTATTAATTCAGACTCTTTGTTAACATACTAATCGAAAGTTTTGAAAAATTAAAGGTCTGCGAGTGGAAAATTTTCATGAATCAAAATCTACTCAAATTTTGACCTTTTGTGGGTAAGAAGAAGTGATGAAAAGTATTTTTTGCACTAAAAAGATATAATTAATTTTGTCTTTTTTGTCACGATGTATTGAAGTTTGAGCAGACTCAAAGAAATTAATTGTTGATTCAGACTCTGAATTATGAAATGTTGAAGGGGTTCGAGTGAAAGCATTACTAGCTACGTGATCTTTGAACTTTTTGGGAAAGAAAGTCTACATTCGTAGTTCTTGCATAAAAAACGAAAAAATAGATTTGAAATTGATAATGTCGGAAGGACTTAGTCTACTCGAAAGAATTAATCGATGACTCATTCATTCTATTTGTTTTTCCGAATTAGAAAAAAAGCCAGATATGTAGAGGAGTCTACTGTTCTGGTTCGATAATTTCAGTTTTCTTCAAATTTTCAACGAATTTGAGGAAATTTTGAGAAATATAACTGTATCTATGAATCGGAATCTCATGAAATCATACAAAGATCAAGATTTTTGACTTTCGACTGGATTTGTTTTGATTCTCTCAACTCACACTTCTTCAATTTATGGGTATCATTCTTTTTTAACAAACAAAAAAGGTCTATCGTAAAACTCCTTTTCCTTTGTTTCACACAATAGACTCCTTTAAAAATTTCCTAGTTCTAGCCTCAACACAGCCAGAGTCTTCAACTCTCGACCAAAAAATCACTTCCCAAATTTGCTCAAACATGGTATCCACATACTGGACGAAAGATATCCGGAAAACCAGAAAATCTCAGAATAATTTTCTTATTTTAGAAAAATTGTCATGCAGATACAAATTCCAAGCTTTCAGGAAGGGCTTGCAAGCTTTTTTTAGAAAAGAATCATTCATGTAAGACCAATAAATGTGAATTTTCTAAAATTTTGCAAAATCTGTAGACCCAATTGAAATCATTCGATTCAAAAATTTACAATAAAATAACAGAGCGCAACTCACCGAGACTAGTGGGTAAATGAGTCTTGAAATCAAACATTGGACTTGGTGGTGGATGTGCACTTGGTGAAAAGCTCATTGCAGGTCCATATCTCCATAATAAATCTGTTGGACTAAATGGTAAAGTTATACCAGGTGGCATTCTTGAATCCATACCGGCCATTGCCTGTGCTGTGGCCGCAGCGGCCGAGACCGGCGGTAGCTGCGGCAATTGTATATTTGGCAATAGTTTCATAACACACAAACAATAACTTAGTGTATTATATAATTTCCACTTTCTGGTGCTGCTGCTGCTTTACCTGCAGCAGCTTTTTTTGGAGCTTTTTAAGCTCCGTTATGTATGGATTTATATTTGACTTGGCCGTCTTGATTGATTTTGTTGAAACCTCGGCTTCAGCTCGTGATGAAAATTTTCTCTATTATTTCTCCAATAAAGAGAGATGTCCTTAGTTTGCAGCAGTCTGGAACATAAAAATTTCATGGTTCGTTAGATTCCTGGTTTTATATAGTTCTTCATTCGTTGATGATGATGATGAAGATGATGATTTTTTTATTGTGTAATTCAATATAATTATGGGGAGGGGAATTTAGATTAGATAAGATTAGATTAAGTATTGATTGTGTCGTTTTTTTTCTATTTGTACAGTGTCAAAATTCCAATGCGTATCACTGTATAAATATATACTTACACGATTTAATAACTTTGGGTATTGATGATGAAGTGACGGAAGCTTTTAAAGCTCTGATTTTTATATATTCTATATATCTGAGGCGGAATTCATTTTCTAGGAAAACAATTTACGAAATTTTACGAATAATTAAGCTTTCTTTATGCACATATTCATGAATCATGTTGACATGTTTCGGCTTGAATTGTATTTATAAGGATATTAGATTTTGGAAGCAAATAACATTTAACCTTGTGTAGAACATTTTACAAGTTTCAAATTTTTTTTCCCCCATTACAAGTATAGCTTAAATTTGCCTTGTCCAAATAAAACATGCATCAAAATTTGACAATCAGCCTTCGATTTGTGCTTTCATGATCATTTAAAAGCCAAATGTGAAAATATAGACGATGAATTATCGGACACAAAAATATTTTGATGAATCAATTGTAAACAATTATCTATGAAAACGACTTTTTGTTTGGACCTATTCATTATCTGTGCAAAATATATCTCTGGGACAATAATTAATGATACGACAGTTCCAATGTGAGCTATCATCAAAACTTGGAAAATTTGAATGATTGAATTTGTTGCCAAGTAGCTTGACAATCGGTTGTCAATAACCGACTTGTTAAATGAGAGGTAAAAAAAAGAAAAATTGCCAAACACTGTAAAGGAAATGAGTTGTCGATATCGTCCCGAAAGTCTTTACCGCCTTTACATCCATATATTATAGAGCATTCGTCATAATGTTTCCGATCTAAATTCACGAACAGATTATTTAAATTTTTTGTCGATATATCACATGATGCGACGATGGTTCATTTCAATTTTTGTTCGTTTAAAATTATTATAGGCTAAATCGATTTCTTACTCATGGTGAAGGAAGAACATCATCAAGAGTTATGATCATTGTAGCGATTATCTAATTGTGCAGAATCTCAATTTTTATGAAAATATTTATCGTTCCGAATATATGAGTTTGTAATTTTTAAAGAGAGCTAATAGTGTACACGTGTACATCATCATCGGAAATGTCGATCGCAATCCATTTGGAATACACTGGGTTCAACGCAGGAAATGCGTTTGAAGTTGAATTTCTTTGGGGTAGAGTCACTGCATATTCAAGTATTCTTGGATATTCAAGTTTAAAAAAATGAATGTTCGCTTCCTCCGATTCGATTAACGTGCATTTGAAACTCGAGAATTTATTCATTTGATTCGAGATTTTGAATCAAAAATCGAAAAATTCAAATTTCTGTCTCTCAAGTTTCTATCTCTCCAAAGTTTGGGCATGAGTTTGGAAAAATAATCACTTACTCCAATTCAAACATTATGCGTTCAATTCTCAAACGTTTAATTTTGATTCAAAATTTTGAATCTTTCAAAAAAAAGCTCGTAAAATTCAAATTTCTGTTTCTCCTAGTATTTTATAGAACCACAAAGGCATAACACATGATTTGAGATTAAACACTCTTTGAGAGTGTTCATCATTCCAATGCGAGTTTCCTATTCTCTAAAGACTGCTGGGTATTGCATTTACACGTGTGAGTAATGTGATCGGAAACGGCGATCGCGATACACTCGAGACAGGAAATGCGTTTGAGCTTGAATTTTTTTATGGTACATAGAATCTTTGCATATTCAAAAATTCTTGGGACATTCAAGTCTAATGAAAGAATTTCCACTTCCTTCGATTCGAAAAACATGCATTTGATTTAATTCTCAAGGGTTCATCATCAGTTGATTCAAAATTTTGAATCAGAGCTCGAGAAATTCAAATTTCCATCTCTCGAAATTCTCAAAAATCACAACGGCTGACTAAACAATCTGGGATTTTCTAAAACTAACTCCACATACGAAAAAATTTTCACATCATTCTTGAAAATCGAACACCAACAGAAAAAAATTTGCAAGCTCCGCAAATTGAAATAAAACATGAGCGCTATCACATGGTTTTTACTCAATTTCAGCAATTTTTGCAAAGGTCAACGAGCGACTCTCACGTCAACTAATACACACACACACACACACACACACACACACACACACACACACACACACACACACACACAAATTCTGTTAAAAGTGCGTATTTCCCATCGCGTATTATCGGTCACCATACCAAAACATAAAAAAAAAATGTACAAGAAGTGCAGCGATTTGCGGAAGTCAACGGCAGTATCTATATAGAGTTAGTAAAACAGGGCCGCGATTCCGTTGGAGCATGCGATGAGCTTACTCAGTTTTCAAGTATAAGTCTACTATATGTATAGCAGGATATATATAAAATATGATGACGACTCAAGACACATATTATATACCTGATTGAATGTATGTGTGTAAGTGAGGTAAGTAAGTGATGAGGTGAGTGAGAGGCGAAAAACAGGAAGGGGGTATCCGGCGCGGAGTTTGAACTGAACTGGCGAACAAACGGATTTGAAAAGAGGCGCAATCGCTATAAGCCCAAGGAGAGTGCGCGACACTTCCGGCGTTTGGAGTTTAGCCTCTTCTTTTTCAAGACATGTATAAGTTTATAATGTGTATGGATGTATGGATATGTCAGAAGGAAGACGTCGTTCGCGCTCCCTTTCCCACGCTACATATATACATCTAAATAAAATACGTATTACTAGCTAAATGTACGTACGTACATATACCAGAGTATTTATTATGTATTTTTATTTTATATGTTCGGGAGTCCATATTTTTTTTCAAGTTTAAAATAGTAATGGATTTTTTATTGGAGTTTGAGCCTAGAGGTGACAAAAATGGCATGAGATTTATTATTATTGAGAAGCCATTTGTCGTGAATTTTATTAGAGCTTTCGGGCTTGAAATATATTTTGATGAAAGGCTTATTAGATTGAATGGAATGGTGAGGGAAAATTCTTGTATAATGTTTTTCACATTCATAATAGTAAAATAAGAGGCGTCGTTTTCGGGTCAACATTGGCAATAATAATAATAGTTGTGATGTTGGTGAAAAAGATGAAGCCGCAGATGAAGTTGGGGGGTGATTACGAGATTGAGGAAGCAAAAGAAGAAGTGAGACTGAAAATTATTACGAGGATGCTGTGATGCGTTTTTTGTTATTGCGTACATAAGCGGCGAGTTTGCTCAAAAGAAGGAGAAGATTGAGGAAAATATCATGATGCGAGAAATACGTATGTATATATCTTCTTATTGAATCTCTCGACACACTCTCAAGTCTTTTTCATCACGCGAAGTGGACTTTTTTATTCGGGCGTAAGTAAGTAAGTGCGCATAATTAGAGGTTAAATGAAAATTCATCGTGATTTTTATCAACAACATTAATTTGCAATAGTGTTTTAGTAAAAATTTCACAATTATAAGTCTTTTGGATAAAGCATTCAATGTTTGGTTACTAAATTTATGATTTACTCAGCGAAAAAAGCATTCGTCGAGCTCAATTTCATCAGCTCAATCTTCAACTGCGTGCAAAATTGTACACTAATCGACAGGTAATATATATAAATTATTGCAGTACGAAATAACTGCCTCTTATTCAAGCTCATCAAATGAACTCAAAATAGTTAACTGGAATTCAGAGTATTCGCAGTGAAATATGTCAACAGTTTTGAGACCGCATGATATCTGGATTACAGTGAATACTTTTAGATTTATTTAACCCATAGAAGCTGAGAGCATCTAGAATCGGGTTGATATTTTGTTCCTTGATTCAATTCACTTCTTTGAGGGTTCCGATTAGGCGCAGTGCACGCACAATTTCTTAAGAATTCTAGAATATCAGTTATTAATCCCGCCATGTAAAGCGTCATGTTGAGATTTCTCACAATTTTGGTTATTTATGAATATTCTAGAAGTGCATTCTTGGTCAAGAAAAAATGCTATTTACACTACTGAAAAACCTCGTGGACTCAAACCCGATCAAAAACTCGGAAATGTAATAGTGCTCGTACAGTGACGAGTCATTTTTACCAATTTAAATAAAAATTCATCCGAACGATTTTCTCAAAGTGGTCTGGACACTTGGAGACGCTTAATAGACCTCAATAACCATACAAAACATTGAAGTATGGCCTGAAACAAGATGATGGAACCTTGAGAGGCATCAAATATTGACATGATTGTATGAAATTAAAAATATTGTTTATCGGTCCTGCAAGGCCCACCACTTGCCTATTGATTAATCAACGTTAAATCAACCTCAACAACAAGTGTTGACACGCAAGAAACCATCTATCTGCTCGTTCAAATAAAAATATATTCAAGATATAGGAAGCTACAAATCACACAAGGAAGATCTTGGACGATAAAAAATCTTTCGTAATGTTACTACTACCCATGTCAATGAAACTAATCACTAACCTATACTTTCAACATTATTCAAGATCTCTTTCTTGATTTTCTTCATCTCAGAATACAATAATACAATCTCTCTTCCTTAATGCACGAATTACTATTATTATACCTATAACTTACACACCTGCATAATGTATGGTGTATGCACAAAACTATCCGTGAGAAAGTATCGATATAGGTTAGGTTCATAGCCGAGTAGTAAAATCGCTACCGCATCGTTATCGCTTCCCAAGCTGTAGTGTAAAGAACAGTATAGGTATAGGTGTATAATACTTGTACTCTATATCGTCTGCCCGATTATATTGCGCAACCACTTGTTTATATGGGTGAGAGTTGATATTTGGTTCAAGAAAATTAGTGTATAGAAAAGAACACGCGGCAGCACAGGTGATGGGCAGGGTAGGTCAAATTTTTAACACTTCCTACTTTATACATTATTATAAAGTAAATTTCCTATAAGGTGAAGTTTTTGGTTAGGTGTGTGTGTTTGTGTGTGTGTGTGGGGGGGGGGGGGATGTGCACTTTCGCGATTTCGCAAACTTTGCCACGATATTTGAAGCGCGTGACGTTTGCACGAGTAATACATATAAGTATAAGGTATGAGGGTGTTCATACTCATGTGATGATGTGTGTGTGTGTGTGTGTGTGTGTTTGTATTCGCGTGAAAGTGCACAAGGCGCATGCATGCAGGTGATGCAAGATATCATATAATAGAAGTTAGTCCTTTGTGTTATTCAGACTGTCTAATGTGGATAGTTATAGTCTGGATGTCTCTGGATTGTCTGAACGTTGTCTATGATAGGTGTATCAAAGAGATGATGTACTGTGATGTAATATGTAGAATCTATGCCTAAGTTGAATTTTAAATACGTTGAGCTTTCAAAGTACTTCTGAAAGGTCAATACGGTATATGACGCGAGAACTGTGGAATTCAAGTAGTAACAGTCGGGGACTGGTAAGACCAACGGTTCGAAATCTGCGGTGTTATCGAACAAAAGTTCACACGATGCATGATAGTAATTACTAGCTTTTTAACGAGGATGAGAAAATTGAAAGTGAGATAATTCAAGTTTGCATTTCAGAATTCATCGATTTGCATACATCTGTTACGAGGCTATATACTACGTGCTTCACATGTTGTTATGGAAACAACCATAGCAAGTGAATAACGTATAATCAAGAATCGAGTAGCAGCAGCAGCCGTTACACTGTCGAATATTGAACGAGTAGTGATTAACCCAGTGAGGATGATGTTCGCCAAAATCAACTTGTCTTTCACTCACATGGTACATTTCTCACGAAGTATACACAAATGCAGGCACAAATAAAAGTTCAAAATTGGCGTTCTGAAAAATCGAAGCTCTCCCTCAGTATTCCATTCAAAATTCAAAAACAATCGAACGCTTGTAACCGTCATTAAATTTGAATTCTCGAAAATTGCACAATTTTCCATGGATAAGGAAACAAGTTTATTAGCGGGAACAACAGATCATCGTTCCAAATAAACGATATCCGCGCAAGCTCTAACGAATCAAAACAAATCACACTTGAACGCGCCGAACGAGATAATTGTATAGACAACGCATGGTCGTCGTTCTCGTCAACCGTCTATCCATCCATCCGACTTGTCTATCCGTGTCTATCCGTGCCGTTCTTTATACCTCACATCTTGACAACACACACAACAAACGGTATATCGTCTAACCAAACCAACGGATTTTGATGCTATATGGAAGCTGCGCACATGTATACGTATATAGGAAGAGACAGGTGAGCACATAAGTGTGGGAGTCAAAGGAGGAGATAGGTATATATAGAGGACTTCCTGGTGATTCGCAGCATATAGCAGCATCAGTTTGCAACGGCACATCGACCTTCGCGTTAATACTTGTATATACCATACCTACACACGACATGCACCGCTTGGTGAATTTCCTTTCTCGCGGCAAACGGCATCTCTCTCTCTTTCGTGATACTATACATACGCGACTTGAGACGTATTTTCCGCGTACCTCTACCTAACCTCCTATATGTGGTATGGTATGTACATGCGGGACAAGATAACCTGGTGAAGATCGTAGGTGATCGGAGTCAAGAGCAATTAGCACCGAGCAATACAATGTCTATCCTAACAATAAAGTATGTCTGGTCGTGAATAAAGCTCAGGATAGTAGAGAGTTGAACCAAAGCGAGAGAGATGAGAGAATGTTGGTTATTTTGCGAGGTCAACCGCACTGCGGAACCTGCGGAATCTTGTGTCGAGAGTACATAAGGTATTGTATTGGCTAAAGATGAGAGACGAGAGATACGATGTTCTTTTTGTTTGACCTTGGAACAGCGAGGTGATGGATATGGAAGTTGAATGCACGAGATCATACCTTTACGGATGTGCGATACGTGAGAGATAACAAAGAAAGAGAGGTTATGATGGACCAGCATAATGTATACACAAAAGCGGAAGTATGCGGGACATCAGCGGATAGTGTCTGATAAAAGAGAGCTTTTTTCAGGGCAATCGGTGAGTGATAGCTTTTGAAGTGGACTACTAGATGCAAATCTCAAATTTGCATCTTTTTCAATTTTTGATTTCCTTCATTTAACCCACAATTGATTCAAAGATTCTCGCGGAGATTGGTGGATTAACAATTTGGCACATGAAGTAAGCTTACGTCGATTATTATAACTCAATGAAAGAGTGTACAATTCCTTGAAAGCTCAGCTTGCAGCAGTTAGAATTTTAAGGATTTTTCAAGATGAATCGATTCTTAGAACTGACACTTGTTGAGCATAGTCAGTTATTGAGCTTTTTCAACTTAACCATTAACTTGCAATCAACTACCGGCCAACAAGTCATCAAATCTAAACGAATTCCAATCATTCGAACGCAAGTAACCACCCAGACCAACCGCTAAATCTCAAAATTTGAATTGATCAATATACCGTTATACGAGGTTATCTATTCTCCTCACTAACGCATCACAATTTCCCGCCAAAAACTATCATGATTGCAAGCTCTCGTGCTTATAAAGTATACCGCTTTTTCCTTTCAATACTCTATGACACAACAACAACAACAACAACAACAACGACGACAAAGAGCATCCCATCAGTACACATCATGGAAGCAAAGAATCACGGAAGCATATCTTCCAACGGCGTCGATTACCAACAGAGAGAGAAAGACTCTGAGAAAGGGAACGAGCCGTTGCAAACGTAAGAGCCTATATAACAACCCTATACGAAACAACCGCTAACCTCTCCTCTTCCTCTCTTAGAAATGCCAGATCTATAGGTTAGGTTTACCGCTCATCTTCTCGCGTTGCGCGTATATAAGTATCTCCTATGTATACATCCTGCTGCAACTGCCATCGATCATGATGATAATGATGATGACGATGATAATGATGATAATGATAGTGATGACGTTACAAGCGAGATGATAACGACGCTCACGCGAAAGGTGAAAGTAGATGTATAGATATCGGGGATATAATAAGGGCTTGTAAAGTTGGCAACAGTTCGAATAACAGTTTTGTACACGAAATCGTTTGTATATGATGCGGAATTGTACGAATTGAATGGCACAGTAGGTCAGTGTAAGGGTGGTATTCAAAATGCAACGGTTACGTTTTTACGAATATGTAAGTGTTCAAATTCCTACTCTTGGCATCTACGTTCTAGTATCATTATATTTCATTGAATCATATTAGGGTTAATGACAACTTTGTAATATGCACGGATTTGAAGATTAATTTGGAATCAATGGGTATTCGTAACGACGAATCAGCTTTGGATGAACAAAAATCCATATTAGAAGAAATACAAACTTGAATTAAGATAACAAACCGAAATTATCTCATTAGCAAACTCATATTCTCCATCACATATTCAACATTTAATTTACTGAACACTTAACGAACAATCAGACGGACGATAGTATGTGCTCTCTACAAGTTGGTGAGAATACCTTCAAATTGGTCAATAACTCCAATAACGCGTGCATACCTTATTTTACATAGCCAACATCAGAATCATAAGTTCATGCAAAATTCGCTCACCAACTTTCAATTCTAGTACATATTGCATTGGTTTCAAAATTTCGAATACACAGGTAAAATAACCTATACAAGCTCACACTTTATTGAACTAAAGATGAAAAAGCAAGGAAGGAAAAAAAGACGCAAAGTGCTCAAGCACCGGTGCATGGTGATGGCACAAAGGAGGAAATCGCGTTATATACGTCGTGTATGTAAGTGTAAGTGTATGTGTATGTGTATACGTGTGCCCGCCGCGGGAGTTATTTCGAAAGAGGAAAACGGAAGTGACCTCGCGATTGCCAAGACGACGACGACGACGACGACGACTCTGTCCGACGACGACGGTACAATATATGTATATAGGTACCTATCATATATTTACTTGCTGCTGCTGCTGGTGCTGCTAAACCGAGCTTTATAACTTATATTACAGCTTTGAAAATGTAATTGGCTATGAACAAGATGTGTTTTCTTGTGAGAGTAATTTATTAATTATAAACGTTATTTTAAAATTATAGAACTGGTTCGTGTGTATATATATATATGCGACTACTTAGATATAGTTATTACGTGAGATTAACACTTTCATTTTAGTATAATCTATGTATCAAAATGAGATTTAGATGCACTGTATCAAAACAGAAATCGGTTATTAGTACTATCATTCATATACAGATAATAGTATGTTTCTTCTCGGCGTTCGAATAATTGGAACTAGCTTCAACATTTTGAATTTTCAACGATGAAATGCAGCACTATTTGAACATCAAAAGAATACAAGTTCCTCTAACACAAAAGCAAAGCAATAATTTAAACATCGTCCAGAAACATGTATAACACAGACTAGTTTGAGACGAGAAAGGAAGACCCGCGAATTTTGAATTGTAAAATTTGCGGTTTGAGCTTGCGCAACACCATAAGCTCTGTAAGTATATTGTAGCAAGCAGAAACATGATGCAGTCACCTCATGCTGAAGAAAAACTTCTTTCAAAGCCGTTTGAGTTAGAAGAAGAAGAAGAAGAAGAAGAAGAAGAAGAAGAAGAAGAAGAAGAAGAAGAAGACGCCTATGACGACAACGATGACTTGCAGTATTATAACAATAATATATACGAGCAGTCGATGGACCAAACATTTCAGAGTGTGCGAGTATAAGTGTCTTATATATGTATATGCAAAACGTATACCATAAAAGCTAGCACACGTGTTCAAGTTATGGTTTTCAGTGAGGAAGAGGAGCAGCAGCAAGTGCTATTTGCGCTGCACGCGAAGATGAAGACGACGACGACGACAACGACTAAGTAACGCATGAACAAATATATACGCGCTATGTACTAAAGGGAGGATCATTTCTGTATGTATATTTGCACCGCGCCTTTTGAGACTTGATATGCAAAAGTGCAAAAGTTTCTCTTTCTCTCATCTCGGCACACATGGTGCATGCATGTACACACACATATAGGATGCAAATAAGTAGTATAGGTACAGAGTTTGCGCAATTGTACACTGAGGAAGATATATTCCTCACAAAATGTTATTCGATATTCCATATGTTTCTTATTTTGGTTAGAGCTGGTCCACACAACACTATTCGTTGCTTTAGGAGATCGTATTCTTTCGGGTAATTTTCTTGAAATATTTCATCATATTACTGTAGAAAAGAAGGAAAGTTCTGTGAACAGATTCTTCATTCTATATCCTTACTCCGTGTTATAGATATAAAATGAAACGAGAGATAGAAGGTTATAAACCTATAATAGCAAATTTTATTTCTCAAAACGCTTTTTTAAAATTTTTTTCGCTGGATTTGGAGTATGGGTGAAAAATTTTGAACAGAGCTCCACAAATAGGTTACTGATGTATTTAGTAAAACATTCCCAATTTTCTTTTACTGGATTTAGCAGTGAAAAGTCACAACTTAACTCAACAGTTCTCCCTGCTAAAAGCGCAACAGATGAATTTCCATAAATTAGAATTCAAAATTCGAATATTCAATCAAATGCATCTACCCATTACATCATAAAATAATTAATTGCTCCGAATACATATGAGAATCAACTACAACCAACTCAAGAAACCGTACTAAATAAACAATTGTAACGCTCCAGAGTCAAGTGCATCAAATTCCTAACTGGTAATCATCAGTTGCAGCGGTACACAATAAGTATATCACGCGAATGGAATCGCGCAACACAAAACTCATGGCGCCATCGTCGTTATCTCCTCTCTGATGCATCACTTGAAAAACCGCTGCTGCACTACAGCATTAATCTATCTATCTATCCATGCAGTCGTCGCGGCGACATCGTAACGAGAGAATCTTACATCACTCAATCTCACCATCATCAAGCACAGCTGTATAGCTGCAGCATCAACAGAATATCTGCTGCGCGCGCAAGAATCAGCAACAATCAAACTTCTACAGTTCACATTTTATTATATATCTGAAACAAAACGCCACACTTCTAGATTCCGACATAACCTCAACTTGGCCAATTAAATCCTTCAACAGTATCATTCTCATATTCTTCTATAACAAGCTGATATAATACATCTAATCTATATGGATAGACAGAATTCAAGAATGCTTAGAGAAGAAGACAGTTGAAGATGGCGGAGGTCATAAGGAGTGGCAATTTTTTCGTTGTTCCCGCGCACGGAAGTCAAGACTTCGCCATTGTTGCCCATCATCGTCGTCGAAGCAAACATCCTCTCTCGTCCTGCAGCCTGGCAAGTATTTTGAGTTGATATAGGTTATCTGTGATGAACGACAGGAGGTTGTTGTGGTGGTGTTGCGATGTCTAAAGGAAGTCGACCCAGAACAGCGGAAGAAGAAGTAGCGGACGTTCACGAAGTAATCGTTACGAGTTGCCGGTTAGTTTCAACGTTTTTCATATACATATATTGTATATCTGTTGCTGTACGTCCTCTCATTACGCTCGATATAACGCGACGATTGCATTTTACCCGGTGATATGCGTGTACGATGCATCCAAGGTCTTGGAATATTACAACTTTTTTCTGATGATTTGAGTTTGGTTGTAATTCAGTTGTTATGTTGAATACTGGGTGCTGTGGAGAGATGAAGTTGGATCAAAAGTTGAAAAGATATTCTTGAGCTAGAAATCTATCATTTATAGATAGGTGATTATTTTTGGAACAAATCCGGATCGACTTCATGATCGGTTGGAGTCTTTTGATTTGTCAAGAGAATCGAGTCTAGAACCAATCAATACTATTTGGAGAGAGTCCAAAGACTAGTCCAATCATGACATGGTCTCAATATTCAAAACCAAAAATGGTAACAGTTTTCCGAAACAAGACTGGGCCTTGTGATGTACACAGTTAATGGCCGCCTCCAAGATTGATATGTAATATTGTAGAGTTCCTTCTTAAAGGCAAATACCAATATCATAACGCAAGTTTTCAGTAATATGGAACCGAAACTGGTCAAGTCTTTGTCATACTCTGTCAAGACTATTCAAACCATGAAGTTTTCAGTATATCCATTTTGATAACCTGGTCACATCTTGAAATACACCTGCAACGGTCTCCACTTCTTCTCAAGAGTGAACCAAGATTTGTTTGGTCAAGTCTTTCACAAAGTCCCAAATTAAGATTGAATGAGTTTTTAAAGATATAATAATGTAAGCTCGTAGTAACAAGGAATTCACTGGTAAACTTTGACATCATCGTCGGATGATAGATAAACATCGTTATTTCGACTTCTGATTTTGATTCTCACGAAGAGGTACACTTCTTGAACGCAAATACTCCAGATATATCAAGATATCTAGAAAAAAGTTCTCTCAAAACCTTATGGTCTTGTTTTGCAATCTGAAAGATCTCTTCGTCGCATCGACCGGAAGAGGATATCGGTATGCACAGGGTTAAAATCTGCAAAGTACGCAACATAACCGATATCATCTTACCCCTTGCGACCACGAAAGTATACTTATACTCATCCTCTTCACTCATCCACAACCGCGAAAATCGACACTCAAGGCTGCGGTACCATATCAAGCTCCTCTATATAAACCCCACATCCAACCACCAACCTTCATCCTCCTCTCCCTCAGCAAAAGATAACCTCAGAGCAAAAAGTCTCTCTGGCGCATCTCTCTCTTGGTGTGTGTGTGTGTGTGTGTGTGTGTGTGTGTGTGTGTGTGTGTGTCATATCTCGCGGTATCTCACTGAGAACAGATAGGCATATTCTGAAAACCCTCATCCTTCTCCTGATGCATCAGGCTGCTCTTCACGCAAAAAGGGTCTCTATACTTCAGTCCGCAATATCCAACCAACTGCGGAATAAAAAAAATCTTATACTCTTCGTCTCCTCTTCTCTCTTGCAGAGAGGATATATAAGTATAAGTATATCTTGAGCTTATTGCACGTCTCGCTTGGTTGGAGTTGAAGTTGGTGCTGCTGCTGCTGAGCGAGTTACCATCATTGGTAAAAAAAAAAAAAAAAGAGCGACGAACGGCAGGTAGGTATAATTTGCAGGAGAAGGAAAAAGAGGAGGCCGATGACGCTTGAGCAAAAAGAGGGTGGTGGTATGAATAGATATATAGTGAGTAAGATATATATATACGGGAAGAGGAAGAGCCTTGGCGCTTGATCGCCACCAATCCAACGGCGAATTAAGGGATTTATCACGAGCAGACGACGCGGAGATATATATATATATACACATTGTATAAGCTTTCCAGCCTTATAATCCTTTCTCTCTTTGACTCAACGCCCCCTATGCGAGAAATTCTTCCTTTATTAGTCGATCGTCTCGAGACTATAAGATCGTTTGGTTTCGAGACACCCTTCCGCGTTCTATCTTTCTCTACCAGACTCTTAACGATGATCGAAGTTTCACTTGCATTGCAAGGGTAATATAATACATCGCGTGAAACTGACATTGTATAGATTGCAAAAAGTCAACGACTAAAGCATAAATTGATCGGTATAGTACAGTACTACAATACTAGTGTTAAGATTTTGTTCGTACCAGTACCACTGTGTCGTTTATTCGAATATTTTTTTCAAAATGGAAGATTGTATGAGAAGGAGGTTAGGAATCTTGAAGCATCAGTGGCGCTCTTTTGGTATGGAGTGTTATAAGGAGTCATTTTTGTCGTTTTCGAGCGAAAGGACGAATGATGGATTCGTGGAGCTTGGGATACTAAAAGACTGTTACATTATAAAGGATGGGGAGGTAGAGAAGAGTCAAGGGCGAGCGTTCGAAGAAACGGTCAGTCAGTATGCTGGTTTCCGGAAGCGGCGCGCGGCGACGAGGAAGCTTTATACAAGAGAGAAAGAGAGAGGTTGATGAACGATGGAGCAATTTGCGATAAGCCGAGATGTTTCTTTTCGAGCTTGAACTTTGCTTTGAGATTTGCGTGGATTTGTTAAAGATTAAGATCTTTGTGAAGTACTTCCTCAAAGTACAGTGTAACATTTGTAAGGATTGTCCGATGATTTCAAATAAAAGAATCGAAAATTTGGAATTTGATTTGAATTTGAATGTTTCATTCGTTCGGTGATCAATTTGCAAGTATCAAATTTGGAATGATGTCTTACACGAAGAACAACGACACACAAATTGATGAATAAATTATGAAGAAGGACTGTTTTGGTCACAAAAGTATCTGCTCCACGAAGGCTAACAATAACGGACACATAGTAATCTAACAATGATTCCATCTTGAAAGACGACATGTACGAAAATCAATTCAGAAACAAAGCGACACACTGTGACAGTAAACCAAGCTGAGATGTGAATCTAAAAATATGACCCAATCCTGGCAATCGCAAAATGTATCCAGAAGCAGCATAGCAGCTAATGTATTGATCGGATCTAATTCCGTTTCGAATGTTCGGCCATTTTTCCCTATGCTATATGTATACACAACTCTCTGATATGATGCGACTCTCTTGGATAGTTGCTCGATTAATTAATCATTGGTAACACCCGATTTGAACCTCGATCGATATGCGAAACGGAATAGTTATTTACGATACAAGGGACCTAACAGCCTTATTATTACACGGCGTGAAGTTGGCGCCCGAGCGCTTGCGCGAGGGTGCCAATCACGCCGTGTAATAACCAAGGCTGTTAGGTCCCGAGTATCGTACACTATTTTATAGCATCGAGTGACATAAACCCGCCCTTTCTGCGATTGATGGTGCACCCGAGCGCTCGCGCGAGGGTGGCGGTGGGTGGTCAGGGCGGGGGTAAGCGGGGGGGTTCGGGGGGGCGGCAGCCCCCCCGACTGAAAAAAAGTTAAGAATCTGGTGCTATAAAATAGAAATTACACACCCGCGATTAAACCCATCGAGTGATGATGAAGACGTTTCTTGTACCTAAAATAATCCATGAGCATCATCGTTGGTTATTATATAATATAGTAATATAGGGGTTGTGCAAGCCTCATCCCGGCCAAGACCTAAAATTTTCCCTCTCAGACTTTATCCTAGAACAATTTCTATTGTTACGCTAGTAACTAGACTCCAGAATAATTTGGAGTTTAATTCTTCTGAGACATTTCATAACGGCTGTTTGAGAATGGAAAACTGTGTAATGTAACACCCCTACCGCAAAAATGACGAATATGCATATTTGATCTTTTCAAATGAGGTACAATCCCTCATCATACTGATGCAGTCTCTAATTTTGATATTTATCTGTTGTCATTCCTTCACAACGGTGCATCAAATGCAAAATCCGGCATGGTCAAAGGTTTCAAGGTTAGCACGTATGTATGTACATGTGCAGAACACTCAGCCACGTGTTTATGTTTATGTTTATGTTGCTGATGATTTATAACCATGAGCAGGAGTGTTACAGTCATGACTAATTTTCTTGCTCTTTACAATCATTGATGGGGATACAATTGCTCCAGACATGATCCATCATAGATTTCTTATCATTTTTCTTCAAATTTCGATGCCTGCATACATAATATGCGCAAAAATTGCCAAAAATGCCCTTGTAACCTCGCAGTGAAATAAACTGATTTGCTGCACCCCGCACCCACGTGAAGTGAGCGGACGCATTATTTCACAGTTGAATAATAGGCCATTTAAGTCCCGCAAATGCGTTAAATAAACGCGGGTTTAGGTCACGCAGTGCTATAAAATACTATTATTTGCAACCAACTTCTCTAGATGAGAAATTGACTTCAGAATGTAGCTTCTGTAGCCGTTACAGGGATTTTGAGATTCCAAAAGTGTTAAATCTGACACTTACTGTATGATTTACTAGGGAAGGAGTTTGTCTTAATACATACTTAAATGCTCTTTTAATTTTTGTTCAAAGTGGAGATCGGTAGTAAAGATAAAAAGTACAGATATGAAATGTTGTAATCTCTCAAAGTATATGATTGAGGTGAATATGTAGACCGTCACTCGGTAAATATTTTTCGCACGCAATCGAGCATCACGGTATAATACGAGATATCTAGATCGTCTAATATACTCGCTTCGCCTCGTCGTGCATATATAATTATCAAAGAAAAATTCATCATAAGCTAATCGGATATAGCACCCTCTAAGCATCAAATTCGACATGACATGATAATATCTATCTAAATTCCGTTCCACTTTGCCTCCTGAGAAAATCACCTCCAACCTAATTTTAAAGATATTATCACACATCATAATAATATGATCATTATCATCATTACTGTACTACATACAAGGATCCTTGTGGATAATTTTAGACCCAAACTTAACCTCACATTCCAAAAATTTTACATAAATCTGGAACCGATACAAGTTTTTTTAACAACAAAAAAAACAAGTAACCGCGTAAACTGTCGTGCTTCACAAAATACAAATTCCAATTTCATCTTTTAAATCTCTTCTGATGATCCTATAGCATATTATCGAGTTCTTCTTGTCAATTCAACAAGTGCATAACTGTATATCATTAAAGAAGAAGAAAAAGAGAGAGAGAGAGATGGAAAGATTAATGTAGAAAGAAAATAAAAGTCAATGTAGTCGTCGTTGTACTTTTATAGTATATCTCACGAAAGAAAGAAAGTGTTACACCTCGACGGTGATGGCTATGCGGGCTTATTACGAATGCGGCGACGGGTTAACTTGTTACGTGATGAATAGACGTAGAACACGTAACATCATAGACGGTTATAATACTTACAACTCTCCACTCTATACACGAGGAGTTACGCGTGCAACTATGATACTCTATATTTTCTCGTATATGGAAGAAAAATAGAAAGAATCGTTTGTGTAGCAGTTGTTGTCACGTGGTTGTCACTGATGTGCTACTGTTACAGTTTGGATACTGAGAAACGGTTGGCAGGCTGTTCAAAATGGAAAATTCAATTCAAATTTCGCGCGCATGCGCACGCACTAGTTTTTGAACAAACATATAATTCTTTGGAACCTCCCTGTAAAACGGACACTCCTAGAAGCGGACACCTTTTAATACCGGACAATTTTGCTATGGATCATTCTTATGATACACTGTAAAAAATTTTCGAGGTAAAGATATCTGGTGGGGTTGTAGATTCACAGTGTTGAGCATGGTGAATTTACCAGAAAGTGAGGAAACCTACGAGCGGCTTGTAAATTTACCATGCTCAGCACAGGAAATCCTGGGACACCATGCTGAGCATGGTGAGTTTACGTTCCGGAGCTTGTAAATTTCCCGTCCCAGGCTTGTAAATTTCATTTGAATACGCGTGCGCGAGTTGCAATCTGAAAATTTTTGAATCGGACGTTCAAAGCGAACAACTGTATATATGTGGGAGTGGAGCAGATGACAGCAGACTCGAAAGTCGAAAGTGCATGGGCAATATGGGCATCCGTCAATGTCTGTATACGTAAATAAACGATGTAAATAAAGGGATGTTGCTCTCTGTGAATTTGCTCGTGAACGTGCATGTGTGATTGTGTGTGATGCCGGCAGCGGAGAAAAGAGCTCGACGTTCGATAATAGAAAACATTTTCATCCACGGATTTCTTTTTATAGAATTATTCAAGCGCGATCAATTTCTTTAACGAGGCCACACAGTATTAGGTTATGACCGGTCCACAACAAAATCGATGCATTTTTGTCCAAAAAATTCCATACCGTAAGAATCAACACATCTCAATATCTCACTACTATAAAAAGACGGCTAGATGTAAAATCAACGACAACTCGACATTTTATAGAAACACTGATAAGGATCTGTCACAAAGGCACGGCACGGCGGCTCCCAAGTGGGGATTTGCCATCCGCCGGTAAGGAAATTTACAAGCACCCTCGAAAATTCCCCATCCGGGCTTGTAAATTTACAATGCTGAGCATGGTGTCCCTAGATTTCCTGTGCTCAGCATGGTGAATTTACATAAATTTTTTTACAGTGTATGTAAGTATGTACTTTGAAATATCCGAATAACGGACACTTCCTCGTAGAAGACACTTTTTTAGTAGTGGATCGAGAGTGTCCGGTATTGGGAGAATATACTGAATAAATTTTCATGCACTATAGAAAAATTCCGGAGTTATAAACAATCTATCAGAATTTTTACCTAATACTTACGCCTATGAATTACGTTCAATTTTTTTCTAATTTTTTTACAGTTCGTCTATCGAATCGATCATCGATTTTAGTTTTTCCAAGTATAATATTGGCGTTACATTCAATATTTGAAAATTATGAAAAATTCTAAATTCTCCTGTGAGATACATGGATTAAGAAAGTGTGGTGAGACTCTAGTAAGAAACTTCCGATGTTTTCCTCCCAAAGCCGATAAGTTTTGAAGATCCCACGAATAGATACCTGGTTTGAACGATAAGATTAAGAAAACTTTGAGCTGACGAGAAACCGGAATTTCAATCACATTAATATATTGGTATTATACTACTCACAACTTGACACGTATGTGTCCATGCAACACACATACACAAAAATAGAGATATCAATCAAGGAGAAGTATCGATAATTAGAAATATATTCGTCGAGAGGCTCGCTCTGTCTCCTCGATTTAGTGTATTATTTCGAGAACTGAAATGTCGTCGTTCGTCGACCCGTCATTTATTTTCCCGGAGGCTATAATATTGTCTCTCGAACACTCATCAATTTGAAAATTCTCTCACTCCTAAATGCGATGACTAAATATAAAATCCAATCGAATTTTTATACATCCGGATTTATATATCACTAATTTAATATTCGGAAAATGAAAACTCAGATATTAAATTCATCGTCAATAATCATTAGTTGTAAGGCAAATTTTTCCGAAAGGGAAAAGTATACCGTTTCGGTAAAACACAAAAAAATCATGTATTTTGTGCACTTTTGTTTCGTTTTTCACTATCTATACGAAGAGGAAGAATAATTAAAAAAAAAAAAAAAAAAAAAAAGAACGAGTCGGTTGGAATCGGAGTGATTTCATTCTCAATTCATTTGAAACTTCCTTCCTGATACCTACTGTACATATGCATCAGAAATCATCAGACTCGATGCATGCATGCATCATAACAAAATATAGTCTCAGTAATTATATCAAGATAGTGATATGATGCTCTGGTCAGCGCAGCATCCGTATACACGCGCAAATCTGAGTTCGACGACCATATCAAGGACAGCTTCTCTCTCTCTCTCTCTCTCTCTCTCTCTCTCTCTCTCTCTCTCTCTCTCACTCAATCTTCTTCACTCTCTTTCTCTATTGCTCGAAATTAATAATTCTTCTTCATTTTCACATCACATACATCTTATACTAATAAATTTTACAAAATGAAATGAGACAAGGAAGAGATGTTTGATATTTTCTATACAGAACTAAATTTGCAGAAGAAGATAAAAGAAATTCACTTTGTAATCTGAAAATGTAAGATTATCTTAGGATTTTTAATCCGTTGACTTAAAAAGTGGTAAAAATGACTTCCAGCACTCGAAAAATACTTTCTGATGGTCGAAAAATCAAATACAAGGGTCAAAACCGTGAGAAATGGCAAAATTAGAAAGTTATTAGAGAGTTATTCAATTTTTATCATTTTTCTCAAAAATGTCCGACTACTGAGACCTCATTCTTATGACCAACATGATTTATTAATTTCCAAAAGAATTTCCTGATTTTTCCAATGCTTCCATCAAGTATTATTACGAAATATCGAAAAAAGGTACTTTTCCAGTATATTTAACATCAACATAGTCAACGGGTTAATGAATAACGAGCTATTCATAAAGATTTGGTTATAGAATTAAAGCTAAAATTTTGAGCTTTTATATAAAAGTAAAAAAAATTGCGGAATGTAAACAGACGCATCATCTCTTCAACATATGTATTTTCTTTATCTGTTCGGATTTCGACATTACTGCACGAGTGAGCATTATATGTATAACGACGATGAGGAAAAACGAGACTGTATATAGCTTTATCTCTCGAAACCCCCTTTTATAATATATACCAACTTCTGATATATGTGCAATACACACACATGAGAGACTTATTGATAAAGAAGTCTGCTGATGCTACTGCTGGTAATATATAACTGCTACTGTATGTCGTTACTTTATATGTTGCACATTGAGTTTGATTTTATTTTAGATGTCACTTTGCGTTGTCTGTTTAAATTTAGGTATGATTATTATCATCAAATCAGTTCAGTTACGCCGTAAATCTGAATTTGTGAAATTCTACACAATGAATTTGGTATTACACATTTGAAATTTCGAAATTCGTCTAAAAACTCAGTCTTGAATTCATATAACAAGGCGCAAAGAAGTGATTTTTAGATGCAACTAGATTTTTTAACAAATAAGATTCTAATATATAAATTGCCTCGATGCAGGCAGAATTGGTTGGAGATTATGTTATCTGTAAAGAAGAAGAAGAAGAAGAGGTAGAAGATGTGAGTAAGTGAGAAAGAGTTACTTGCTTGTGCTAATTACGTGTAATTGAGGCCGGTATGTATATTGTATTATATGATGTGGGTAGCAGACGAGTTTTATTGTTCCGATTGCCAGATCGAGCAAGCGTTGCATCACTAATATACTTCCATCGCATCACACGCGCTCTATACAGGCTCGAATCTCAATAAGCTTTGAGACACTCGATCTGTCTTTGCACAATTTTAAATGTAGTGAAATATAAGCTTGCATGTTATATTGGTTTATTGTTCTAAATAGTGGGGCGGTAAAAAGTGTAAGAAGTTACGGGCAGTCTGAAATTCATGACAAATTTTTTCTCTTTTTCTAATATAAAGTGTGTACACTACTGTACGGTCATATTTGATGAATTTCTAAATCGAAAGTGCATCTTCATTGATTGACATACAAAAATACAATTGAAGTAGTAATCTTGGAAGGAAATAATAAATTATTGATAAAGAATTGGCTTGTCAACGGAGGAGGTATATTTTATTTAAGAGTCATTTCTCATTCGAATTAAAGGGTTAGATATCAAATTTCCCGCCAATTTTCGAAAAAGTTGAAAAGATGCCTAGGAGTAATAAATTATCCATGTCTAAAATTCCTGTGCTCCAAAGAAATTTGCTTCCGCGTTGTTGCTGAGCTTACGTCAGTATAGCACCGTGCTTGCTCACTCAGCTGGAGAGCCCGCCAACCCAACGACTGTGATCGACGACGGCGACGATTCAATTCCTTCTCGTCTTTTTGCTTTTACTATTATAGATTTCTTTTGATGCACGGCTTCCTCTTATATTAACCATCAATCCCAATCGACTATCTTACGCGATTGATCGATTTCAGTATTCGATTCGATTCGATTCGATTAAAATACCTAACCTAACCACTTCTGCTCCCTTTAAGAGGATGTCGGATACCGACATTGTTGAATTCACAGACGGTTCGATGAATTTTTGAGATATTGCAATTTTAATAAGTAACGTCGGTTCTATTTGGTCAATAAAATTGGCGTTACTTATTAGAATTGCGAAATCTCACAATTTCATGAACTCGACAATGCCGATGAGTATGCTAACCGGATCTTTAACTTCCTGTTAACTGTCGCCAACTGTCACCATCATTTGAATTCGATTGTTTCTAAATATTTTAAAGAGGTTATGTAACAGATGACGATCATCTGGGCATTTGTTATAAAGTCATGGCGGTCCCATATTTCTTTCTATCCACGTGGTTTGTGGATCCGCGAGATGTTACAAATATGTATATATATAGGTGAACTCACTCTCTTCTGAATTTGGAATTTTCGAGGTTATGGACGTCATATTCTTTGGAAGAATGCCGAAAAACATTCCTTGTAGAATGAGAAAGGGGTATTATGGCTTCACACAGCAGGGAGGCAAGATGAGGCATCACTCGACCGCGAGATTTCCTGGTATCCAAGTAGAAGAGAGAAACACTTCCTCAGGATAGGAGAGTCTCTTTGAGAGTCAAAAACTTGGAATTGTATATGACGATAGACGGGCGGCCGAGTGCGTGGTTGGAATTTTTAGCGCTGACCTGGCAAAATTTTGCCAACGCTAGCCAAAATACTCGCTCTGCTATGTCACACTTTACGAATAGCATCTAACAAAAAAAATTTGCTTTTGTTAATTACAAGTAACTTCTAAGTGTGAAATATAACCTCAAAAAGACACATTAATCACACAAAGTTGATCAGCGTTCAGACTGAAGAATCAAACTTTTCATCCAATCTGTGAAACAAACTGCATGTGAGTATTGAGTTGTGTCATTATTCCATCGCAAAACTGGGCGGAGCACAAATAATAATAATCGGAGCACTGAAAGTGTCCGCAACGAAGTCCGTGCAATACGAAGCGGATGTAGAAGCTGGTGATGATGTTGATGACTGCAGTTTCGCCGCCATTTGTCGCGCCACGAGTTTTATCGTTGTCAAGTGTTATTTTCTGGCGTGTATCACATCTATGCACAGATGCTTCATATCAAAAGGCGCGGTAGCGCCTTGCTGGCGAGTATAGAAAAAAAAATTCGAATGAAAACGACAGTGCGCACACGCAAGGCCACCGTGCCTTATATACGTTGAGTTGGGCCGTTTTAACCTCACTCATTTTTTCTCATCATCATATTTATAGCATTGAGGGCAATGGTGGACATTAGTAGCTCTCGGCCGACAAGTTTTGTTGTGTAGAATGTTATTCTACAAACCTTTTGCCATTCAGTGTTTTTGTATTGCTAGTCCCGCACTCGCAAATTGGCAAGCGTCTCAGACGATTTGACGCTCGGGACAGAATTTTTCATCATCCAACTTTTTCGAGTTTCGACTCATCTCGAAGTCGACACAGCGTCGGTGTGACTCGAATCAGCCTTGTGTGCGTGCATATGCATAAAACGAGCGACGAGACATATACGCGGGGTAAAAATGAGCAGACGAGACAGCGCCGCGACTGTAGCAGACGATGCACGTGTTTACTTCGGCTGATTTTCTGCACGAGTAGGTACAACAAAGTTTAAATGCCAACGTAATTGTTGGTTCCTTAAGAAAAGAGCCACCTGATGTGTGTTTCTTTGTTTGAAGTGAATAAAAAATGATGGGCAAAGGCCAATATGCTCGCCGATTTGTGTGTGTCATCTCGCTATTGTACAGCGTCAAGAATACTCCTTAAATTGGAAGAATTGACCATTTGATTTCAAGGAAGTATGTGCCAGCATCAATTCAGATTTTAGCAGTGTATTGATTTTCAGTTTCATCAATATTTGAGACAGTCACAACTCTGAAGCTATAGATTGTGCATCTCAGAATATTCATAATCTACTCTAGTCAGAAAATTAGCATAGCGACAAATGGAATATCTCTTGTGCTCCTTTCGGTATCTCACCAAAAATCTGTTCGTGTCCAGCACAAGAGGGATTGTCTATCACTTTTAGATGTTGTGGGACTGGGCAGTCTCATTTACCACTGGGTCTATGGAACAGTTGTTGTGATATGTGCAGTGATCCCTGATGCTGCTCTAACTATTTTTGTATAAGATACTCCTATTGCGTATTACTCTCATCCAATAGTTTCAGCTAGACTTTTATGGTATACGAATCTTTGCTGTCTTGACACGCCACTCACATTCTTGCTATAGAGTTTATTAACGGGTAGCTGGCATAGGTTAATTTCTAATTGGGTCTGGAAGGTACTACAGGGTTCATCTGTTTCATCAAAAGTGTTATCAGAGTTAGGAGCACATTTCCGCTTTTGGTGAGAAGTAGTGAGTTCAACTTGAAAAAATTGATGGTTGACAAGTCAAGCACTAAAAATAGGAACTATATTCATACATCCATGTGGATATGCTTTAAGGATCACTTTATCTGAAGTCAAAGTATGTCTCAGATGATGCTGTTGGAACTTCATTCTCCTCAAAATAAGTTTGCATGTGTTACTTCAACTTTTTGAAGTTTTACATTTTATCCATGTCCAAGTTGAAGTGTGTTTTAGTTTTTGGTCTTCAAATAATATTGGGGACCATAATTCTATATTTTGTTTATTAATCATACATGAGTTGATAACTTTGATAGTTAGCACCCTCTCTTGTTGAATAGCGGATGAACCAACTAGTGTGGGAAGTTTTCGCTATCCAAAAATTTCTCATCAACTGAATTTTTCTTGGTATTACAAGTGAAGTTGGGAGTCTTTGCATGCTCAACTCAAGTCAAATTAAATCAACTAATTCCAAGTTTTGCTATCAAAGTTTCACTGCTCGGAATTTCCTTCCCTAGGATTCAAAAACATTTACTTATCTTGGAATTTAACACAGTGCTGCTCATCGGGGGAATGATGGAGATTAATAGAAGTCTTTTGGATTTTTCTACATGCTACCATTCACAGCTCATTTTTCAATTTGAGAATTTTCAATCATTACCATAGCCAAGTATTCAAATCTTCCCCCCCCCCTACTTCACTTTTTCTAAAAGTTTAGCTTGGCGAGTATGACCATCCTTTTGCCCCATGAATTCATCTGATATCAGAAATATGAATTTCACCCCTTGAGAGTCATGAGATCAGAGATTACATGTCGAGTGAATATTTACCAAAATCTGAACGTGAAACGAATGTGGAGAGATTGAAGAGAATTTATTTAAACTCTTGAGAGTCATGAGATCAGGAAAAAGTATGTCGAGTAATTGTTCTGCAAAATCTGAACGTGCAACGTATTAAAAAGGATTGATTACATTACAATTTGATTATCGCTGTAATTTTGAATCAACTTGAGTTACTCACCATCTCTACTGACTTTTAAATTGGAGTGATCAATGCTGAATCGAATTTTCCTGCCATTGTTTTCTTTTCATTGTTCTACATGGGTTACCATTTTCAATATATTCAGTAAATAAAAGAGATGGTTAGTAACTCAAGTTGATTCAAAATTACAGCGATAATCAAATTGTAATGTAATCAATCCTTTTTAATACGTTGCACGTTCAGATTTCGCAGAACAATTACTCGACATACTTTTTCCTGATCTCATGACTCTCAAGAGTTTAAATAAATTCTCTTCAATCTCTCCACATTCGTTTCACGTTCAGATTTTGGTAAATATTCACTCGACATGTAATCTCTGATCTCATGACTCTCAAGGGGTGAAATTCATATTTCTGATATCAGATGAATTCATGGGGCAAAAGGATGGTCATACTCGCCAAGCTAAACTTTTAGAAAAAGTGAAGTAGGGGGGGGGGGAATATGTTGTACAAAGCATCAAGAGAGAAAAATGGCATTATAATCACACATGTTTTTACGCTTTCCGATCTCGTTCTAATATATGCTCATTATCATCGGCCTACATTACAGCATAATCATATAGCTTCTATCGCATTGGTGACTAAATAAATGCGATGTCGATGCTAATGTGACTAATATACTGAAATGACTCGGTGTGACTCCATCATATATCTCCCGGTAGTGATACATCTATTTCGTTGAGCGCACGTATTATGTATACATATATGCATTTTTCACTTCCTCATTCGAGTCAACTTTTCGCTGAGCTTCTCTAGTCTCAAAGATTTATAAATGTATATGTACATAGCGAGCAAACGCAGGAGGAATCGCTGATATAATGTCAGCATGAAGTATTGAGTGCGATCTAAGCGATAGATCTCGATTTGTATGTGTGGTAAGATTCCGCCCACTTGATTGTTGGATAGATGTATAAGAGATCGCAAGCCTAGACTATGTATTCTATCCCTCTCACTTTCGCTTATTCAAACGAGCTTTGGCGAGAAGTTATAATTCAATCTCAAGTCATGCTCAAGTCGTGAATTGTGTTCCAAGTTAGCTGTATGGAGCAATCGATACAGATCGAGATATCGAGTTGAACGTGGTAGGAATCGATTGTCTGAGAAAAATCGATTGCTTCGTGTATATCACTTCCGCGGTGACAAATGTACTTTGTATTGTATAGGTTAGGTGTATGCGCCTACGCTAGAAGGAAACAAGATTTGAGATTGACTGGATATACTGGAACTCAATCAACTGAGATCGAAATGAGAAAAATGTATAGGTTAGTTTCTCCGTTTGGATATGAATATCGAAAGAGTTGCCATTGATGAACTTAGGTCAACCCACGCACATCAGTTTTAATAATCCATTATTACTGCAGTGTGTTCGCACCACATAATGTGCTTGGTAAGCGACAGTTATATTACACATGAAGAATGATACAACGACGCATTGACAGGTTAGGTGTCAGTGACCCTAACATAACGCAAACTGGACCTCAAAGCAACGATGATGAGCCATAGAGGTATAAGAATATATTTTCTTATACCTCTATGTGATGAGCCCGATGAGAGCAGAGCCACCTGCGCATATTTATATATGACTTACGCATAATCATGTCTGTGATGCGGCATTTTGGACACGCCAAAGCAGTGACAGGTAGGTACTCCTTCAAATTGAGCCGCTGACTTTTTTTCTCGTCATGTTGTCCTTCTTTTCAAAGTGTATGTCCGGAAGAGCTGATGTTCGTAACTCGAGGAGTATAAAGACAGATTCGAGTGGTGCGTCTTTTAAAATCTCGCTCTTCCCATGGGAATGTCCTCACTCATGTTTTTCAAGGAGATACTTAGACAAAGCGTCACGTCCTTGATCTCTTCCATGTTTTCTAACGGAAAATTTGAAAAAAGTTCTCAAAAGTAGTAGTATTATAAAAAAGAAAGAAGGAAGCGATGTTTGATTACGTTACTAACATAACAACAAAGGAAAGGACCAAAGAGTAGTTTCTGTTGTTGTCAAACAAGGCCGCGCTGAAAAAACAAGTATCATCCCTGCAATCCCTGAAAATGACGTAAGGCATTTTTTCGCAGAGGGTCAGGTAGATATATGCCAACTAAATCTTCTTCTAATAATACCCTAAAGCTTATCCCATCATTTTCTCTTCCACTGGATTTTTAAATTCCATCATCTTCTTCACTTTTTTCGTTTGTCTTATGGCTCTCTTCTCTGGAGACTTACTCTCTCCCTAACCTCAAATCGCAGTATCCAAAATCTGTCACTGGCATGATCGAGGGCATGATTGCCCAACGAATTTCACCACAATTCCATCAAGAACCTTCCCAATGACGTTCTCTGAACTTCGCCAGCATCAGCTTCTCTTTTTTACGGAACCACAGAAAGTTAATAATCCAAATGGTGCGGCAACGCATCCCTCGGGCAGCATCCAATCAACGCGTCATCTTATTGAGGATGTATATACTGCACATGCATTATTTTATATGATATGATGCATGCACGCGTTTAATGCCCTCTATAGATACACGTATGCGTATAGACTTCTTGATATGTTGCAGCTGCATCTCACACATATGTAAGATATATTTTATTTTACACTTGTATTGGTGTATGGTGATGATGGCTATGAAATTCGTTTTCTTCTCTCTTTGAATATGACCGGCATGTAAAAGCGACACACGGAAATGCGTTTACATACGGGATATGTACAAGCATCTGTATTAGTAATCCTCCTCAGGGCAATATTTACACCATCTTTTGCGCAATGCACATATTGCCAGGAAGAACTGATGCTGCATATGAAGTGAAGTCTGTACACACTTGAGAAGTGTAAAAGGTCGCGCAGCGGTATATCCACGCGATCGTAAAATTATCTTTTTCCGGACTTGAGCATACTTTTTTTTTTGGACACCTCACATGTCGTATGTATTATACAAAGCGACCGAAACCGACTATATTGACAGGTCAATGCATAAACACTTGTCGAACGCAAAGAGAAATTACAGTTATCAAGGGCGAGGTCCTTTCTTTCTTTCTTTCCTTTTCTTTTATTTATATTATACCTTCTGAGAAATCGAAAAATTGAGAGGAAAAAAAAGGGGAAGAGAGAAAGAAGAAGCCAATGGAGTGTATAGTAGCAACCAGCCGTATTACATTGCGCGGTGGTGTAATGACACGCGATCCCTGCGGTCGACCTCCGTGAGGGCATCATATCCTCTTCAAAAATCTTTTTGAAAAGATCCGCGATGATGTGATGGGCGGTGCATGGTGGTTCAGGAGCTTCTTGTGCGTGACGCCACCATCACGATTATGATGATAATCCACCTTCTCTGTCTTTGTCTTCCAGAAAAAGCATCTTACAAGAGTATATAGGTAATTTTGTTTTTGAATGTACTTTTCGAAGGGTTTTTGTTTCGTCTTTCGTTCTTCTTGTCGGCTTTCCATTATATTTTGTTGGTTAGTTCTGATGTGCAATATGAGAAGTGATTCCATGGCGCTTACCGCAGTCATAATTTCTTTCAATTCTTGAGGATCTTCATACTTTTGTGGCGGGTGGGAGATTCATCATAAGTCTATCTCTCTCTCTTTACATCAGAGCGGTAGGATTTCATGTTGAGAGTAGTATTGCTGCAGAATTTGGTTTTTTTATGCTGAATATTTCAAAACTACCAGTTCTGCAAGAAAAATTCTTAAATAGTGCAGTTGAGAACATTCTTTTTAGCATTTTAACCTGAAAATTGAGATTGTGACACGATAGTATTGCTAGGTTATGAAGTAAAGAATTTGTTGTAGGAGACTCAAGTATTTGTACTGATTTTATAATCACTGATTCAAAAATGATTGAAGAAAATCATCAGTCTCTGTAGAGGTTACGAGAGGTTTGTAATCACAAAATTTGACTGAATGCGTATGTGGATTCAATCATCTGTACCACTTGGGAAACAACAAAATGGCGTGATTTCCTAACTCCTAAAGATCAGATTGTCTCGTATATCTCAACGCAAAAGAAACTAATGGCCAATTCGGATGCAACCGACAGAGTCCATATAGAATGTCCGATAAGCAAATGAAGGGGCCCAAAAGTGTCAGACCTGGCTGCCGTTTTTCAGATGCATCAGATCAAAGGTCCTACTTTTCCTTCATCTTCCACCACAACAATAAAGCAAGGAAACGAATCTCAAAGACGACTCAAGATACCGATCGGACTTTTTCGCCTTATTCACGTACTACCGCATCTTATAATACCCCAAAAAAGGGCCATCCGTTAAAACTTTGTGCGAGTTTTCCTTCTTATATACACCATCTTCATATATCCTCTTCACCATAACAGTTCACTTCTTGGAAAGCTCTCTTTCTCGGTTATTGTCCTCGCCTCTTCTTGTATTCTTGTTCTCTTTGGCCCCCTAAACTGATGCCTATATACACATCGCTCCACTGAGTTTGAAAAAATAAATCGCTGGCTGGACCCTCAAATTTTCATGCTCCACGCCCACTTCTCAAAATGTATGCATCCCTAACCATGACCCACACTTCTATATATACTGGAGACCCATACATACTTAGAAAAAAAGAGAAGTAAAGAGAGAGAGAGAGGGGGGAGACACCTGTTACATATGGTTCCAGGTTGAGAACCCCTGTTTCACAACTTGTATGTATGCATGTATGTATGCATGTATATGTGGGTACTTGTGATGGGTTTCGTCGTATATTAGTGCATGCAAGAGAGCAACGAGCCAGAGAAGAAACACGTGCATCCAGAGAAGTGAGGGCATCGCTCACGGCCGGAAGTCGGTAAAAAGGCCCCCATATAGCTTCTGCTGCAGCATGAAGCGGTTTCACCCTCGTCACTCTGGGATGCAGAAGATGAAGAAGAAGAGGAGGAGGTAAAGAGAGAGATTGAGAGAGAGAGAGAAATGTATAGAAGTAAACGAGAGGAGAGAGGAGAAGAGGTTGCGCCTCGTCATGGGAACTTGGTCCTCTTCTCTTGGCCGTGTTGAATCTTTTCTTGAGTGGCTGATGCGAGAGACATGCTCTCCTCTCGTCGTCTCTGTTCACGCACATGTATGGATGTGTGTGTGGCTTTCGCGCCCGCATACGTTGCAGATGAGCCGAGAAGAAGAAGACGAAGAAAAGAAGATGAGAAGGAGGAGGAGGAGATGCATCCATAGGGTCTCCTTTTGCATGTCTTTTACATCTGAGCTTTCTTCTTCCCTTGTTGAGGTTAACCTCCTGCCGGTTTCTCCCTTTTCCTCTTTTTCATGACGATAAATATATGCAGCAGTTTGGTGATGTATTGCAGGGTTGGTGTGCTGTTGCAGACGCCGCGCGAGAATCACTACTTTTACGCCTCTGTATCATAACTTCCAGTATCCCATATGTTATTCTTTTGACTTGACATACCGATACGAGCGAAGATGAACAACGGACTGGAGAGAGGGATGCTGTTACCATTATGTATATATAAGGGTGACACCCATCTAACCTTGAACACTCTGCATGATAGTTTCTTCAACTTTGGTTTTTGAACCCATGACCTTCGGTACCTCAGGCAGGTACGTTACCAACTATGCCAGCGGTATAAAAGCTACAGGATAAAAACTGGACGAAATAAGAATTCTGTCCTATATTTTAATAGCAAAGTTGTTAATATCGTGCGATAGAGGTTATTATAATATGTAGTAACCGACGCAGATTATGATGTATTTGACCGATAGGAAAACCGATATTCAGTAGCCTCCTAATCGCTGCTGATTGCATCGTCGACCGAACGATTATGTTATCCACTGCCACACTTGAGTTATGCAAAACTTGGCACGCCTATACATAGACGATTCTGTCATAGTGTAGTATACTTGGCGGCAAAATTGTTACATCATGTTCATTTTGCCTTGAGATGAGATTATGAGATTTTAATTTGTATAGGTTAGTTCAAGATAGAGCACGGATGCTAAATCCGATACAAGCGCATTTTTCGCAGAGACTTTAGTGTAGTGGAATATTCAAAATGGTCGTCTATGTTCGAAGTCAAGTATCTGGGTAGGTTAAATCGAAATAATATCATGTTATAGTGATGAGCACGCAGTATCCAATTTTGGAGGGTTGACATAGGCACTATGTACATGAAAACATAATAATCCAAATATATACGTAAAATGTCACGTATATAAAGGCGTCAGCTGTGAGCTGAAAATACACCTGACGCCCCTTCGACCCTGATACGTCCTTGTTCCATGATACACCTGATGTGACGCCCTCACCCTTTCAACATTCGTGATATATCAATATTTTCACAACGATTCCATCCATACTTACAACCACCCCTAATACTCAAACTTACACACATTCAGAAGCGTATGTATATGCAGATTACAAGATCAAGTGGCCTCAACAGGGTTTGATTTCCATTTAACTACATGGCAGATTTAAATCGATCCATCATTATGTGCAAAGATAACGTATCGAGGAAGTAAGAACCTTCTAATTGAGCCATTTCAAGTGTTATGCACCAATTGTGATGAAGAAAGAATTTGAAACAGACAGTGAAAAGACGTAGGGGGTAACAAAAAATGTAGTATGCGTAAAAGAAGAGTTCGCAAACGCACATTTCATGGAGAACATCAGAGGAATGAGCGAAACGCGGATACTATATATCGGAGGAAAAAACCACCCAGTAAGTACACCAAGCGCACTTGTTGCTTCTCTCCCTCGCTTACTACTAATACCACTGACTTACATGTGTATGTATACATGTGTAATTCTCCCATCAAAGAAGCTCTCGATGGAGCCGTTGCATTTTATTATTTCCATCGGTTCTGTTCTTTTCTCTCTCTCTCTCTCTCTCTCTCTCTCTCTCTCTCTCTCTCTCTCTCTCCTCTAACATACACCACAGATTCTTCCTCGGATTCTTCCGTTATATGGAGCGGCACTTTACAGCCGATTTGTATTATATAGTTAATTCTTTTGCTCCTCTGCCTCTTCGTCCGCCTTCCATGCATGTATATGTTCATCTCTTTAATATACACATATCTTTCTTTTACTCAAGATCAGCTATATTTCCATCTATTGTAATGAGAGAGTCGTATAGGTTAGGTTGTTTCGCGGTTGAGCGGACACTATTTTTCAAGATGCTTTGTTGTATTATAAGTTGTGCATGGGTGGATGGATATCTGCAGAATGAGATCCCTTGCGAGATCCTGTAGGATCATCGCTCAAGGAATTGGACACAAGAATAAGAAGTGGGCATCGAAAGTTCCAACATCTTTTCCTCGGAGTGAGGATAATGACCGCAGGCTTGACGATTCTACTGAATTCGCATGAACAAGGTTTTTGTACTATGCTGAAGTTATAGTAGGTAGCTGATGATGCTGAACGAGAAAGAATTGAAACTTTACGAGGAGAATGGCTTTGGTTGATGATGAAAAAAAAAGTTAACTTCTTGTAGAAGGTATGAGAGACACTGATTGTGAGTAACTATTGTAGTGGTCAGTACGTTCGGATTGAGGTACTGCGGTCAACGAGGAAGTTGTGTAATGAATCGATTCATGTCGATGCTTTGAATGGGAAAACTAACCTCAACTAAGAGAACTTTTGAACTTTTTAGTTTGCAATTACAATGTATTGACTCGTAAATTCATCACTGACGTTAGGAACCAGCTGTCTCGAAACCGTTCTACAAATAATAGTGAAGTAACTTTCTGGATGCTGGTCCAAAAACCTAACCTCTATCTTGAAGAAGCCATACTGATATATTGACAGACTTCTGGAAATTTAAATGAACTCTCAGACGGTTTAGATTGTTGTGGAGCGAACAAGTTGTTGAGGAACTTATTACAAGGTCAGTCACGCAATACATCGAGCACTGCGTTTCGATGCATGCATATTGATCAAAGCTGCTACTGCTGCATCCCGGAAAAACGTTGAAGCCATCGCATCATATTTCAGATACGCATAAGGGAGAATGAACAATTGACCACCAACTCGGAAAATCACTATACAATCCTAACCTATATCACATAATAGACAGACTTTCCCCCCCTCTTTCACCTGAGAAGAACATCTTACACATAAATATCCACACATACATATCCACACACACACACACACACACACACCGAGTATACGTGTAAAGGAGTCGGAGAGCAAAGTGCACAAAGCTCTCATCTCAGGGTGAGGGCGTCGATTAACGCGGTCGACTCTATACTCGCTCTTTATCCACTCTCTTGGGTATTGTTCGCCTTGAGGGAAAACATTGTAAGCGGTCCATTGTCGAGGCGCGTGTTCTACGAAACCGTATGAAATCACAATGGAGAACGCGGAAGTCCACGGCCAATAGAGGGAGGTTTAGGATAGAACGGACGGATGGACGAACCCGAGGTCCTCTCCAAAACAACATACGTGTAAGGATTTTTGGCTGTCTCACCTTGTTCGGCAAACACCTCTCATAGAGGATGAGACAGGACAAGAGAGGAAAGAAAGAAAAAAAAAGAGAAGAGAGTGGCACATTCGGGGCGGAGCATGAGTTCGTCCTCTCCTTATTTTCTACAATCTACATATGTAAATGGTTTGTACCTATGTAACACATGAACGTACTTATACGAGGATATTGGAGTGTTGTACACACATAAGGAATAAGGAAAATGGATGCCGAACATTTTTCAAGTGGTCCGCGTGATATTTTTTTGACCATCCGCTCTTCGATGAGTGACAGGAGCGGTGCGGTGGTTCGGCTTTTTCGGCGTAGCGATTTATACAATGTGCGCATGCGTGGAAGTTGAAGCGTTTGGACTTCTTGGAATTTGACGAACTCGAGGCAAGGTCGAGTGTATTTAATAGTAAATGTGTATACGGTGCGTCCCGTCGTCTTGTTCGACGTCGTCGTCGTCCTTTCCGACAATTTTTGAAACCAGCGGCTTTGAAAAGGGGTCGTCCGAGATCCGCCTACTTGTCTTTTCAACCATTCTGACTATGAACTTTTTTGAGATTTACATAGAGTATACACAGATAGAAATGGTGCAGTAGAGAAGTATCTTGAGCAGAAATCGAGGCAGAAATAGTATATATATATAGTTGGGGTGATGATATTACCGGAGCGATGTATCGATATGTAGGTTGGAATTCGATTAGCGTTCGATATGTTCGGACTCTCTATATATACACGGCATTGTCTCCGCGTGTAGAGCATACTTCGAATGCGGAAGTTGCTTGCGTAATGGATTTTGTATAAGATCGTTAAAAACACATCGACATCGGTTTGTTAGTGGTATATTAGTCCGGACTGCACACTGCTAGCATAGCAAAGAACCGGAGAAAAAAACTCATTCCTGAACGATAAAAAAAACGTCCATATTCGATATGTAAATGGCACATTTTACGATGCGGTATCTCTCTCTTTCTCTCTCGTGGATTTTTTGCCTTTGCTCGGAGCTATTGAGTAACAGTATAACAACTAACGCTTCAGACATGAAGGAATCGAGACGGCTGCGCGCCAATTTCCGGTAATCGGTGAACACAACCATGTTATCGATCTGTTATCGACGTTCGACAAGACGTTGAGTCACTGTGATTCATCGTTTCTTTTCGGACGAGAATCAGCTATTCTTACTAATGATTTACGAAACTACAATTTTAGGAGTAATTTTCTCACTCACACTTCGTCTGGGACCACCTTTTACATCTGGTATAAACTTATCCATTACAGGAAGATTGCTCCAGAAACTCACCTGTAACATAAAATAAACATAAGATTATTAGCAAAATATTGAATATATCTAATACGTATCAGGACTACAGTCAGTGTCAATATAACTTGACCCACAATCGTCACACTTTACATATAGATATATCATATAACGTACAACACACTTGAAAAGTGAAAAAAAGAGGGCGGAGTTATTGGTACGAGGTCCCTAAAAAAAATCACGTCAAGGCGGTCTTCTCGGATTTCGGGTTTGTTAAAGAGCTTAAAGAAGAGGCCGTCAAAATTCCAAGGAAATTAACAGTCGTCGTCGTCGTCGTCGTCATCCCCTCGTCGACTAAAGAGGATATGTATATAGTATAAGGGACTTCTTTACGCGCCCCTCTTTACAACCTGCCATATTACCTTATACATCCAATGCTCCTGTGTATAAGTATATTGGAGCACATGTGCACCTACTCTGATGTTCATTCCGTCACTTTTATAAGTATTATATGGGGGGCAGGAAATGCGGGATAATTCAGGAGTATAGGCCCATAGCCATCAGTGCTCATGACACGCATAATATGTATATAGGGCCCCGATATGTATCTGTATGTATGTGTTGCTGATGGTTCAAGTGTATAGGCAGCCGGTGCGTGATTTTGAACCTCGGAGAAGCGTGAGAAAAAGAAAACCGGGGGAGGATCCCTCCTATTTCTTCTTCTTCTTCTTTTTGGAGCTCCTTCTGACACTTTATAGGTATACATGTATTAACGAGGGGACAGATTTTGAAACCTGTTGGAGCGTTGATCGCGTGCATGTGTGTTTTCCATTTCTATACATAAAAAAAAGACGTCCAAAAAGTGTCCTGTCTATGTATACTTCTTCCCTGTATACATATTATATATTGAGTTACTTGACCTCATGAATGTACAAGGCTCCGGAGGCATGGCTTCAATCTCATCTTCCTTTTGTTCAATTTTCAAAGTTGAATATGTACAGAGCATGTGTTGTTGTATTGAGTGTATAATACATATAAGTTGGTAGGTTGAACTTTATTATCAGCATTTGTTAAATTGTACGCGTGCTATGGCGCGTGCGCTCTGATGTTTTTTTGAGGGTAGTATTATAAAAGCGTTACTTTCGTCGTGGGGGTCGCGTGCGATACTTCCTGATTCTGCGGACTGGAGTGAACGACTTCCTATTCCGGTTTTGGGATTTATGTCATGTTGGACAGGTTTGAGTTTAGCACAGCTCTGTTGGAATTTTGGCTAGTTTTCTACGGCTTTTTGAAGTATATCTTGAATTAGGATGATGTATGATGTCTATGGAGAATTTCATAACTTTGGTACGTTTTCTTCATGGTCAAGGACTGTTTGTGTTGGATGTGATTGTAAACATTAGAATATCACAAAACTTCTCGTGGATACATGTCGTAGCTCGAAATTTTGATCATAATGAGACGGAAATGGTGAATTTTCTTAGAGAGATTTTGTCATGTTTGGTAGTATTGCAATTGAATAATAATTTTAGAGTGAAGATGTCCAATATCTAAAATCCCATCAGATGAGGAAATGTCTTCCGTGACGTAGTTGGTGAAACTCAGTTTAGCTTGTTTAGCCTAGGTCAACACCTTAGTACAAAATCAGTCCAACTAATGATTTTAACGTATCTCCCTTCATTACAAGATTACAGCATTTTGCAGGTGTTCCATTTCAAGATGAAGCATTGGTATAAGGTACACGCACCAATTTATGGGACACTTTTTCCAGCGGTTTTGGCTTCACCAAGCGGTGGAGGAGTGGAGTAGCCCAGTACTGGGACACATTGTTTGTTGTTAATTGTTGAATTGTTTTTACATAAATGACTAAACTAACAACAAATAATTGCCAAGGCGTGATAGCCTATGGTAATCCTGAATATTTGTATGTAACTGTGATGAAATTTCCAATGTACAATCCGGAGCAACGTTTCCTGTCCCAGTACTGGTACATTTGACCGTCCTAGTACTATGTCAAACCACAAATCGTGTCCCAGTGTTGGGCCAAATCAGGTCTCCAGAAAATTGGCTTTTGTGATTATTTTGGAACACTTTTGGACATTTTTCTTCTTGATTCATGAAGGTGAATAGTATACTTATACGTAAGAGAAAAAAATTTCATGATCGGAACATAATAAGTTCATCTTTGACAGCCCTAAGTGGAAATCGCCATTTTCGGTGTCCCGGTACCCCTAGTTTTACTTTAAACCCTGACCAAATTCGAGAGGTTCTGAACGAAGCCATAAGTATTACATCCCTTAACGCACTAAAACTCTCAAGTAGTATCCCCAATTTCCGCATAACTCATTACGGGGCATAAACAAATACAAAGTACGAAAAATGACCAAGCGTGTGCCGATTTATGGTACCAGTAAGCTTGGACAATCCACCCACCTGCTATGTATTTATCGTGCCGCAGTCAAGACCATAACGATTAACCTCAGATTAGCCTAAGCAGTCCAAATTGGTTCCAGCTTTCAGGATTACTTTGGAAAATGCCTCTCATTAACCTCATGCACCACCAGTTGTTACAGGTATAATAATACCACCAGTAACTAGTGTGGTTGCTCCAATTCCTTCTTGGAACTATTTCTCATTTTGAAATACATTTAACCCATTTCACATCTACCTTGATCCATTATCTCACTTCTAAATCACACTACTCAAAACTTAAATTATCGGATTTCAGAGACGTAATCAGCTCTGCAACGTCATCGTTTTAGACATAAGCAGGTATAATACAAAATACATATATCTATAGGTATGTTATGTATAAATGCAGAATCTAGATTTTGGAATGGTATATGTATAAGGACTCATTATAGTATTTGCACCCTACAGGATGATGATGATGATGACGAGAGAATTTCGATGATTGGACGGTGAGGAATGCACTTTTGGAAGATCTTCTAAAGGGAAGAATCGATATTTTGTGTGTATAACACATATGATGATGATGATGCATGGGGGAGTTGTTGAGAGGACTGGTTTTTCGGCTCAAGTGAAGCACACATAGCATGACATGGGTATAATGTTGAAGGTATATTAGGGAGGAAGGATGAGAGAATTGGAATGGGCGTGAATGTTTTGAAGGGCCAACCGAAACTTTTGCGCGGTCAGCGTTATAAGAGGATATATAAGTGAATTATCGAACCGTGGAAATCTTGAAGAGAGCCATTTGTGGCGGCGATGCTGCAGCTGCAGCTATGTGAAAGATAAATCATTTCTGCGGTTCTTCTGTTTAGTCCATTTCAGTATGGAAAGACTATTCGAAACTATTCGAATCATTTTCTTGTCACTGAAATTTGATGATGATTATTGAACTTCAAACTGTACGCAAACGTGGCTGAGATTTTATAGTTCCGGTTGTTAAGTAAGTTTTAGTATTTTAGGCGAGATTTTAGGGGAAAGTTGTAAGGTTCTGTGACAAGTTAATCAGTTAGCGAACTCATAGGAAATAATGTTGTAGCAAAAGGAGTCAGATATGACCTGTGAACAAATACTTCAAATGTTGTTTGTTATTCACGTAGATACTTGACGTTAATATAGTAAAAATATGGGCCCCTAGATGGAAAGTGATATTACGCATGCGCATAAGTAAATTCCGTTTCTGTTAAATTCTTTGTAACACAAGGTGTCAGACGAGAACTGAATGATGAAAATTTCGACAATGCGACAAGAAGAGACCCTGAGATTGAATTATCGTCGATCAGTCACAGAAACAGATACTTATTTCATCTCAAATTCTTTATCGCCACTTTCAGAAATAAGATCAAATTTTAACATCAAATTGCAACTTTATACCGTAGCTAGAATATGTCTCTTTCTCAAGGTGAGGGAGTACATTTTCTTCCTATTACAATGAGCTCAAAGTGTCATCTTTCTCCAAAGGTACCTTTGAACTCAATGAATATAAAAGATCTTTGAATAGAAAAAGTCTTGGCCATGAAAAGACGGCACATTTCACGAGAAAGTAATATACACATATATTTTGACAGATTCAGATACATGCGTCATTCGAGCTGAAAAACTTTTTCCCCGAGTACATAACCTTACATCCCATTTTAGAAACATCAAAATTTCAAGAGTGTTTTCTCAAAATAAAAATTCAGATATCGAAATATATTCTTATTAATTTATTCGACCACTGACAAACGTGGCACTCAAACGACCATCAATTGAAAAAAATTAATTGACCGATTCATCGTTAACTAACACAACCGAAGCTTTTCTCAATTCGCCTTGATTCAATAATTTAAATGAGCTATATACTACTCTTATTTCTCTGACGCATATCGTTTTCCGCGTTCCTTCTTCCGTGGGCATATTATTACTCTTTCAATTCGGGAAGCTTAACAAGCACATAAATCTAACGCAAAATTCTTTCATTATAATACACTTCACCCGCGAGTCAAAGTCTCCATCACAATCAATTATCTTGAAAGAGAAGATGGTGTTCTGCTAATAATATCGACCACTTGGCAAGTTGATTTTTATTGAACATTGTGTGAGTATACACTTGTATTTTGCATCGTGTGGAGGACTATGTGAAAAGAGTATTATGTGGAGGGTCAAGTATGTTGCGAGGGTCAATTGTCCGACACATTACTGCTGTTTTGATGCAGCATTGGTTATATGTCTGAAATATATACTGATGAAGATGGCAATTATTAAGCCCGGATGCTCAAACAATTTGGACGACTAATTGTTAGAGTGAATTGATGGTGGTGGATGTGATATAAACTATGGGTATATCAGTGCGGGTTTGATTAGTGCGTTGAAAGATCAAGTGAGTTGGATCAGTTTTGGTTTAGGAGGAGAAAGTGATATATATATATAACTTTCTATACATATATATATATATATATATATATATATATAATATATTACGATCAAATTGATCATCTTGTGTGTTTCTAATACGAGATACTGAAGATTTTCCTCGCGATCTTCACTTTTATTCTCAATGGTATAACATCAAAAATGGAAGATGGGCTTCCGAGGATTTGGGTTTTCTGACGCTGGAATCAAGTGCAGTTATGTCTGAATTGAATAGGTTATCAATTGATAATGAGCAATTGAAACTATGTATAAGATATTTATCATGATTTAAGTTTTAGTTGGCTGGCTTTTGGATAGATTAAGACCCCATGATGAAATGTTCCGAAATGTTCAAGCTCAGGGATTCATAAAACTCATCCAATACTTTGAACAACCTGAATACGACATTCATGTTTCCAATATCATTATGCAAAACTGAGATTATTGAAAAACAGAACAAAGTAGCATCAATTGATTGAAAAACCATGTAAATCATCATCTTCAAGACTACCCAAAACATCTTTTTCTTTACTAAAGGATATTTCCCACGCTTCACATAAAAGCTACACCTGCTTCTCTCAAACACTTACAAGAGCTCCAAAGTCTACTGATGGTGAAAGCTACAAAGTTACATTTAGGATACCTTCATCCTCATCATATCTATTCCAAAAACAGTTCTAGCTGACAGGTTGCCCAACTTTCCACAAATTCCTCAGAATAAAAGAAGATTTAGTGCTCTTTCTCATCCATTCCAATCATACAAAATATTTCAAGTCAAACGTCATTATTTCATACCTCACGCATCGCAGTCCCTCTAAAAAATCACAGCTTAAATGCATGATATACAAAAGATACATGCGCACGCGGAGATAAAAAAAAAAGGAACCAATAAAAAAAAAGGGCAAATCTAAGCGGGAGCAATTCTAAAATCCCTCGTGTTCCTGTATGTACATTGTTTCTTCTTCTCAGAGCTCTCCCGCATCTTTCCGTTCTTTCTTACTCCCGTGTTCTATTTCGTCCCTTGCAACTCTTTTGGATCCGGATCTATTATTACACTATACGCCTGGGCCACTATATACTTCGATATCACATGTTATATACCTATATATATACATCATAGGTTGTATGACCACTACAATCTCATCTATGCTAAAAAGCAAACTGAGCACCTGCCAAAGAGGTGCTGCTGCTACTTCCGTCTTTTGTGACTCTGGTATGTTATCTATTGCGGTATAGGTTATATACAAGACTATAATACAAGCGCCGGATGCCGCCACATTTGGAATAGCCCAGGTATAAAACTGTCTTCAGTGTCTACTTAATACATATATTGCCAATTTTGCGCCTTAAAATTTGTGGAAAAGCTTTATTAGCTCGATTAATGTACGCCATTAGCATAGTCTACATATTGAGATTATTAAATTGAGTATATTTTGGAGAGTTGCCGATTTTTGGCAGACTTTATACCAGACAGTCTGATCTTTTTTTTTGGGAATAGGGGAACAGGAGAAATGAGATACATAATGTGAGATGAGAGAGGTTTTTGTGAAAAATATAGAGATGTAGTGAAGAAGTTTTGACACTTTTCGGTTTGTGACAAGCATCGTGTTATAGCATGTGTATTTTCTCAGCCTCAGACAAAACACACGACAAGAAACTCGAGTCCTCGCTCGAGTCCGATGTCTGTCTGCAATACTGTCTGTATACGAGGTATCGATTTTCGTGTAGCGAATGAAGAACCTTCATATCCTGACCGTTCTGTGTTTATACGAAGTAATCGTGATTATACTACCGTGAATATGTAAAATACCGCCGTACGACGCATCTCATTTCCTATATTTCCGCGATCACATTAGGAGCGGTGATTAGATAGTCAAAATAAGATAACCTGTGTGAATTCCATGTTCCATGAGATTCTAACCATTCTCTCATCCAAACTTCTTCTTAGCAAAATAATTCTCCTGATAAACATTATAATGAAACATGAGGTACACAAATAAGCTTCTTCATCAAAAAAGATGTCCATAGATGGGATAGAATAAAGAGTTTGAATGTCGCATGTTGTGAACCTGTTAGAAAGTGCGAAATTGGTCTCTTCTATTCTCGATGTGCGATGTGTTGGGGCGAAGTGCGAGAAGACCAAAGTCGCAAAAAGGCGTGCCTCCAAGTGTATAAATACATCGCGCCCAGAGCTGAGGAAGTGGCTGTCCGATAATAGATCGACTTTAGCAGCTCTCTGACTAACTCTCTTCTTCTGCAGCAGATCTCTGCAAGCACTACTACTACTACTACCAGAATCAAATTTGCGACAAATCCATTGTTTCCAACAACTATCCTCTTCACACAGTTCAGAGATCTTACAAGTTCATCAGATTTTTGATACATTTGTATAAAAAATCTGGACTTTTTCCATGGATGTTGAGACAAACATAAACCGAGTATATTCACGATTTGTATACAATGTCACTTGCACTACTTCCATAATGAACAAGTATGATAGAGACGTTAGAACATTTGAACTTGGATAGTGATGGTTGTTCCAAAAGAGTATGTCGTATCTGGGGTAGGTTCCACAAGGCACAACCACAAGAACTGATAGATATATATATTTATTAAATATCAAGAGACGAGGCTCTCTGTAAAGTGGATATGAATCGAATGCTGTTGAGTAGCGCAGCTACTCATCTTATATACTATATTGAATACATAGACATATGGGGAGAGTCAGAATTCTTTCCAGTCATTAGAATCATTAGAAACATCAGGAAGAAGTATATAAATGTGGGTTAATGAATTTATCCAAAATATATCTTAAAGTGCTTTTTTCTTTATATCATTTGAGATCGCTCTTGGAGAGCAGTGATTAGCACGCTAATGAGCAGTGGCGTAAGCGGAGCGTCGCCTTATGAAAATTCCCAAATGGATTATAAATGGCATTCAATGACCCCAAGATTCATGTCATCTCTCTCGACACCTCCCCCGTTAGAAAAGTTTACGTTCCTCAGGATCGGAAACTGGTTCGATAGCTAAAATCGGTCTTGTTACCGGAGTATATCTAGCTTGCGTATATGTTGGAGCTGCTGGTTGCGCAACTGGTGAAATACAATTAATAAAATAGTTGTTACATGGTGCACAACATTTCATGAACATTGATTTTAAACCTTCAAACACCCATTTCGTAATATTACAATAATATAAGATGGTTAATAGAACCACACCCAGTGAAGAATAACTAAGATATTGCAATACACTAAAACTATTGGATATGAATACATCTTTTTTATGATTTTGAGTGATAATCTCTAGGTTATCGACCAACTCATCCAATTTCATGGCATTGTCTTGTATTGTTTGTACATTTAGATGTTTTCCGTGCAGTACCGGGGTTTTTAATTCTGTTGAATTCAGGAATTGCGTTTCGATTGATGAAATGGAGACATTTATCTTGTATTCTACTGTTGAACTGTTCTTACCATGATATTTTGGCAAATACAAGGTTCGACTGGAAGATCCCGTGCAATGGGGATGTATTTCGAGAATTGAGGCAGTTCTGATAATGATGGTGGTAACGTGAGATTTGCAATTAATGGTAATTGTCTCGGGCTCTATTGGAAGGATATACCATGAATATCCATTTTTCAAAGCTAACACATATGAATCGATTAAAGAAAAATATTTCCTTGTGCAATCATTATCGGTTCTGTCTTTGATTAGATGTGCATAACAGCTTTGTTCTTCTGTGAGTTTATGGATTGGAGTGGTCAATTCACATAGCTTGAATTCTGGAAAATCGATGCATTTAGTGGTGTCAATGATAGTATATTCGGTAGCATCGATATCAATGGCTATTGGACTCGATATAATATTATCATAGATATAATATTTGGTCCATCCGCTTATAGGAATCGGAGTGAAGATGTAGGTTGTATAAGAAAGACCTGTCGGAATTGGAGTGTCGATGATGTATACAAGCTTGTTTTCTTGTAACATAATTCGAACCCTACTGATTTGCATGTATAATGTATAATATTTAATTTCGAGTGGAAACGGCAGGTCATTAAATTGAAATTTCTCTTTGATTGCTATTAGGCCATTCATAAAATTCTTTGGTGATACAATTTGAGGGGAAATGATTCCTGATTTTCCGCTATTGATAGCTTCTAGAAGAATGCTAACCGTATCATGAAAATTTTCGATGTTAAGTTCTGTTTGTGCTATTAACTCCATGAGATTTGAGTTAAACGTATTGATATTGATCTGGGTTGTGCTATTTTTGGCGAGCGTGTTCAATTCTTCTAATGTGTCTCTTTGACTCTGTATAAGTTGACCAAACTGTCTTACAGAATTTTTCATTATACTAGTTTGATTTTTCATTAGAATCGCGACCCCCGACGTGGTATCATATACTCTGTTAATTTGTCTATCGATTTCGGCCGCATCGTCAGCAGACATAGTTCCAAAGAGAAACTTAATTATTGAACCACCAAGGTTAAACAATCCACGTTTCCGTCTTGCTGTTATAAATGTCAGGGTATTCAATTTGTTGTTGATCTTATCGAACCGTAATTTTAATATTGATAGACTTGTCTTATGGTTGCAGCTTACGTGTTGATTGCACTGAACGATGAGTATGCCCAGTAATCTCCCTATTTCATGGCTGTCGTCTATTAGTTCCTCTAGATTGGCAAAATGAACAGTTGTCCATGTCTCATGATAGAGTCGAGTCTTGAATAACTCTTCTCTCAGTATCGGGTTTGTTATCGGCGTGAGCGTGTATGGTGAATCCTGTGGAAAGGCGTGAGTTAAAGTCCATAGGATGACGAAGATCAATTTCAGCATCTGAAACAGTCGTTATCCAACAAATGGTTTGGTATCATTTATGTGTCTCCGATGCTCCATATTTTTTATCTTATAGGTGATTGTATGAGTTTCGGTATTTATATGTGTAATGGTATATGGTCCATTCCACAGTTTAGATAATGGCGCCTTAGTCAAATTCTTAACCAATATTTTGTCACCAATTGCGTATAATGGAGTGGGCCCTTTTCTCCTCTTCGACACCTCTTGTTCGTATTGCATTTTACTTTTCATTAGATTTGATCGGATTTCCTTCAATTTGTCCAAGTGATTCTTCTGGAAAGCATCAATGTAACGCACTGCGTCTTGTGATTTCGTTTGCAAGGAAGGTATGTGCGTTTCCAGGTGGGATTTCTTGAAAAACATGGCTTCCATTGGAGCATACCCAGTCCCCCTGTTTGGCATATTGTTAAATATGAACTGAATCTTTTTCAGATGTTTGTCCCAAGAGTCTTGCTCATCTTCTACCATAATTTTTATTTGGTCTTTGATTATTGCATGTGCTCTTTCTAAGGATCCATTGGATTGTGGATGTCCAGCAGCAATGATAATTGGCTTCGTTTTTAATTGCTTTAAAAAGATCTTCATGATTTCTGATTGTAGTCCGGGTGCATTGTCCATCAATATTTCCTGAGGTATTCCGTAAAGATAAATGTAGTGATTCAAAAGTGCATTTGCTGTCTCAGCACCTGTGACTGTCTTCACCGGTACGAGACAAATGAATTTGGTCAATTGATCCTGAATTGTTAAAATGTATTTGTTCCCTCTGATCGAGGATGGGAGAGGCCCAACGTGGTCAATTGCGATTCTCTCACCAAGAATTCGCGGTGGCTGGATCAATACCCCGTCAGCTGTAGTGTTGTACTGAGCTCGTTTCGTGAGTTGGCAGTCGCGGCATTTTTTCACAAATTTCTCTACGTCGTTCCTGCAGCTTGGCCAGTGGTATTTGGATGATATTAATTCGTAGGTTTTATTGATTCCAAAGTGTCCGTTCTCTGGTCCATGATATTCCTTCAATATTTTTGTTTTTTCCTCCTCGGTTTTGATTTCTTGGAGTTTCCTTGTTCTGATGGTAACTTGAAATGGAATGTCATATTTAGTGTAGATATATTTAATCATTCGAGACAGAATATATTTCACGTTATCATCCATAGCAGATAAGTCGTAACACGTTGGGTTCTTAGTAGTAGTTAGGTGGCCTTTTAATTTATTAAATGCTACGAATGGCTGCTCATCATTAGTAATGTCAATATCAAGTCCGTCTCCTACATATATAATTGGTAACCGAGTATGACTAACTTCGTTGACCGGTTTCAAGTTCAGATTCTTATAAGTGTGAATATATTCATGAAAATCTTCCCGCTCGTCCAGCTCTTCGACTGCGTGAATCCGAGATAAAGAATCTGCGTTACTATTCAATGAACCCTTCCTGTACTCAATCTCATAAGAGAATTCTTCCAATTTAAGCCTCCATCGCATGAGTCTCGAAGATGGATCCTTGACATTCATTAGCCACTTCAACGGTTTGTGATCTGTTAGGATTTTAAAATGTTTCCCATACAAAAAGTATCGGAAATGTTTAGTTGCCCACACAATGGCAAGAAGCTCCTTCTCCGTTGTGCTGTATCTTGTCTCTGCTTCATTAAGTGTTCTCGAAGCGTAGGCGCACGGTCTATCGTGTACACCTCGTTTTTGAGACAAAACTGCCCCTATAGCGGTGTTACTTGCATCTGTGGCCAAAGTGAACAATTGATTATGATCAGGATAGATCAAAACAGGTTCAGATATCAATGCCTGTTTCAAGAGGTTAAAACTCTTGTCATGTCTCTCATCCCATATGAATTTTTCACCTTTTTTCAATAACTGAGTCAGGGGTTTACTTATCTTACTGAAATCCTTAATAAACCTCCTATAGTATCCTGCAAGACCAAGGAAGGATTTTATTCCTTTCGCATCTTTAGGTACCTTGAAATTTTGAACGGCCTCCACTTTCTTCGGGTTTGGTTTGATGCCGTCTTTACTAATTATGTGTCCTAGATATTCGAGTTCTGGTCTGAGATATTCGCATTTATCTGGTTGTAATTTCATACCGTATTCTCGTAGTCGTTGAAATAATATTTCTAGATTCCTATTATGCTCTTCTAATGTTCTTCCGAAGATAATAATGTCATCGAGAAAGACGTAGCAAATCTTACCAATTAACCCTCTCAGCACGAAGTTCATAGTTCGCTGGAATCGGGCAGGGCTATTCTTCAAACCCATAGGCATACGCCGAAAATGGAAGTGCCCATCTGTTGTAGAGAACGCTGTGATCTTTTTTGACTCCTCTTCCATGAATATTTGCCAAAATCCTGAAGCAAGGTCGAAAGCACTGAAGTAATGTGATCCCCCGATGCTTTCAATGATTTCCTCCGCAATAGGGAGCGGAAAATTGTCTTGTGGTGTATGTTCATTTATCTTTCGGAAATCAACGACGATACGCCATTTTTGACGACCACTGGCATCTTTTTTCTTTGGAACAATCCACAGAGGGGAAGAATATGGGCTATCTGACTCCTCAATGATCCCGTTCTCGAGCATCTCTCTTGTTTGTCTCCTTATCTCTTCTTGATGAATCGGTGGGTATCGGTATTGTTTTGTGAAAATGGGAACTGTTGTATCCAGCCGGATGCTGTGACTTATTCCCTTTATTCCTGGCAACTTGTCCCCTGGAAGATGGAAAACGTCTGAATATTTATGTAAAATATTTATGATTTGCTCCCTTTCGTTAACAGGCACATGATCCAGTCGCGTATTTTCATCCAACAGTTTTTCTCGGGCTATCTGTTCTTCGGATGATGTAACATGGAATATTCGAGGGCTCTGGTCTGGTTCCGGTGCATATCCATCAGGACATTGTGTAACATTGAGTTGGCTTCCATAGACCAGCATGTGATCATTGGTATTATTGGTAATGACGATTGGCACCTTTCCTCCATTCTCTTCTGCTAGAGAAGGGACTATATGTTCCCCATCTATAATCACCGTCTTGGGTCCATTGAGTTCACCGATTTTGATGAAATAAATTCGCTGATTATATGGTTCGGCAGTATAAGGCTCTTCGTTCAATGGTATTGTTCGTCCACTCAAAATAAGAGATTCTTGACCAACATCATTGATTGCCTGATGAGTCTTCATCACATCAATACCTAACAACCCATCTACCTCAATGGGAAAATCATCTTGTGCTACTAAATATTCATTGTTTTTTCCGAACAAGGATAGAGTTACTGTTCCAATCATGTTTATTGTACTATTACCCATTATCACTCTTTTTGAATTCTCCCGTATTTGACAGGTATCTTGGTCGATGACACTCTTTTTGATAATGGATACCTCAGCTCCTGAGTCAACTAAAAGTCTAATGACTCGTCGGACTCCTCTGGGTCGGAGGTATATAATTTGTTTTCTTCTGTCACCTCCTGTGTTATAGATTCTATATCTTCGGTCGGGGATTCCTCGGGTGCTTCGTCCAGCGTACGTATTTGAGGAGGTTTCTTCCTTTCTTGACCAAATCGAAAATTTGGATTCTCCTGATTCTTTTTCCTGTAACAAACTGCTTCAGTATGGCCAGGTTTATGACAAAAGTCGCATACCTTTGAGGGACGTTCATCCCGTCGGAAGCCTTCCTTTTGATTTCTAGAGTCTTTTTGATCCCTCGGGTTCGGTCGAGAAAGAGGTAGACGATTTCTTTCATCCAATCGACTCTGGGCCAGTTTCCGGCAAAGGAATCTTTCTTGTAACACACTTTCCGCATTCAGAGCAATGTTGATGGCCTCTTTCAGGCTTGTTGGAGATTTACTTTCTACTCTCTCATTCAATCTGTCTGTTAAACCTACAGTGAATCTCCAAATTCCCTCTTCTTCCTCCATTTCCTGAGCGAATTTTGCTCTTTGAGGATCTGATTTATTTCCAGCTGCCTTGATTACCTTCCTGTGAGTTTCTAAAAATCTCCGTGCGTAAGATTGTACAGTTTCTCCTGCTGATTGAATAATTTTATTCCGTTTTTCTTTCAAGTATGTATATGGTGTTTCTTTTATATCATAATAGTTCATTAATAATTCTTTCATATCCCGCCAAGACTCTACTTCTTGGGACTCAATGAGATCCTTGACTTGGCCCATCAACTTGTTTGCAATGACCATTCGAAATACGCACTTTCTGTCCAATCCGTTTTCCATCTGCTGGAGAGATTCCTCAATTTCTTTAATAAATACTCGCACGTTTCCGGTCCCATCGAAAGTTGATATCCACGAAATGACATCCTTTGGTTTAAGGATCCTATATGATGATGGCACAGGCTCGTCGTAAGCTGGATGCATGCGTGTTCCAGGTTGAGTCTGGCTTGTTTCTGTGAGATTGGGTTTCGTCTCTCCCAATGCATCACTGAACTCAAAATTAATTTTGGACATATCTTCGATACTATTTTTCAAATCTCCGTTATTGTCCATGATTTTTTCTTTTTATTTGGATCTATACGATCGTTATCAAGAGGTGACTATGTGCAATTCAATGAGCACTCACCTTGGTGAATATTCCTTTATCAGTTCTCTGGGTTGTCAGTCGACGGTCTGGATCTCGTGAGAGAATACAGCAGCTATGTACCAAGACTATTCTTAGTCTCCAGTCCCGCCTCGCGACGATCCTTCAAGTCCTCGTGAGAGGTATAACAGCAGTTATATCCTGCCAGAACGTTCTCGTTCCCTTGATGAATTTCGTCACTATTGTGCCACCCCACACCTAGCACCAGTGTCGTATCTGGGGTAGGTTCCACAAGGCACAACCACAAGAACTGATAGATATATATATTTATTAAATATCAAGAGACGAGGCTCTCTGTAAAGTGGATATGAATCGAATGCTGTTGAGTAGCGCAGCTACTCATCTTATATACTATATTGAATACATAGACATATGGGGAGAGTCAGAATTCTTTCCAGTCATTAGAATCATTAGAAACATCAGGAAGAAGTATATAAATGTGGGTTAATGAATTTATCCAAAATATATCTTAAAGTGCTTTTTTCTTTATATCATTTGAGATCGCTCTTGGAGAGCAGTGATTAGCACGCTAATGAGCAGTGGCGTAAGCGGAGCGTCGCCTTATGAAAATTCCCAAATGGATTATAAATGGCATTCAATGACCCCAAGATTCATGTCATCTCTCTCGACAGTATACTGAATTTGAATAAGTTACACGACAGTTACTCGGACAGTTGTTTTCGAACGTTTCGTGCTCTTGGTCCCATATCAGTACATAGCCTAATTTTCCCTAAGCTTTACTGAAAAAGAGAACTTCTCAAATGAGGTTATTCTTGAACATCACTGAGAATATATCAAACTTTGAAAGTATGACATACAATGTGCGTGATATCTGTCTTTGTGAATATACACTTTCTTAACGTTTCTAATGCATCCTTACTTCCAGTGTGTAGGTTATGTCCACAAAACACTCACTGCAAAATTTGAAAGTATCGGTTTGAAAATTCAAAAAAGGACAATCTCTGTGGACTCGATTCGCCTCAAGCTATTATATAGAAGAACAAGTGTTATGAAGGGGTGAGAGGCGCCAAAATAAAAGTCGAAAAGGCCGTTGGTGTATACCCGGATTCGATTGGTAATAACAGTGATCTCCAAGAGAGCTGATGCTGTATGATGATGCAGCAGAAAGGTATGAAAGAAGAGAGAGAACGAGGAAGAGTGCGATGGAAATAAAAAGGCGCCTCTTTGGTATAGTATAAGAAGATAGAGGAAGACCTTGGATGCATCATGCTCTCCTGCAGAGGGAAAGACGAGAGGCTGCATTCTCCAAGACCGGATGCCATCCATCCCATTGGGACTCTTCTCCTCGATGCTATACTGCATTTATTCCTCGTTTTGCTCGATTTTTCGCGCGCGGCGCTTCTCTTCTACGGTATGTATAAGTATACATATATGTATGAAAGATGTGAGAAGAGACCACGAGGTAAAAGAGAAAATGGAAGGTGCATCACCATCAAAGAGAACGAAAAAGTCAAGTTGAGTGTACTATATACAAAGCCACTACTAGACTTCCGGCCCGGATGAACTGACCGGTTTACCTTCCTTCCCTTGCCAACGATGATTTTTCTCTTTCTCTAAAAAAAAGTTATACAGAGAAATAGGAAGAAATAGTGGAGGATGGTATAGTCTCCGTTATAAACATCATCAGGTGCACGTATGGTATCTTTGTGTATAATAAAGACAGAATTTCAAAGCAGGTGAGGTTAGCTTTTTGAGCCATGCAAGATTTGGAGGTTATTTCAAAACACCGGGTGCGGTTTCTTTTGGTATTATATGTATAGCAGAGCAAGGTCGGTGAGCCCTTTGTGTGGTTGAGGGTTATATGTAAGAGATACAGGCCAAGTTACAGGGTGGTATTTTTTTTGAGGTTAGCTGGATGGAATGAAAGGATCAGTTTTGTTGAGACTGTATATGTATACTGGTTGTAGCGGAGATTGCTAATTATCGTGTGTGTTACGAATAGTGAGTTTCTTTTAAAGTATGGTGCAGGTGAAACTGTACATAAAGGGTGTAAGATATAATAGGTTAGGAGGTAGGGTGTAGACTAGAATAGAGAGCGAGGTTAGACAGTATACATGGATACCTTCCGCAATGAGGTTAAGAGGAAGGAGTTATGGTGATCGTTGTTCTTTTCGTTTTGTTGGTACTCGGTTGTGGGGGTCTTCAAAGGAGGTACAGACAAAAACAGATGAGACATTCTGTGAAATCTTCTACAATCAAGAATTTCGCACTCTTGCGGACTTCCATGACCGATCACACTATGCTTATGAACTCTTGTGTAGAGTAATTCATTCGGACCGATGACTATGATGGTCTCCCTCATCTCTTGACCACGTTCATGACATCTGACATAAAAGAAAACTTACTGATAATTTAAAAATGAAACAGAATCTCATCAAAGTTGATCAACCAATGATGTTAACCAAACGTGAATCAACTCTAACCAAGAAAAAGCGATGAAAAATCGAAACCAGTCCACACATCATAATAACACGAGATTTTCATTTCCGCCTCTGCAACTCGTATTGAATCCTCTTTGATGATGCTCAAGAGCTCAAGTATAAATCAAGAAGAAGAGCCGCAGTAGTCAAGAATCTTTCGATACATATACTCTCATATAATGTACATATATAGAGTTTCAGGCATACGAGCATCCGCTTCGAACATCACATGCCAATATTATATACCTGTACCGGAACGAGTCCGGTTCTCTTGCGGAATTTCGCTAATGGATCTCTTTTTCTCTTCACCTTCTATCCTCCCATCTTCTATTCCTTCTATCTCCTCAACTTCTTCACACACATAACCTACAAGAATCGATTTTTTCTCTCTATCTTAACCCTTAACAAAGTTCTTGTATTTTATATATATATGTTGAGGAAGCTGGAGTATAAGAGAGCGCGAATTATATCCTCGAGGGGCGGAAAAAGACGGCGAAGAAGCAAAGCTCACTCTTCAAACGTCTTTGCTCAGAGAGATAAACGTGTACGCAGAAGGTTATACAGAAGAGAAGCAGCAGCAGCAGTAGAGCTTATCACCCTGTGGGCTTTAACGATCGATCCGAGCTTTACGCATTCACACTCATATACCTACATACACACATACATAGAAATATACTATAGTGGTAGTGGATAGGATACGAGAGAGAGAAGCTCCCCTCGTATCCGGCTTCCGGGTTACGGAAGAGCGGAATTCCCCCACAGAGACAAGTTTTGGAGTGAGAGATATAGTAGAGCTTGCAAGCCTAGTATAAGGGAGAGAGAACATTTTGTGTTTTGGGGTTATGGCACATGTATAGTACAGGTTGTTGGTTAGAAATATAGATACTGAATCATTTCCAAACATCTGGATGGATCAATGTTGAGACTAACACGCAATCTTGTAAAAAAATGTGTGATAATACTCGTAGTTACATGTTTTGTAATGTGTGTTGCATAATATGTGAGAAGAAGAGTTTAGAGAGTGGGAAGCTTCTTGCAAAAATAATCTTTGCTGTTTTTCTGGCTGGTTGTTCTTGTATGTTTTGTTATTATACGAGTGACCAAACTGAGAGAGCCGACAGAGAATTATTATCATCATCAGCTGATATTGAAGCTGTGAAGATAGGAATGAGAGAATATTTTGATGTGAGAGAGTATTAGAGTTTTGTGGATATTTTGTAAGAATCTCGTCATTATTTATGATCTGATTTTTCATCATATTTTCGAGTATTCTGATTCCCACGCTCGTGTTTATCGACCACAGTGCATGCTAGTCATGGTATGTATCTTGTGATGGGCAGTTATCATTTTGTCTTCTAGAGAACTTCCCAGAGACTTTACAAAGTCTTAAAAGATTGAATCTACACATTTTATCTAAATTTGAATGTGATACTTGAAGAGGAAAGTCATATTCGCGTAATTTTTCCCCAGCCATGTCACTATTCTCTTCAAATTACTGAAAGGAGGTTATCATCAATCACAGACTGAATCAATAATAACAATAATTCGTGCCTGGTGTAAAGTTTACTCAATTGTGATTCTGGACTTATTATCTCGTCTGATGGACTGCAGATCTGTATAAGCTCAACAAGGGTCGGATCAATTTCAATGATCATCTAATCATCATCATCATCATCATCACTGATCTCTCTGTATCTCTTTCTTCATTCTCTCAAACCATGACACTAAAAACCGACCCAGACGAAAATCGTCTCGTCCATCATTCAAGAGACGATTGTAACGACAATCTCGTATTCAATTTTTGCCAATGAGACAGTGTAACGTCCGACTCTTCGCAAACGCAAATATATACTCACTCAGCCTTTGGATAATAAATATAACAAAACTAAACACGCAATGGCAAATATAATCCGAGACGAAGAATCCTGCTCTACTATATATACACGCGCTGCTAATCGTCATCGTCGCCGCTGCCGCCACCGTCGGCAATAGTCATTTTAGCCAATTGTAAAAGCTTGCTCTCTGATGATGATGTCGAGAAAGTGGATCAAATCGCCCCCTATGATTATATGAGCATCTCTCGAGTTCTCGTCGTCGTCGTCGTCGTCAATTGATTGATTTATCGAGCATGAACACGGCCTTACTGCTTCTTATCCTTACAACACCAACTCTGTCTCTGATATTCAAACGGATCCCAAAACTTAATCTTTCAAAAATTATCATTGTTCAGTATTCTCAACCCTATTCTTCGTCTCTTTTATTGAAAATGACGGTTTATCAAGTTGAAAATGACCAGAGAACTTGATCATAAAATGACAATTTTACGCTCCATGCCCCGCCCCCCAAACAGGCTAAAAAATGGTCGATTACGGCTATGACAATGAGATCTGAAACCCCTGTCACGTTCTCAAATTAAAACTAGCAAAGATATGAGTATTATTGTGTGATGTGTATCATACATGGTCCAAAGTCAGTATAATCACAGTATTCTAAAAATAGCTCATAACCCTCAAATCGTGTTGCAAAGGGCTCCGTTAGATCTAAACATAACCTACATAAAGATACATCATCACATGTGAAAATCCACACAAATCCGACTAAGAGTGCAAAAAACATAAAATAGCGAAACGGACATAGACCAAGAGATGGCAGCATATCATCCACATATGAGACATGGAACCTCTAATACTTATTCTCTTTGCGTGATGTTTGCTGCACTTTACCGCCCCCCCCCCAACCTCCCTTCGACGATGCGCCCAGTTATTCGAGAATAAAGCCTGCGGGGGTCGAGGTTGAAGCAGTTTTTCGAGGGGGCGAAGAACTGATGCTGCTGTTGCATGAGAATATGATGATGGGGACGCGATGTTTTACTCCCGCTTTTCGCCACACACACTGATGATTTCTCTCTATCCTTTTGGCAATCGTTCGTTGCAAGGGGGAGTAACTTATATAGTTACTGTGATGTGTAAACTTTGTGAGTTCGTTGCCGCTGCTTCTTGTAGTATTATATTTGTGCATTGCGAATGAATTTTGGGCGTTATAACTTGGCAATTCGTGCGATTTTTGTCTTTTCGAGATTTTGTAGGATGCTCTTTTGAATTTGCAAAGATTTTGGATCCTCTGCTTTCATATAATGTGTTCTTCTTTTCAACAGAATTTGCTAACCTTGAAATATGATTGGTGCTCAAAAAAGTGAGATTCAAGTTCCAGATTGGATCACTGATTCAGCAGTAACTTTGCAAATTTTATAAAAAACGAATGTACTGATACGGTTTTCATGAAGCGAATAAGTCCGTGTGTGTCCGAATAGCCCCTACTTTCTCAAAAATTTTCCATCGTCAATAATAACCCTCGCAACAAACCATATAATCGTATGATGTGATTGTATCATACCTCATACATTCATTGAATTCACACGAGTACGATATTAATAGTTCCACGCATCGAATCATACACATCCAAGAGATAACAGATAACCTAACGTTGGCGCCTATAATATCAAGGACATTTGAAGCAATGATAATTCGAAAATAAAAGACGATATTAGGGACCGGGAAGCTTTACAAGTCTACGATTTTGATCATCAGACATTGACACTGTATACTTGAAAACAATTCACAAATGTATTGAACAACAAGAGAAAATTCCAGAAAATACAATGGAAACCGATCGGCACGTGCCGATTGTAATGCTTAAATCCATTGTTTCCGTTCCTTTTTTATTTACCATGATAGAGACCTTCTTCTTCCAAAAATCTATAGAAGCTATTTGATAACGATGATTCATAACATATGGTGTCAAACGAGGATATGTCAACAAAAACACAAGTGCGTGCTCAAAAAAGATCGAAATTCAAATCCCATATGTGCAATCACTTACTACAGGTTTTCTGCTGCTGATGCAAACAAACATGACAATAATTCCGTTTAACACTGACACTCTCTTCAATGACATTTTTTTATTATATTCCTCCACGTGCCGTTCGATAACAATCGATATCACAATAGAAATAGATCGATTCATGATGTACAATCTAAAACCGTGAAAATTAAAAATCCCAGATGTTTGGAGTGTACGTATATGTACTCCCAATTTTCCAATGTAAACAACATACTTTTGATGTATAATAACTCCTTCAATGACGTTTAATTATTCTCTTGCACGTGCCGTTCGATCACAATCGAGATGCACAATCGATTTGAGTTCTTTTGATCGATTCATGGTGATATCATAGATTAATCTAGACCCCGAAAATTCAAATTCCGAAATGTGCAATCATCTACTGTTGTTGTGGTGGATGTCTGAACAAGCACGTACATGTCGGTTCCGTAAGAAAAAACTTACTCTCTTCAATGACATGTCATTATGATACTCCTCCACGTGCCGTTCGATAATAGTCGATTTACAATGATCATAGATCAATTCATTGCACAATTTAGAACGTGAAAATCGAAAATTCAAAATATTCAGTGCACGGGCATACGTTTCACCGATACTCATTTGATATATCCCGCAATGACGATAATTATTCATCTGCACGAGCCGTTCGATCACAATAATCGATAGTTATCGATTTATATCGATTCGTCGCAACCCGTTTCGGATCATGAAATTTTCAAAATTCAAAATGTGCAGTCACGAATTACAGATATGAACAACACAAATTACCCACATAAAATCTCTAAATTCATTCATCATTTCTCTTTGATAAATTTTGTGTACTACTCCTCTCCACGTGCCGTAAACAATAAAATCGCGTGTCACAAATGTGTTCGATTTACCGGACAATTAGCCATCTGAAATCTCGATATGATCACGTACTTTCATTCACACACACACATACATACACACACACACAAACAAACATACATACGTGCATAGGTATTTCAAAGAGCGGCAAATTTTTGCGCGCGCAGTCAACAATTCAAATTCATTATTCTATTATCCGGTACAATCAACACGCGCGACGGACTCTTAACAATATAAACCTTATCCTGTGAAATCATCATCATCACCAATGTATTATTTATCCGTCGCGTAACTTACAAATTTAAACTTGATCATTACAATTTATCCACACTATAACACAAATATCCAGTCGTGTAATATACTATACTTTCAATGTATTAGCCCGGTTAAATCGTTACATTTTTTCATTACGAATGTCCTACTCTCTGATCAGCTGTGATTTTTCGTTACGCTGTATAATAAGTGTGTACAATAGGTGAAGTATGATTTAACCTAATTTACCCGTTTCTCCTTGTATGAATAAAAAAATTTGAGAGTCGGATTTTGAAATACGTAACTTTTCACTCTGTAATACACTTCTTAAATGTATGTGTGTGTATCGTGTGTAATATTTTTTCGCGCACATTAGAGTTGCAGGAACTGGAAATAAATAGCACATGTAGACCTAGTAAAGCTTTATACTTGGTGTATGTATTATACATACGTAACCGCACGCAACTAACGACGGATTACACGATTTTTATGTAATTCTTTGAGAAACTATGCGCTTTTATGCGTCGTTTGACCCTCTTTCATCAAACTTCCAGTCGATCATCACCTACATATACTTCAAAGTAAGTGTATTATGGTGTACAATGTGTAACAGTAATTAAAAAATACGTAATATATCTAGTCTAGAGTCGGTCCATATTATACCAGAAGAATCATAGTCTCTATTGCGGTTAGATATATCGATCTATCTAGATGTGTTGAACACGGAAGTGGGCAGTTCCTGGCTATAGCTCTCGAACACGTCTCACACACACAATCATTAGATAGTTAGATATATGTATACTTATAGATGTGCGATGTGACGTTTTCTTGAGATAATATACAGATGATCAGACACTCATACATATTTGCGAAAATTTGTTACATAGGATGAGTATCATATAATAGAGCTCGTATCATTGATGAATATTCATGAGCACACTTTGAAGATAATGTCTGTCTCAGACATAGAAGAAGATGAATAATAAGATGTAAGATGATTTGTTCCGGTATATACGGCTGTTCTCGCTGTTTTATATATGTAGTGTCATGCATGTTGTGTCTATAATCGTTGGGGTGTAAGGTGTACTGAATAAATGTATTTAGGTAGTAGTATAGGTATGGTGGGCTTGAGGAGCAGCAGCAGGTGTACGAAGGGATTCTTCCTTCTTTTCTCATTGTTTACGCTTCGCAGCATCCGTATAATATAACATATTATGTGATGTGTACATGGGGCAGGTAGATTTTTTAGATACTGAAGAGTGTGTATAAATAGTAAATTTGATACATGCGTGGGAGAATAGATCATCTTTGATTCGAAATGGAAGTATAGGTTAGGATACAGATATATTGTGAAACATGGAGATTGAAGATAGTAGATATATGATGGGTTGGTATAATGATGAAAATAATGTTTTTTGGGGTTAGGTTAACGGTGTTCATCAAAATCAACTGTCCAAGAGCTGGTATGAATATTATAGAATATTGGAGTTGTGGAAGTTTATGACATGTATGAGAATTGTTCACATGCAAAGTAAAATTGGGAGTAACGTAAGGCCGACTTTCAAATTGATTTACTTATTTCAAACATTTTCTTCTTCGTAAAAACGATTGCAAGTATTCGATGAATATCAAACCTGATAGTAGTAGTATTTACTCATTTTTAGCCAGTTTGGTTAAAGAGTGTTCATTTTCTAACTATAAATATGTTACATGGAAACAAATGCACTAATATAGAAAATTGAATGCTACTTGTGAATTATGATATTGAATGATATTTGTCGATAATGCATTGATTACATCATAAACTTTGGCCACGTTATTAGTTTAAAACAGTCAGTACTATCGAGTAGGCCTACAATAACTTAACACTCATTACAATAACCATACCTGCACGCAAAATCAAACCATTTGAAATGTAAGAAACAAATTCACAGGTAAACCACTCTATATAAGTGACTAAAAAAGTTCGGAAACCAAGAGAGTTTGGTGCGTCAATGACCGACGCACTTTTTGATGAGGAACCACTGCAATAACAACAAAGCATGCATTTTTTACGCGTAAACACTGAATCAAAAAATTATCACACACATAGGAAGTGCGTTTTTAAACAAATTTTCATTTAGCTGATTCCGGATACCGCACATTCACTAAACCACCCACAACCATTATCATCGCATCACCTTCTTCGCACGACAAGAGTTTCAAATCGTGAATTTGAAACGTATTTCCGGGTAACGTCTTATATTTTTCCTCGAACGTGTCTTCCTATACCGACACATTATATATCAAAGCTATACAAATACAGACATCCTTACATATACGGTAATCAACTCGGAAACGCGATAACCGTGCACGTGTCGCGTTTACTAAGGTATTATAATTAGTCTCGTGATTCTACTCAAAATTCACGTAAATTATCATAAACTAAGCCCTGCAGGAATTTGAAAATCATTTAGACGCTGAATGACATTCAAAGTCCGTTAATATTTCAAATTTATATCAATTCCGAATTTTCGAACGTCGAAATTAAAATTTGAAAAATTACAACGGTCAACGCGTCTGTCCAGCCTCCAGTAATTATGCAACATATTCGAAAAGTGCAGATTTGAACACACATGGTAATACTTATAACTACAGAATCCAAATCAAGATTTTTTTCAAGCGTATACTAACAGACCATATAGGTAGACAGACGGGTAGCAGATGTCTGCACCGCATAGCCACAATTCGCAACATAATTCGCAACGGGGGATATTGTGCGAACTACCATCAGAGTCATACACTTTGTGCAATCGAGCGTAAGCTCATGGACCTTTAATCCTACACCCTACACACATACATACCTACAACTTTATCCATGCACCAATTCAGTAACTTCCTAAGCTCAAAATCATTATCACTGGACCAGTATAAAACTCTTCAGTCCATCCCACCAAACATCTAAGTACCTATAGCTATATACCTACATTTTTTTCATCAACCGAAGGGGTATATACTTATTAGGACGCACGTGTCCAGTATGTTTACGCATTTCGCGATCGATATATAGGTAAACTATATATATCACATAAATGTTAGACATACAAGTTTAGTTCCTGCCCCCGCTACTTTGGCTTCACTGAAATGCTAACTTGGATGCTCTGACATCAAGAACGACGACGACGACGATCCGATGGCTCTATACTCGCGTTGCGCGCTTCCTAGTTCCGGGAACGGATAACCTATCTATATATCCTTCTCTTAAGACGTTTACATAAATATAGATATACATTTATATACTAAAATGTTAAGAGAGAAGTATATCGTGTGTTTACCTGCGCGTGCCGATCCGTGGGAGTAATTTTATAAGGCCACTATATAGATAGGGAGATAGATGGACACTAGGATGAATATGTGCTATGCTGCGGCTGCTATTGATGATGATGATGATGATGATCGTTTCAGATATAAGATTTTTGTGATATATGTCACAAAAAAAGCCGGCTGCTTTATCTATCTATATCGCCGCTTATTCTTCTTCTCACAAACAGGATATCTCCAAAACACAGTTCACGAGGTCAGTCTTTCTAACCTCACAAATAAGTACACTCCAGAGTATTTTTTTTTTTCAAAAAAAAAATACTCACACTCACTATTGTCTTGAGCACACAGTGTCTTCAGCACTATTTTTTTTTTATTCTTCTAATTCCAAAAATTGGAATACTTGAAATTATGAAAATTTCTAGCTAACTAGAAGAAAAACTATGAATATTGAATAATGAGCTAATGTTCAATATTGGCTCTGGATTGGCAGAAAAACACAAATAATAGTAATAAGCTCGCGAATAATCGCCGTTGGTGTCGCGCGAGGTGGCTGCTGAGCGACTGCTTGAAATTTTGTGTAGCCGACACTCCGACACAACGAAGAACCGAACATATAGTAAAAGCCCCGAGTACACACGGAGATGACCGAAGTTGAACGGCGGGTGGCGGGGGCTGCGGCTGCAGGCAGGCCGATCTCATGCATATATAGTCTCATGGAGCTTCTTTTCGCCTCTCCTCTTTGCTCCTTCCCCTCTTCTTTTGAAAGCCGGTTACAGCAAAGGAAGTGCTGCTGCTGCTTTGGTTTTGCCCCCGCATCAGTCGTTGAGTTCAAGAAAAGCTTCGCTCACTAATATGCGCCTCGTATACTTACCTAAGTCTCGTATAACATTTGCAGTGTGTTTGTGAACCGTTCGCGCCTCCCCCACCCCCCACCCCATTTCATCAGTCGTTTTCGCCGCACCCCGTACTGTATCTGCAGTGATATTCTGTTATCGTCGTTGATTCGCCCCCTTATGGACGAGGCCCCGAACAAATCTCGGACCGGGCGGGCTGATTTTGACGGAAAAAATGAGTTTTTGACACACTGTGCGAAAAAGTAACTTTTCCGCACTGATTTTCCACTTTTTCTCACAGTTTGTTAAAATAGTACATTTCGATACAAGGGTGTAAAACGTTCTATTTGCGTCCGAGTGATGGGTTTCCGGCCCGAGCCGCAGGCGAGGGTCGGAATCATCACGAGGATGCGAATAATAGGTTTTACGCCCGTGTATCTAACTATACTTTTCGATAAACTGTGAGTAAAAGTCGACAAACTGTGCGCAAAGTGCACTTTTACGCACAGTGTATCGAAAAATAGTATTCGATACTAGGGTGTAAAACTTGTTTTCCACCCTTGCATCGAAATGTACTATTTTGCACTTTTAACCTTAAAAATTCTTCAATTTTTATATATCAGTAATTTCCTGATCCATGATTCGATGGAAAATGGGGTATTTTTTCAGAAAATAGTATATTTCCGTACTGAACGAGGTGTCCCATTTATTTGGGCACTAGGGCAGTTTGTCTGTCGAGCGAAGCGAGACAGACATGTCCCCCAGTGCCCAAAATGGGCTTACAAGCGAAGTGCGGATATATTTTCCCATTACGAGAACCCTAAAATCCTACTTAAACACGGCATTTTTAGGTTAGAGTAATGAAAAAAATTGTTCTAAGCTTCGTGTTTTAGTATTTCGCTGCTTTTTTCACATTTTATTGATGTTTTTACCCGTACTCTCAGCCCCCGTGGTCGAGTCCGTTGTTGAATAATAAATTTTCATGCGCACGAACAGAAAAACTTTAAACTTCCGAAATCAATTTCATTGAAAAACTTAGGAAATTTCCGTCAAAATGACCACTTGGCAGAGTCAACTTTATGTCCTGGGACCGAAGCCCTGACCGCGAAGTTACAAGCTTTGAATAATAATGATGATACCTCCTATGCACGAGTCGCAAAAAAATCTCAAAAACCTCTCGGCTCGCCTCTCGAGAACGCATGCTTCATCGTTAATGCGATGTAACTTTGGGCTCAGAGCATCAAATTGACTTCGTCTAAGTGGCCCTTTCAAAGGACATTTCTTTGGTCCTCTATTCAAATAGGTTCCAGTTCTCGATCCCGATCGAGGAAGTTTAGAAACATCAATCAAATGTGAAGGAAACGGCGTAAGCCTAAAGACAAAGTTCGGGACTTTTTTCCCGAAATAAACACAAATTTCAGATGGGGATATAGATTTTCAAGATTTTTAAGGAAATAGGTTTGTGCCAATTTGAATACTTCTTATTTTTCACCACTTTGCTCATAGGGGGCATCCATAAACTCCAAAAATATCTGTGATACGATGTAATCTTGATAGATTTCTCAAAGACCTTTCGAATGTCACCAGCACCGACCGACTGTTCGTATACCTTGCGCCAAAATCATAACTACACGCGTTTCACTGGAAAAAGATTGAAATTTTTCTATCAAACACTATCATGAAAATATTTTCCCCGGATACACAATGGTACACTTGTGACCTGAATGCGCACGCTCAATTCGGGCGCTAGAAAAATGCATTTTCCAAGCGAAGCAAAGGAAATAGTCCCCCACGCTCAGAATAAGCCTGCAAGCACAGGACAATGATGATTTTTCATCATGAGAACCCTAGAACCGCGTATGAAAGCGGAATTTTTAGGTTGAAATCTTCAACATGCTTTACTTTTAAAACCACCTTAGTCGCGTTGGTGTCGCACCCGTTGTGACCGCATTCATAAGTTTGAATCCTAATTCCTAAGGTTTAAACTCTTCATTCAATAATTAGGATTTTGAAACGTAGCAGTTTTAAATTTTCCCAAAATGTTTGTCATCAATATTGAATAAGGGAAAATCTAATCCTTCAATCCATTGCTTCTACATTTAATAGAAAAATATTCCTTTTTTTCGTTGATTTGGACTTACGCATGAAAATTTTTTTAGCTAGCCTATCCCATTCCTTATAAAATAACGTCCTGTGTGATTTTATCGATTCACCTGACTAGTGTTAAAAATTTAGACAATTCCCAGGCAATGAATTTATTTCGTCCCATCAAGGATATTTATAATTGAAATATACTTCAGTTTTTGTCGTCTCGCTTATTTTTAGGGCTGATCGTCCATAAACCACGTAGCCTTCTTAAGATGGAGAGAAGGTCTACTGAAATCCTACGGTTAGATACGACAGGGGGTGGGGTATACCAATCCAAAATACGTAGCCAACGTTCTACGTAGCTTTGAGAAAAGAACCCATAATGTATCGTTGTAGAAGGCCTGCATGACCTATTCTCAAGAGCGTCTAATGAAGTAGGATCAAGAAACTTGATTCACTTCGCAATAAACTATATCATTTTATTTAAAGACAAAATGAAGTGACACGTGATTTTCAGTTCAGCCCAGATCGACTTTGCAACCGAGCTATGCGAATTTCCATTTTGGAACCGAAAATTGAGATTGACTGATCTTGCATATAAAAATGGGATAACGACTAGAATTTGTCATCCAAGTCCGATTGCATCAAGAATTTTGAGTCGCTCATTACATAACGAAGTAAAGTCAACGAAAGGAGATCAGATTCCGGAAACTGCGGAGTATATTTACAAAAAATTTTCTATCTTCCATGTTCAGGAGAAGTGCTATTTTTAAATTTCAATAATTTTCATCTCCGATCATGGCAAAATTGAACGAATACCAAACAACTAAGAACCTGTTACAGGAGAGCCTAAGACAGTCAACACTCTTTTGAACGAGAAGAAGATGTCATTTAAGCATGGATTAGTTCACAACAATTAGAGGAAATAATGCACAGCTTAGAATTTCTCACCAAGACAAGTGCCCACTATTATCTTTAGATGACCTATGACCGAGCCTATGACACCCTCTGTTTCCCAGACATCCATATATCTAGCCAATAGTTCGACTCCAAAAGCTGCTTAAGACGTATTCTGAAAAGTTATTTTTGATCGAGTTAATCGAAGTATATGTTTAAGGATAGTCGAGGACACCCATTCATTCATTCATAGAGAAAGAGGCCCAGCTGGGGTCAAGATTCATCGAGTTCATATGTGTCAACAATATCCTTTTTTTTTGTATTGTTTCAGTACTCGTATTATTCATAAAATCCACGTGGATGAACTGTTCACCTTGAACCCGGAACTTCAAATAGGATATGTTGAATCTGCCATGAATCATCTTATAACTGCAGGATTAGTCTAATGACATTGTATAGTGTGAAAACATTGAACTATCAATGTAATTCGACCGATAAGGGGTAAACTATGAGGATGTTTTTTTACCTTTTTGTCCTTGATTCAATGGCAATGTCTTCTTAAGACTACAAAGCTGCCAATTATGAAGTTTCACGACACCTGACCAGGCTTGAACACGATAAATATTGAAAGGAATCAAATATGATTCGCGTGATGAACATTCACAAATGCATCAAGTTTTATGTGGATGCATCGTTTCTTTGTTTCACGGAGGGAAGTTTTGTATCTTAGGTGCAATCAGTGAAACTGTTACAAATAAACCAGGAATGATTTTGAACACCTAACGATTCATATTCAATTCTCGGAATGAAATACTCATATTTGGAATAGAACCATGATGGAACCTGCAGATACTTCCAATTGGAAAATTGATGAGAAACAAATATCCAAAACAAGCATCGCAGCCATGAGGTAACTCAAGATCATCAGTAACAATTAAGTTCAAATAGTGCCTACATAATCAAGCCTGTACATAAATACAACCAAAAATAGCTTAGAAAGGAATTAAAATTCACCGATTGCCCAGAATAGCTTGAAAACATTTGTCTCAGTACTAAAGTTTTGAACGTCCAAGAGAAATACCCTGAATTTGAAAACATGCAGTACTTGAAACATAAGACAAGGTTTTTGAATAATATTGATGTTGTTTGATCCATTAAAGACATTAACGAAGAATTTTTGGAGATTGGAATTTGCTCTTCCTATCAGCGAATTTTTCCTCTTTACTTGGGTTTCCATACTCATCGATGTGCGTGTCTTTTTTTTCATCAAGCAAAGAAAATTAAGTTTCCAGACAGGTAACTATTGATGATAATCAAACACACATAATTGAAAAAATATTGATAATCGTGACGTTTATTGCTTTGACTTTGGAAAAATACACCTAAATGTTTTTTTATGAGCATTCAAAGGATTATATCAAATTCGGCACGTGTCGATTTTCACGAGTTTTTAACGTAAGACGCAGTAGTTTTCGACATAGGTGAAATTACTCATCGTCGAATGATTCCCATTCGAATTAAAAAATGAATCGTAGTAGATATATAGTCTTGGATGTGGTTTTCAAAAAAATTGGAGTGAATATATTGTCCATTCAAAAATGGAAAATGCTAATTGTTAGCCACTACCACAGTTACAATATGGCGTAGACACGTAATGAGTGGAAGAAAAATGAAGAAAAGAAAATGATCTTGGTAGGAATATAAAGGACGTGTTCCTTGAAATATATCAGTGTTCAAAGTCTAATCCATGAACTCACAGACAAAAATGGACGACATTGCCGAAAAAGCCTTGTAATCAAAACCCTGAAATAAAATGTAATCATACGGAAAGGGTAGGCTCTTTGAAGTAAATCTCCATACTATATCTTCAACCATTGTCTACCACGATAAAATCATCTATCGATTAGGCCATGCTCAACCATGCACGCTTCATAAATTTGGAATGATTCTTTGAGTGCGTCTTACCACAAATTGTCTTTCTTACTATCCGATGTTATTGTTCGTTGACAAACTGACTGATTCCAACAATGTGTGGTTCAATATGTTTATCGGGCATCTGACATAGAAAATATTCAAACCGATGGGTATCGCGTCTCCAAAAGTTACTAAGATCAAATTGACCAATGGAATACATGCTTGTTTTGACCATTCAACAAAGTATGATTTATCTTGAGACTGAAACGAGGAATAATTCCATCCAATATGCATATTTCATGAAATTTCATGGTAACTTTTATGTAAATTTATATAATTTGGATGTTTCGTATGGTCAATTTTCTGGGATCAAATTGACCTCGAATGAAAAAAGCCATAGATTCTGGAGTACTCTGAATATTTCACTTGGAAATTGTCTTCCGTTGCATTTGAGGGTTTCCAAAAGAAGTTTGAGAGGTGCTTACTCCAAAAATGTCTAGAAACTATTCAGTGCAAAAATTTTCCCAGGGTAAGGAAACTTTCTGATTTCAATTTGAGTAACAATATAGCAGCTGGAGTGCGCGAATGGAAGGAAAAGATCAATCATGGGAACTTTTGGTTTAATGTCAGGATTCAATTTTTCTATCTTCTGGTGGATAGGACTGAAACTTGTTGGAAATTCTTATCTGATACCGTTCATCGCCAGTGTAATTTTCAAGAACTACATTTACCCTCAAAAATAAAGTGGGTAAGAAGATGGAATCTTGTCAAAGTGCGAAAATGCAGCTTTATGACCAATAGTGGTGGATAAAATTATTTCTTGAACAGTAACGTATGAAAAATGGGCGAATCAATTTCCAACACAGTTCTTCACATTAGAGTATTAGCAACAAAATGTGATGTCGATGTCTCACGTAAAATTTGTAGTCCGGGGTCTAGGTAGGCTCCCGTATGCACTCTGAGGTGCGACCATGAAACAAACGTATTTTAACGTACTTTTTTGCGTAGAATCCGAATCCGTCATTATTTTTCACATAAGTGGTGCAGAAAACCTTCAAAAATGCATTTTTCTAACCTAAAACCGGTATTCTCGTGAGCTTGTTAACAGCAATCGTGTTTCATGTTTTAAAACCTCTGCATGAGTTGAGATATGTCGTGTGAGGTATCCGAGCATCAATTGTGAGTCCCTGAGAAGGAATATACAGGGTGTTTTACGCTGTAACCAGCGCTGAGTATATAACAAGGGGCCTGCTGCGCGAGACTCCTCGTCTCAAGCGAGGTCAAAATGTCTCTCTCACATCGACATCCTAGTGCCACAATAACATCAGCTCTGACTCCCCCTCCCCCCCCCCCCCAAGCAATATACAGGGTGCATTTCCGACAAACGCAGCCAACGTGGATGGAATGGATTTGAAATGATCCATTTGACGTAGGAAGGTTTCAAAGAAGGTAGTCTTTTCCACATCACGATTCCATCCAAAGATATAGATCGATCATCCTCAACTAGTCAATGATCATTTTGAACTCTTTCATGGGCGTTGAGTAGGAGGATTGCTACACCAGGTCAACACGTTTCTACTTTCCCGTTATCAATCGGTAATAAAGGATGCCCTTCAAGTCAGCCGATATTTATTTTTACAAGTACCCTTTTTCTGACAATGGCAGTACGAACAACGTGCAATTTCAGCACTAACACAAATACATTATGACCTGTGATTATCGAATGATGACATTAAGGCAGAAGCTGTAGGTCCTGCTACCATGTGTACTTCATTGTTACCAAAATTATTTCCATCTACACGATTATCACGATGCGAGGCACCGTTGAGCGGATTTCCGGTACTAGCGAATCTTGGAGACATCTCTTCCAACGTAATACGATTCTTATCGATTATTAATTTCCGATGGTGAAAACTTGAAGTCGTTCCTTCTCAATGATCTCCGTGTCAAAACTCGTTTGATTGTTGTTTGCCGTAACCATAGCAACGTTAGGATAGTGATATGCGGAGTTCCTCTATACAAAAAGTAAATTTACTATATATGTATATGTATACATATACATGTATATCAGGTATACGTGTACATGCACATAATTCATTTACCAATAACTGCTCTGATAATTGCCAATCATTCGGTTCAGAGCTGACAAACAAAAATGTCGATAAATCTAGGATCATTTCAAATTAATTCCTTGGCTGCATTTGTCGGAAATGCACCCTGTATATTGCTTGGGGGGGGGGGGGGGGTAAGGGGGAGTCAGAGCTGATGTTATTGTGGCACTAGGATGTCGATGTGAGAGAGACATTTTGACCTCGCTTGAAACGAGGAGTCTCGCGCAGCAGGCCCCTTGTTATATACTCAGCGCTGATTACAGCGGAAAGCACCCTGTATATTCCTTCTCAGGGACTCACAATTGATGCTCGGATACCTCACACGACATATCTCAACTCATGCAGAGGTTTTAAAACATGAAACACGATTGCTGTTAACAAGCTCACGAGAACACCGGTTTTAGGTTAGAAAAATGCATTTTTGAAGGTCTTCTGCACCACTTATGTGAAGAATAATGACGGATTCGGATTCTATGCAAAAAAATACGTTAAGGGCATGTGAAAGCCAACTTTTACCGACGACCCTAACCATTGACAAATCGATTTTTCTCCCGAGTTCTACGGTGAATCTCAAAAAAGTGATTCCAAGTATGGAAGCTTTAGAATCAGATCTATCATTCAAAAAAAGAATCGAGTTGATCGGTTGAATATTGCCTTCAAACTTTGGTTTCGAAGTTGACCATTGCCTGAAAAAATACTCACACGCCTGACTTCGAAACCAAAGTTTGAAGGCAATATTCAACCGATCAACTCAATTCTTTTTTTGAATGATAGATCGCATCCGAAAGCTTCCATACTTGGAAGTACTTTTTCCGAGATCGTCCTCAAATAGTTCAGAAAATGATCAGAAGTATGACTTTTTCGAAGGCCCATGAGCTGTGATTTTGGCTGAGTCGAGGCAAGGTTGGGTTAGGTCCTCTACCGCCCACACCAGCTGTTGTTATTGTTTTGAATGAACGGTGATGGACTGTCGTGAGTTGTCGCGCGGTACTCATATATTTGACTTGCACATAATAATAATCAGGAACAGAAAATTCATTCGTTGGAAAATTTTATGAAAAATAGTAATAACTTTGTTCATATCTGAGGAGAACCAATCCAAGTATTGACAATCTGAGTGACAATCCTGTTTCTTGAGGCAATTACTTGCTCCTTGATTTGAAAAGCAGTGAATATATAAGAGTGAAAGTGATAATCATTCTGAGCCTTGGAGTGACTCAATAATTAACAATAATAGTAAGCAACGAGGCAATGTTTTATTGATATTGACATCCAAATCTAAGCCTTTCGAGGTATGAAATTGTCTTTCGTGGACATCAGAAATCTTTATACAGAATGTGGAGTTAGCATTACCCAAGATATAGATGAAGTTATGTACTTGAAAACAGATCAGAGGAGGAACCAGTTGATCGATGAACTGAGAGGAAAAGCATGCATCCACCAAACTTGCAAAAAATGCTATACATGAGATAGCTCATCAGAAAGGTTTACAACCTTTCGGTCTCACCAAACTCTATCTATTTGTGCTAAGAATATGTATTGATGCAGCTCAGAATGTTCCTGTGATGTCGAGGCCTTCAGATGATTTCAGAGCAAACTAATGATTCTGTTTTGATGTTTCAACTACAATATGTCTAAATACTCGATGAAAATAGCAAGCACGGGTAAGTCTTAGAGCAGAAGTAAATATTTGGAAATTGCAATAAGCTTCAATTTGTACCTACTAAAATCTCTATACTATAGAGGGGTCAATCCACATTCATTCATTTAGATCTATTGAGAATTAGAGCTTAATCGTGGAAATTTTGTGACTTGAGTTGAAAAGTCACAAGGTGGATTTCACTCTACAAAGAATGAAAGTGATGAAATTGAGTATTTTATTGTCATGAGTTGACCTCTGGAACATATTTGATTGATCTCACCATGCTACTGAAGGTTTCAACTAGAATATCTTGAAATTACCTAGATCAAATGGCGCACCCGGGTGACTCTTAGAGCAAAAGTAAATGAGTGGCCATTGCTATAAGCTCCAATTTTTGTCTGCTGAGATCCCTGTATTTTAGAGGGGTGATTTCATATTCACTTTTTTTAATCTATTGAGAATTGGCTTAGTTGTGGAGTTTTTGTGACTTGAAATTGAAAAGTTACTTGGTAAATTCCATTGTACAAAGAATGTAGTGATGAAATTGAGATTCTTTTTGCCAGGAGTTGACCTCTGAATCATGTTTAATTGATTTCACCATCCTACTCCAGGTTCCAACTAGAATATCTTGGAATCACCTGGTCCAAATGGAGCGCCCGGGTGAATTTTAGAGCAAAAGTGAATTAGTGGACATTGCAGTGAGCTCCAATTTGTGTCTCCTGAGGTCCCTGTATTTTAGAGGAATGATTTCATATTCATTTGTTTCAATCTGTTGAAATTTGGCCCAGTTGTGGAACTTTTTTGACTTGGAATTGGAAACTCATAAATTCCATTATACCATGAATTCATTGGTGGAATTCAGAATCTCATTCTTAGTTGTGTGCCTTCATATTAACTCTGATCAATCTCATCATTCTTTTCAAGGTATCAACATGAATACCCTAAGATATTTGTTCAGAATAGCTCGCTTGAGTGACTTCGAGAGCAAAAGCTGATCTTGAGTATGCCACGAGCTCCCAATTATGTCTGTTGAGATCTTTGTATTCGAGAGGTGAGATTTCATCTTCATTTTAAGGTATGTCATGAATGTATGTACTCCAATGTCTACATAGCTTCTATCTGTATTTACCAATTTCTAGCTGTTTGATATAAATCATGAACTTTGGATACTAAAATTTTTGGAACAGGTTAACTTTGTGGAGTTGCTTTGCATGAAATTCTGGAATTGTTTTGAGTCCCAAATAGAGTCAAATTTGTGTCTACAATCTGAATGGATGCCATAACATGAATAGTGATACTATCACAATGAATCCTTTTAGGTACAGCGATAACATGAATACATGACTTTGGCCAATAAGAGGCAGCGATGTGTCAGAATCACTACACATTTGAACAGGTTTTCTCTTCTTGGAACTGACAAAACAGCTCAAGAGTGTGTAGAGATGTGCATTCGAGTAATTGCTTAGAAAAAGTTACCGAGGAAGATATTCCTGCAGAAACCACTTCACTAAAAATGAATACACATAGTACAAAAATGTGTACACACACATAGTACAAAAATGTGTTTTCAAGAGTAAAAGTGATGGTTCAACAAAAAAGCCACATAAAAAATATACTTGAATGCAAGTATATACAAAAAAATGTGAGCCCAGCAGAATTATCACTAGATGTCACATAAAAAATATACTTGACAGTATATAAAAAATGTGATTAGGAACCTTCATTTTTTACATCAATAACTCATCATCAGTGTACCTAGAAGATAGCTATTCAGTCATGAATCTACTTATGCATCAATAAGCATGACGCAGTTATTATGACGCAGAGGAAGGGGGGAGGATTCTCACCACCCCTCCCCTCCCTTATAATATATTCATATATAAGTTACATCTAACCCAACCTCCCTTACCCTTAGTACGGTCCGCTCGGTCGGTAAAAGTCGGCTTTCACATGCCCTTAAAATACGTTTGTTTCATGGTCGCACCTCAAAGTGCATACGGGAGCCTACCTAGACCCCGGACTATTGAGCACAAATCTGATTTGATGCAATACAAAAATCCGTTAGTTATACCACCAGCTCATCATACTGACAATTGGGAAATCAAGCTGAATTTCGAATCTCGGCAATCTCCAAGGCAATTTCGAGATAATGGAAGTGTTTCTGGAAATTACATGGGGTCTCTTCAGCCCTAAGCGACTTTTCAGATAAAAACTCTTGAAGAGAATACTTGACCAAAGTAACAGAACAAGCTTATGATTTGTTCGGTTTAATTAAAGATATCTCACAATTTTTGCATCGACGGCAAATTTTTATTATCGATTCGATAGAAGCTATCACTCTTTGACAGTTCCGCGTGAGCATGCAGTATATGTTGCGTTTAAATGTACTGCTCTCCCGCTTATTAACTTTTTTGACGGCCTAATTTTATTCGATTTTTGTTATCCGTGTTTTTGTTTTCGTCCATCTATCGATTATTTCATCACCTCTTTCGATGTTACTCAACATCATATTGAGATTCCGGTTGAATTATCCAACTCTTCTAGAAATCTAAAGCCATCGAAAGGGAAACGTCAATGAACCGAGTCAATCGACTTGACCGAATCAATTGGCCCGATTGATGAGTAAACGGTAGTGTTGGTAGTGCCATTTTTAATTCCGAGGAGTATTTGCATACAAATATAATCGAATTTTCGAGTGTGAAAGACTTCTGAGTAATTTACATGATAGCCCTTAGAGCATGGTCCCTAATTTAACTCATGGGAGAATTTCCCTTCTCTTATTGAGCGCGCAAAATAATATCGAAATAACTCTCCGTGGGATTTGAATTGCCAAAGACTCGAGTGATTTTCTGAATTATCTCAAATTTTTCCTCAAATATGCTTATCAAAGTTATCGCCGATTTATTGTTGTACTGTGTGTCCATAATTATGGGCATCCGTGCTGAAAAGAATATTATGAAGTTGAGTGAGACTGAGTGGATGATTGGGATGATTTCCTTTGTAAAGATTCAGACTTTACATGAAATGAAAAACTTGGAAAAAATTAGAGATCATCAAAGGGATTCCTGTCGAAAGGCACATTTATATGATACGTACGATCGTAAAATGTTGACCCCGTGCAAAATACTTACTGATAGTCTATTTTGCACCGAATTCGGTGGTATTTGATTGAAATTGAATATAAAAACACTTCCCGACGAATTCTCAGAATCGAATAGAACTGTCGTAAACGGGTCTGACCGTAAATGTAATGTAAACATGACATATTTCATGTCCCCAAATGGTCTTGATTGGAGATGTCTATAGTGCGAGGCAAATTTTGCTTCTGTTTGAATAAACTACCGTAAAATAGTATTTCTTCCATCCTCGTGACAATTTCAACCCTCACCTGCGGCTTGGACTGGAAATCCATTACTTCGATGCGAAGAAGTTTTCATAATCTTGTAACGAAATATAAGGTCAGTGTACCCAACTTGCCCCCATTGAGCCATTTTCTCAATAACTTTGGCTCATCTCCATATTTTCCAACGTACCTCAGCTCATTTTGAAGGTTGTCTTAAGATCTTCAAAATGAATGAAGGTACATTCAATTTGAAGCAACTGGAGCCAAACTGTTTTAATTCTTCCAAAAGGTGATCTGTGAGAGTTTAAAAAGTGTGTACCCAACTTGCCCCCATTAAGCCTTTTTCTTAATAAATATGGTTTACTTCAACGATTCTCAACGTGCTTTAATTCATTTTGAAGCTTGTCCAAAGACCTTTAAAATGCACTAAACTACGTTCAATTTGGATCAATTGGAGCCGAACTGTCTCAATTCTTCCAAAATAAATGTTGGAAATCGTCGATAAAGTGTTTTTATCCCCGTGCACGCACATTTGGAGCTTTTCGCCGGTCCAAAACACTCTTTCCGACCCATTTTGACGTGATAAACACATTCTGAGTGGTAAAAAAGTCGTTCTGCACGCCTTTTCGAGATAAACATATGAGGGCATGTTACGCGCACTCTGATGTTGGCATCCTTGTTTACAAATCGTCTCCGTGTTTTGCACATAAAACAGCTCCATATTCAAATTTTGCAATTTTGGGAAACGGATTTTGAAGGTCTTGAAACAAGGAATCGAATGCGCTAAGGTACTTTCGGAAGGAAGGTGAACTGCAGTTGCTGTGGCGGTCAGTGACCGATCGAGATCTTCCGTCTCGTTTGTACTCGTGCCATAACCTATTGAGTGCGAGAGAGACGAAAGATATCGAAACAACACTGACCGTCACAGCCACTGCAGTTCACCTTCCTCCCGAGTGTACGTTAAGATTGGTTGAACCCAAAGAATTTGGCACCGATTTTACTGAAGATAATTCCCTCGGTGCTTTCTTAGCTAAGCAATCACGAAAAATAGAAAAATCACTTTAGATTTTCTGGAGAACGCAGGGATGATACGGGGTCGACGCAAACTTCTTACTTTCTCATATTTCAATATAACAAACGTAAAAAAAAATTGTCGGGAGGCCAAGGAGTGCCCATCCCTGAGATCGGCATATGGGGGCAAGTTGGGTACACTTACCTTACTATTTGTAGGTAGAACTGACTGTCATATGGCTCATTTGAAGAGGTATGTTAGGTACTCCCTTTAAATGTGGAAAAGGAACGATCGAAATAAAATCAAATAAAAGAGTATTAGATGTGAGCAAGAGAAGCCATGGGTTCAAAGATAAAGAAATGCGAGCACGCGCCCGCATAATTGAATGGTAATCCCGATCGACGTGGCGCCAGTTCTTCCGTGATAAGGCATTGATAAGCGCGAGCGTGAGCCCATTTATATCGTTACATCCGCGATCTGATTTTGCTCGAGAGGCGGCAAAAATTGCGTGGATGTGAAGTTTTGGTAATGAAGATGATAAAGTGGCAAGACATTTTCAGAACCGCGCGTGCAACAATTTGATCATTTGTATTATCAATAATATATTATAAAATGTTACTGTTTTACGAGTATGTAACGGCGTATGGTATAATATTGCCTTCGAAGTTGGGTTGATTGCACATGTGGATGTGTGGATAATGATATAAATGTATATTGAGATTGCAGATGTGCAATACGGCAGCCGTTGATATGACGGTCTCTGGAGCAATCTTGGAGTCTTATCTTATCTTTGTATCTACAATCTTTGCGATTCTGCAACTGTGTTATTTGTTATGGAAGTTTTTTTTTCTTTTTTTTCGATATCTTGATGGAGCAGGGCATTTTTGGAGAGGACATCAGGTTGAGTGGATAGTAAAATTACACGATAATTTAGTTGTGCATGGTTCAATGAGTACATTCTTATGCAGGGGAGAAAAAAAATTGTTACCTGGTAGAAAAAAATTCCTTAAGGGCCTCGACAGAAAGTGCGCGATGCTCTTTTCTCCACTTTTTCCCCCGTGTATAAGCATAGGCGCTGTAGTTGCAGTCGCCGCCACGGGCGCGCAATGGCGCTACTTTCACGGGGAAAAAAGGGGGAAAAAGAGCAAATGCGCACTTTCTGTCGAGGCGCTAAGGCCAGGCCGTAGTCCGCCGCCATATTGAATTTAGCCCTGAATCCGTTCGGAGGATAAGTCAAATTTTACTCGACCAAATGACTTGAAATTTTACATACATCTATAGAATGCATGTCTCAATCGCGCTACGAAGCCAAATATGGCAATTTCACTCAAAAAAGTATCCAAACGAGATGTACACAAACGTCGTCTGCTAGAAAGCGGCAACCTACGACATCTCGAGTAAACCTCATCTGGACACTTTTTTCCAGTGAAATTGACATATTTGGCTTCGTAGCGCGATTTAGACATGCATTCTATACATACATGTGAAATCCCAAATCATTTGGTCAAGTAAAATTCGACTTATCCTCCGAACCGATTTACGTATATTCAGCGGACTACGGCCTCACCTTAAGATGGAGGGTGGGACAATGATAGTATCCCCAGCCACACCGCCACCAGGTGGCGACACTCTCGTTAGCAATGTGGGGATTCTGGGTATGCCTCCAGGTGGGTACCCGTTCCGCACCTCTCTCGCAAGCGCACAGAAACGAACACATTCCATACATAAGGAACTTCTCTACCTCCGCACTCCGCGTCTAGGGCAACCGTCTGCAACCTCAGCCCTGCTGATGAGTCCGGGTTACGATGTACCCAGTTGCAAGCGGTGGACGAAACGCATTCCGAGCCTTAATTCCGCTCATTTATTCTTGTGGTGGCATATCAAAAAGCCCCACAGTAAGGGTGGCCAATGCTATGCTAATGGGCCACCCTTGCGATCGCCAGTGCCACCACCTGGTGGGTAGCGCACCTCTCATTTTGAAGCGTCCGAATTGGAAATTCGCAGAAAAATTGTAGCAATTAGAATGCGGAATTGATTTCTCAATCGGACCAATATTGAATGTCTCATTCCATTTGTTTATAAGCAGAAATATTAGTGTCTTGAAAATAATTCATTCTGAATAACTTAAATGATGAAAATCGGTTATTTCGTTCTAGTAATTCATAGTCGAAGCTTGTCAGATTCTGATATTACCTTAAGTCTTATGGCACGATGGGAAATTAGCACTAAGTATTCGCCTGTTTTAATGAACAATTCTTATTGTTCAGAAACTATGCAAGCTAGCGACTTGCAAAAAATTATGCATAAAATCAGGAGAAATCGATTCTAATGATTTAGAAAAGCGTGAGTCATGAATTTTCTGCGGGAAAAATTGTTGAAAAAATTCCGATATTCGGCACTTTTTGCTTGCTCTAAAGAGAAAGCTTTGTTTTCGACACAGCGAATTTTTGATCAATTTTTCCATTCAACCCAATATTTTCTTCAACATAATTCATCTTATTAAAAAAGTGCTTCAACCATCTTATTCCTCTCGCCAAAATCTAACGATTGTAAGTAACACTTTTCCCCTTAGAATCCTCAAAAACCCCCCAGTGACTCATCTCTCCGGCCCTTTGTCTGTGTCTGTGTGTGTGTGTGTGTATGTGTGTTGTTTTTTTTTGCGCCACGCTTTCTCTTCTACACTCCACTCTATCGATTTTTGCTTTTCTACAAGTTGTAGAGAATGTCTCAGAGATGAGACCAGTGATTTGCCTGGTATCCTCTCCAAAACGAATTTAATTTAAACGATTTTTTATGCAAAATCGCTGAAATTGTGTACTTTCATAATAAAATATCTCTTTCTAACTTTACCTTACCCCAATTTTGATTACCTAGACTACGGTTTTTTTGGCTCAATCTATCTTTTGGTTAATACCGAAATTCCATTCAAACTCTATCAACGTAAATTTTTATTATAAAACCAAAATTTCCAACAAAAACAGCAATTTGAGCATGTTTAGACCTATTCTATCGAAATTCTGTTTTAACCAAATTACTCGTTTTGCTAAAAAAACCTCACTCTAGGTAGCCCAAATCCCCATAACTATTTTCCTAAAAAAAATAACTCAAAATATACAAAAATATTTTTTTCAATATTCATACTTTCCTCATATCTCTCCTCTAAACTACTTTATTCAAATTTTACTCAACTAAGTTGATACTTTTTCATCGTTCTAAATCGATTGGTTGATACCGAATTTCCTCAAAATCCGTTTCAATACATTCAAAATCCCATTTATTCCCGAAAAATCCAAATTTTTTCAAAATACTCCCATTCAACCCAATATTTTCTTCAACATAATTCATCTTATCGAAAAAGTGCTTTAACCATCTTATTCCTCCCGCCAAAATCTAACGATTGTAAGTAACACTTTTCCCCTTAGAATCCTCAAAAACCCCCCAGTGACTCATCTCTCCGGCCCTTTGTCTGTGTTTGTGTCTGTGTGTGTGTATGTGTGTTGTTTTTTTTTGCGCCACGCTTTCTCTTCTACACTCCACTCTATCGATTTTTGCTTTTCTACAAGTTGTAGAGAATGTCTCAGAGATGAGACCAGTGATTTGCCTGGTCTCCTCTCCAAATCGAATTTAATTTAAAGGTTTTTTGAGGTAAAATCGCTGAAATTGTTTACTTTCATCCTAAAATATTTCTTTCTAACTTTACCTTACCTCAATTTTGATTACCTAGGCTATGGTTTTTTTGGCTCAATCTATCTTTTGGTTAATACCGAAATTCCATTCAAACTCCATCAACGTAAATTTTTATTAGAAAACCAAAATTTCCAACAAAAACAGCAATTTGAGCATGTTTAGACCTATTCTATCGAAATTCTGTTTTAACCAAATTACTCGTTTTGCTAAAAAAACCTCACTCTAGGTAGCCCAAATCCCCATAACTATTTTCCTCAAAAAAATAACTCAAAATATACAAAAATATTTTTTTCAATATTCGTACTTTCCTCATATCTCTCCTCTAAACTACTTTATTCAAATTTTACTCAACTAAGTTGATACTTATTCATCGTTCTAAATCGATTGGTTGATACCGATTTTTCTCAAAATCCGTTTTAATACATTCAAAATCCCATTTATACGTCCATACGTAGAAACAGCGTGTTTCTAGGCCTCCTCGCTGCGCGAGGAGACCTGGAAACAAGCTGTTTCTGCGTACAGACGTATAAAACTGCATACGCGTCTCGTGCGGAAACATTTTTCCTTCGGGAAAACCAAGCTGGACGGTGCCATCGCCCACGTCCAGCTCGGTTTCCCGAAGGAAAAAATGTTTCCAGCACTCGACGCGTAATGTACTATTATTCCCGAAAAATCCAAATTTTTTCAAAATACTCCATTTTTATAATCCTTACACCAACTATATTAAAATTTACCCTCAACCAAACTACATATCTTCCATGAAAAACTCCACTTTAGGTCATCTCAATTCCCCTAAAAATGAATCTCGTAGTGATTACCCAAAATATTAGAAGAAAATTGCACCTAAAATTCATTTTATCCTCATATCTCCCTCTACAACTAATCTATCCACCTTTTAATGTAGTAGAGAGATACTTTTCCCTCATTCTACATCGATTGGTTGTATCCTCATTTGATTCAACTTACTTTACAATCTGATTAAAATCTAATTTTACTTCCAAAAATCAAAATTTTCTCCAATAAATTCATTTCAACATCTATGAACCAACTCTGAGATGATTACAGGAACAACGAAAGAGGATATACAAATTATTCATAGTGATCAATACAAACACTGGAGATGTCTACATTATAAACCACCATCATTATACATTTATGACAGCCTTTATTGTGATGAACACTCATACGAAGATTTAGATACGTTTGAAAAAGCATTCATAAAAAAAAGATACCCAAAATTGAAAATAAATGATGTTATATTCAAATCAGTACAAAAACAAATTGACCACGATTCATGCGGACTACTTGCAACTGCTTACGCAATAACAATTTGCTGCAAAGATGATCCATCATTAACAAGGTATTGCATGGATCCGGAAGTTATGAGAAAACATCTACTAAACATTATTAAATCAGGGGTGATAGAAGAATATCCGAAGGACATGATCTCAGAAGAAAATTATTCGTGAATATAACGTTGATAAAATCATCGATGATTTCAATAATTTTGTATTTGATATGTTATATTATATTTTTCGGATTGATTTTATTTGTAAGATGATTGAGAGTTTTTATATGATTTTGGAGAAACGTTTCATTAATAAAATTTGTATTAATAGTAATGAAATAATTAAATAAAATGATATTGATCATTGGATTGTGAGTGTGATATGAAATGCAATTAAATTAGTTTAAAAATAAAACTATTTTGTAGTAATGCCAATCATCATTTTGGAGTTTGATCAGTTTTGCAAATTTTTCATTAGTTTCAGTGAACCTCTTAAAATATTTCGCTAAGAGAAAGCATTCTGCTAATCTCATTTAGCAGCGTATTTCTCCGTTTACGGATAAATAATAATTGGTGTTGCGAATTTTTGGTTGGGCTCATAATTTGCGTCCTTTTGAGCACTACAATTTGTTCGAGACTCTTCGTCTCAAATCGAGCCACAAATTTTCAGAGCCTGGAAACGCACTTTCCCGAACTCTCGGAATTTTTCGCTCGAGTTTGCCACAGGGAAAAACGGTAGAAACTTGTGCTACTATCAAGTGTCACACCCTCTACCCCAAGGTATTTTTTTCCACCAGGTAATATTTTTTCCCCAAAATAGAGCTCTTTATGTCTAATTCTCTTAGGCTAAGAGTAGAATTTTGGAATTTCACATCATTTGCACTCGATAATACTGCAAATAAACATTCCCGATTAAGCCAGCTTATCGCGTAGCTCTGCGCATGTCTCTCTTGCGGCATCAGATAAATTTTGGATAACCACTTTATCTTCATCACATATCTTAAATACTTGAGTTCCTGAATAGATAAGCCAGCGCCCCACTAAGATTCAAACTTTTCCGCTTTGAAAGAAAATTCTTCACACAAGGTATAATAAACTCGAATCACCCCTTCACATTTTTTTTGCCTACCTTGAAGAATTTTGAAAACTTCCATTTTCTATTTCAACCTCGGTATTTCACCGTAAACCTACTACAGAAAACGAAGCACAGAATGCACATTTCTCGTGTCAAGTACATGACACACGAGGTTCGCGAATACGAAGCCTGATACAAAAAAATCAAATGAATTGTCACACTCTGTTAAAAGTTTGCACATACCCATACAGACCTCTGGTACATATCTATTATATCTCATTCTCGCGCGAACGCACCAGGCTAATGGTTCGAAAAATTTTTGCAAGTGCTATGTATATGGCCAACATATATTAAAATATATATAAAACATCTAGCGAGGGCGGGTGAATGGCAATTATTATTGCTCGATTTACAGCTCTTATGTTCTTTTGCATGTAAAGGGGCTAGAAAGAATGTCACTGGCCTTCGGCAATGTATATAGATGTACATGTAGCCAGTTTTTCCGCGCCTTGAATTCTTCGCGAAGCAAAGCCTCGGTGACAACAATAAATGCATGGCACGACCGTTTCTTTAATCGATGTTGGCATGTGGTATGGTGTACATATACGATGGTTTATACTGGCTGGGATACTGTTCCGACGAGTAGTGTCTCGTTACAATTGGCGACGATATCGGAGAATTACAATTTGACTTTATTTCTTTGCTTTATTGTTTGAGTAGTGATTCAATCGATTGCGCGATATTCGATGTGAGCTTCCTCGACACGTTTGTACCTATCATGTTATCTGATGATCGATTGGCGAGATTTCCATTAGACTGATTGAAATTTGATTTCGACGTGGTGGAATAAGGTTTTGTGGTTTTCCAGCATAGAGCGACTGAAGCGCCAATTTGAGTTTCAGCTGACAACGGAAAATTGACATTTATTCGACCTAATCCTCAGAATTAGCATACGTGATCCGCTGGGCAGGGTGTTTCGGGGCACGTGGGATATTTTCTCCCTCATCGTTACATACTTGGGGAAAAATTATCTTCATACCGCAAAACAACCGGACCTCGCATTGACCGCCTCATATCGGGTTACGGGACATCAGTTAGGCCGATCACTACAGTTAATTAGGCGCAGTTAGTACTGGGATGTGGACCGCCCATCTGGATCTGCCAATCTTGACATGGAAGATTTTTTGATCAATAAGCTGACATTTGCGCTTCAACAATGTGACCGAATGTCTGCTGCCCTTGGGGGCCACCCACAAATGACGTCATGCTCTTGTGGGAAGTGGGGTTAGCTAAACGTGACAGGCCATACTTAAAAAAGTCTCGGTAAACGGGCTCATGCGGGGCTTAATGTGACCAAGGGGTGGGGGATTGTCACAAATTGCCAATTTCAGCGAGACGTTATTTGTGGATGGCCCCTCTGCAAAAAAAGCGCAGGTGACATTTTGTCAAAGAATGAGATTCGGAATATCAAATTTTTTTAATATAGCTATATGGTTACTCTGACAAGTCTGGATAATATATTTCGAGAACAGAACTCGAATTTTCGTGTTTCTGAACTCAAGGCGGCAATAAGTACGTATTCGTTGAAATCTCAGTTTCATATTTTTCCATTTACGTTATCCGTTACCAAGGACAGCAGATGTGACTCGAGATGTGACGAAACATCACAGTTTCGATGTTAATATTAACTATAATTGGCATAAGCACTGGGAGGCTATAGCGTAACAAATGTACTGAACTCTCCGAGCAGGTTTTTTCCATTCAAGAGTTTTCCCTAGCCATCAGGCGCAGATACTCGGAGGGGTGGCGACGGGGTGATCGTTCTCCCCTCATTCCCCTTTTTATGCTCAAATCATCCCGTCCCTCAAACGCATCGAATTTAATGTGAAATTCGTATGTTTTGTGACGTAAATTGAGTTGATTTTTGTTATAAATAATTAAACAATAATTATAATTAATCTATTTATCTACGAATGCATTTCAATGATACATTGCTTGAAGTAAATTACTTGAATTTCTATCGAGTGTGGTTCTATATATATATGTATATCTAAAATCGCCCCCCCCCCTCCCGAAATCCGAATCCTGGATTCCTCGGATAAGAGTGAGTATGGGCGAATCTAAAATATGCGACGATGAAATTCAATAATGTTAAGCCCACAAGATCTACCCTGGTTGATACAGCCCATGCTATAAGCATAGAACACAAAAAGAGGTTTACTCAATTTCTAAATTCTATAGGATATCGAAAACCTGAGTAGTTCAGCTGTGGGACCTCACCGCCACCCCCTTCACCGCCACCCACTCTACGCCACGTTGTCTGTGCCACCGTATCCACTCCACCTAATCTACGCCACCCAGACTCATAGCTACTACTACCACCATGACCCACGCAAGATAACCTTCTTGCATGACTTTTTGATGTGAAAAGTCTGTGGGGGTGGCGTAGAACGGGTTGCGTAGAGTGGGTGGCGGTAAAGGGGTTGGCGCTGAAGTCTCACAGCTTAACTACTTATCCTGTTCTAGTTTCATGGTCTTATGAATGAGAGAGAGTAAGATTTGGAATAATTTATATGTTTACCAATGTATACCATGTATACCAATTTTGGTCCGTGGATAGATAGCAAGTAACAATATGAAAATATTTTGGTTCGGACTTTCCATATTACATAGCCGGCATCACGGATTTCCATTAGTTTATCGTTGTTCTTACGAAATGCATAAAAAAATTTTGGGGAGATTTAGAAAAATTTTTGTCGAGACACAACAGACCAGAGAAATGGGAGCTAAATATACATTTAAGGAAAAGGAACAAGAAAAAATTCTTTAGGGTTTCAATAAACTATTTTCAACATTCAAAATCACCTTACAATCATTCTTCAATATGAGGAAAACCAGTTGTGATGATACCATAACTGATATCATAACTGATTGTGATAATATCATAACTGTGATGCCTTATCCGCTTTCTCAAAGACGTCAGATAATATTAATTCCTGATTCAAATGGTTAACAGAGTATCCTGAGATATTATTGTTAGTTGAGAAAATAATCTCATAATTTCTTTTTGAGAAAATCATGCATGGATGTCAGAAAATGTGATCCCAAGGTCCTTGCCCGGATTTACAATAATATTATGAAATTATTCATCGGTTGGGCACATATCCTTATGCTACTTGCATTGAAGTGTGCCATGTAAGGGTTAAAGTTCAATAACTTATTCGTTCAACGCCCTGATCAAGTCACAATAATATTTAACCCAATTAGAATCAAGTAAATTTTTTTGAGGAATTTGAACTCTTGTGACAATTTGTATTCACTGACGATGATCGATTGAAAATTTTGAGTGCAATGCACTTATTCGTCACGCTCAAATGATTCTTTCTCTGGGTTTTTTTTTTTCCCCCCAACCTAACAACGGAAATGCGTCAGATGATAGCAGGCGCTATTGATCTTCTTGGTAAATGAATTGCATCGCAAATTATGAAACAATCAATCAAAACATTTATAAACTGCATCATTTACAAAGGAGATAAAAAGTTGACATGTTTGGATAAGATGCATGCCGCCAGGAAGCATGGTCCACTTGAGGTGAGAGGTTGCTTCAGAACAGGTGAAAAACATAAATTGACTCGTCAATAAGCGATGATTATTTTGAAATATTGGCTTCAGACAAGCATCCGCCGGAACTTATTGTTGCAATTGATCAATGAGATAATGATACAAAACCGTTGTGATTTTCAAGTTGAATGAAATCAAGAATTGTTCATTGTACTCTTTCTGCTCTCATTCAATCTTATCAGTAATATATCGTCATCGAATCGAAAATTTTATAATGATGCTTCCTATGACAGTTATCACGATCAATTTTGACGTGGTATTCTGAATTGCGTGAGCCAAAAGATATCAACGTGTAGAGATTATAATAAAGATCTGTACAATATTGCAGATTATAATAAAGATCTATACAATTTACAGTTTCCATGAAAACAGGAGTGTAACAATGGGTTTACGGGATCTTCAGGACTCTTCGATCTACGTCTCGATAAAAATTTTCCATCACACTTTAATCTGGGTCTTTTTCCTCAATACGCTTTCACCAAATGTTCAAGTCAATGATGGGTTGGCTCTAATGCTATCTATGGACTTTGCTCAATATTGGAGGGAAATTAGATTAATAACGTTTCAGACATCTAAATATGTCCTTCATCAGGTTCAAAAAATTTTTATATATTGATATGGGATTCGCTGTGAAATAGTGACTTATTGACTAGGACTTATCCGTACTGAGGCTTCTTGTGGTCTCCTCGATGGTAGTACTCCTCGTTGATCCCAAATCTCATTGGAAAGATTCCAAAATAGGTTTGGTTCAAGTGAGGCCAAGGATTCACAGCGAATCCCATGCCTTAAATGCAGAAATTTTTTGAACCGGACGAAGGACATACTTAGATGTCCGAAACGTTGTTAATCTAAACTGCCTCCAATATTGAGCAAATTCCATAGATAGCATTAGAGCCAACCCGTCGTTAACGTTGCTTCTAAACATTAGAGACAATCACTTCTTAACCTATTTCAAGTCAATGTTGGATAATGGTCAAACGCATAGTTATTTTTGCTGAATGCTTCTATTCGCCTGTAAGTCGATGGAAATCATCATTGTTAAAATACTTTCCATGAGACGTCAAGAAGATCCTTTCATCACAGGATTTAATGAGAATATTTTGCTCTTGCAGTGAAAATTCTCTGAATTGAGAGCTCAATTTCAATGATATTGTTCAATAAAAGAGAAACAGACGTCTGCGAACCATGATAAAATGATTCAATTTTTGACTTTTAAAAAATTGAGTCAGCTGGTCCTCCGTTAACTTCTCAACTAACTATATCGATAGATAAAATTCTGTGCCCATCGTTCAGGTGTATAGTCTACTTGAATGAATATATTTCCAATTTGTCTACTTATAAGAGGGAAAATGTTGTAGGCTAGCCCATTCCTGAAACTGTGTGCTTACGAGGAAGTCAAGGAGTATTAGGAAATTTTTAAATTGTATTTTTTATGCACTATGGTTTACAGACGTCTAAATGTATCTCTATCATTGAATATTGACTGACATGTGCCGAACGACGAGAATATTATATTCTTCAGTGTGGCAGTTTGATAAAAACATCCTGAAAATAACCTCGTAGTTTTATGTCGGTCTACATTCTGAGGTAAATGTTGATGGATCACAATTTTAGATGGTGAAAAATATTTGTTCGGATTCAACATTAACACCCATAGTTTGTCACACCATTATGGGGATATTCGTATTATTATGACAGACGAGTGATTGATATGACGAGATGTTTTGGATGTAGTTCACAAACACTTTTGGAGGTGCAAGATTGTAGTTTTTCTGTGGATATATTTCAGAAGCAGAATCCTTGTATGACTATTGAAAGTCAGGTTTTTCATTCACGCTGCAGTGGAAAGTCGGGAAGTCAAAAATGGAAGGCCAAGAGTCAATAATATGAAAATTTTCCTTCGCGAACAATTTTCTGGTACCCTTGCAGTCACTTTTCCGAAAGACATCAAAATTATCTGTCGATGGAATTTGAAATAAAAATATGTTTACGTTCTTTTCCATTGTAAATTTTTGTTACAGTTCTTTTTCACGAATTTGTTTTGATCTTTTTGCTACAGGTTTTTTCGTTATGAGTCGCAATGGACTATTTTTATCGAAAAATGTATAGAATAAAAGTTTCAAGTAGGATTTTGAAAGATCTTCAAAATGATGTGCTATGCATCGAGAAACTAGGTCTACCCAAGGTAGTTCAAGAAACCTGATGGGGAATTGCAACACGTGTCTGCGATGGTCTTGTAAATCCTAAAAAAAATCTACGAAATATTATTCTACACAATTTTTTATCAAACTCATTCCTTCCGACTTGGTACGGAAAGGACAGCAGAAAGACGAACTTTGATATCATTCATGATGACAGAATAAAAAATTGAATTTATTTCTCAATTCCATCGACGTATTATTTGACTCTTTTGGGGAAATGCCTGTGAAAGTACTTATCTAAAAATTCATATTGCGGAGGAATTTTCCTTATTATTCAACCTTCGGCTTTCTCAACTTACCGACGTGGCGTGCATGATCCGTAACCTAAAAGTCACGCGTGGGTGTGTATTTTAAGGAGGTTATAGTGAACACCCAAAATTTACTCGGGCGGACATTTTGATCGCTTATGACTCATTCTTCAAGCTAATTCTCATCTATACAAAATGGGGCGGTCGCCCATAGGACACTAATACACTAATATTTGAGCTGAATTCTATTGGTTAGAGCAATACCATAATATCATCATATATTCTACCTTGACTTCGTTTATGTTCTGTCTAAGAGTCCCTTATTGGAACAGGTATGCACGAGTAAAATAAGAATTTGAAAAATATTTGATCGTACTCATTTTAATTATGACTAATATACACCATTATTAATTTATTTCTTCCTGTCCCACTATAATCGAGCCAAGGCTAATAATTTCTACAACTGAGTTTTTCATGGTCCGATTGATAATTTAGGTCATCTTTCCCAATTCAACTTGCTCAATAATAGCTTCGTTACTCAATCTATCTGGTGATCACTTGATTAGCCTCATGTGATTGATTTGTTATCGGATTGTCGAGTTCAGGTATTAATCTTTCTTCCTAAATCCAGTCTATCACACCAAATCAAGAATCAAATAAAGCAGTCTATTGCGATAATTCTTCCGCTCTCAGATAAGTCTCAATCCCAGCAACTATGTATCAATACCACATCTGTCGATTTAATTATTTCTTATTAATTAATAAGCTCATTTTTAGAATTGGCAAAAAACCAGCCTCAAAGTTATCCACTTCTAGACGGATTTGAGGCTACCCTTTGCACAAGATTTTTCTATCTTTTCTATGACGTTTTTTCACTTGAAGAACAATAAATTCTCGAATGGTTGCCGTTTAACGCGATGCGGTCGCCGTGCATGCCGATTTTTGTTCACAGAAATCTCAAAATCTTTTCCAATTTGGGCTAAACAGCGAGTTATCCAGGCTTTGTAATCATCTAAACTTGGCCTGGATAACTCTTCGTTTAGCCCAAATTGGAAAAGATTTCGAGATTTTTGTGAACAAAAATGTGCCAATTTGTAGGTTAGAAAGTACCCGCTGGCAAATTATTCTCGTTCATCACCGATAGTCTTTGGATTAGTGAAAAATGACGAGTTATCCACCACAATTCACATGATAATACGTAATGAACAACTCGTCACAAACTTCGTATCATCAAACTATTGAGTTACATCTAAATGAAATATAATTTCCGGGTTGCACGGCGACCGCATCGCCTGGTCACCGTGCACCGTGACCATGGACCTTGAAAATACACCTTACATAAAAAGCTTGATGATTCAAAGTGTGACACGAGTTGTCCAATACTTATTGTTATTGCCCAACTTGTATTCCTCAATCCGTCTTTTAGCCCAAATCACAAGAGAATCGGAGAAAAGTGGGAATAACTCGGTCCGCAGGAACATCCTAACGTATAATATACGCACATTTTCATTCCCAACTTTCTCCGATTTTATTGCAATTTGGGCTTAACGAAGAGCAGACAAATCTAAGTTAGATGACAACAAATATTTGTGCGCTCGTCGTTTAGCCCAAATCGCAACAGAATCAGAGAAAGTTGGGAATGATTTTCAGCTTGCATGGTGACCAGTGACCGCGCAATGAATGAGTCTCAGAAGTGGTCTTACACGGGGGAGGGGGAGGGGAGGACCATACGGGAGCTGGGTTCCCAATCTTCCCCAAGATTTTCAAACAGTTTGGAACTCCCTAGAAGATGAATATCCCAGAGTAACTCCGTCACATGAGTCTCCAGTAAGGTCTCCAGTCCCAAAATACAGCCACTGAGATTATATAGATGCTGGCAATGCTGACGTTCTTGCTCGTAGCTCTGAACAGGAGGCCCATTTGTCGGCCTCACTCTGGATTCTTCATATTCTCAGTAGTACCAAATTGTAAAAAAATCTTGAGGAAAATTAGCGACCCGGACCCCATGATTCCCCCTTGTTACTTCACTTTGATTTTTAACAGTGCACATCCTCGTTAACATCTTAGTTGGTATAGTATCATCTTAGTATAATCAGTTCCTAATAACAAATTTACTCATGAGCCACATTGAATCACTATTCATTGCCATACAATTGCTATTATACTGAGATAGATCAAACTCCAATAACACACTCCTTAAACCGACTAACTCGATTATCCTCCCCGATCAAATTATTTCTAAGCTAACATCACTTATAAGTACTTGATAGTTCCCAAGAGTATCTTTAGCGAGGTCTTGAGACGAAGCAACACCTGCATCTTGCAACGAACCCCTTAAGGTGCCAAAGTCACTCTACCTATATGTCTATATAAAAATCTCCCTATTCATGAGTACTTCTACAACATATATATCTATAGATAGTAGGAGTATAGGCCAAAAAGGCAACGGACTTTCCCATGCCTTCATCTACAAAAACCTCTCAATACTCGCATGTTTCAATAATAGAATACACAATCCAAAAAGGAACCGGACAGGTAACTAACGTCTTTGGGCTTCTATTCTAATATACTCACAATCTCTCACTCTCTCAAGAGTGTCGCATCTTCGCGGGCGGTAGCACAATAGTCACGCCATCGCGTGAAAAAGCGTCCGGTGTAATACCTAACCTTCTATACTTATATACCTGAAAAAGTTGACCATCTTCATATAGCGTGATTAATGTCGCGAGCTTATCCGGACACTCTTTTGCTATATATATATACCCAAGATATGTATTATAAACGTGAACGGAATAGAAAATGAACACAGATTCGGCGGATGAAGGTTAGGTATACTTTACTTTCTTCAAAAAGTGATGGTCAGATCTTTTTGTGTTCCTTGAGAGTCATATATTGAAAATATAGGTGTTGGTAGTAGGCGTGGAACTGACTCTGCAGGGAGTGAGATTCAAACCAAAAGATGGAAAAGGAGACAATCTATTGTGTATTTTATGAAAAAAAAGGCGTGGAGGAGAAACTTGAGGTGCATTTGGGATGAGGTACATAACCTATATTATACAATTTTTGCTTGAGTTTGAGAGTTTTTGGTTGGCTACCGGTTTCGTGAAATTGGTGAAGAGGATGGTAAAATTTAGTGTTTTATAGAAGTATATCATTCTTGAAATACACTCGATTTAAAAATTGTGTATTTTTGGACGAAAGAAGGTATACGATCCCGATGAGAGATAATTCGGTTGGTTGAGATATCGAAGATGATGAAATCGGAAATTCATACGGTTTACAATAGTCGGACGTAATCGACGTAGTTACTGGAAATTGTCTTTTAGCGGATCGGAAAATCGATTTTTGATTAGTGAGAATCGAATACACATACTAAATATATCACGTAAAAGGTTGAATCCACTTTAGGATTACCTTTGATGAAGATATCTTTGGAACCCAGTTGACATCAATTGTTGAAATTCGCACGGATAGATAGAATTTTATACAATGGATTCGTTGAATAATGATGACGAGGCATCTCTCAACGATGAGTTTATATGACCTTTGCACAAATGTGAATACGTGTGGATAAGAATGTGGAAAATTCTGGAGCTCGTTCTGGAGCATAATTAATAGCGGGACATGTTTTCTATGTATTCAAAGCAGAAGTTCGTTGATTTGAGCGGAATTGTGTGGAACTTGAAGCTTACAAACATGAAATTATACATTTTAGTGAAAATTAGTGGGCTTCCGCATGAGAAAATAGTCGAAGAACTGAAACAGATCAAAAATAGTATATTTCCGTACTGAGCGCGGTAGCCAATTTTGGGCACTAGGACAGTTTGTCTGTCGAGCAAAGTGAGACAGACATGTCCTCCAGTGCCCAAAATGGGCTTGCAAGCGAGGTGCGGATATATTTTTTCATTACGAGAACCCTAAAATCCTATTTAAACGCGTCATTTTTAGGTTAGAGTAATGAAAAGGATTTTGGGTCTTTCCGAACAAAATGATTCGCGATTTTGTTTCCCACGTTTTTTGATTTCCAAATGGACATAACTCCAGAGAGTTGACAAAATGCTTCACCAAAGTTTAACCGGTATCCAAAATTATAAGGTTGTTACGATGTCGGTGGAAATATTTATATGGTACACCAAAAAATGATGGGACTTCACATTGTCTATTTTGACAACCTTCTCATAATTACACTGACAGCATTAAAAACAAGAAAAATTGACGATCTATGATTATTACAGATAACCTCTTTTTGACACGACTAAAGCTATTTTCGATACCTTGCGTATCTAATATTTATCACCTCAATTCGATTCCCAATATCTTGAGCAGTCGTCGATACAAATTATATTCACAGAACGGATCCGATCCAATCATATTTTTCCACTTAAGGCAAAATATTTTCCCGCCCAATTCTCTATTTGGACACGGGTTTAAAAATAGTATTTAACGATCGATGGGCGCCAAGGTATGTATACCTCGCGATTCGATATATTATACCCCAATTCCGGTATCAATGACAGTTTCCTATAAGAATCAATAATATATATACCACATCTTCTAATATCATCAATAAGTCGATATAAAACACCGGGATAATCGTTCTCACGAATAAAATGCCATAAAATAGCACTGCCATGAAAAATATCCAATCGAAACGCTCAACAAGTATATGAGGTAAACCTACTAACATAGCTATCAAAGTCAATTTTGATCACTGGCGCAAACACCGATCATAATCTTAGACAAAAATATGAAATTTATTGAAATGTGTCACAAAAGTACATTTCATCGTTATAAATATTTTTGAAGCATTGCTGACGTTCCTGATTAAGTCGATCAAGTTTTTTCGTTTATATGTGGAGGGAAACTAGAAAATCTTGATGTTATTAACCTGTAAAATAAAATGGAATCGATCGGGAACTGAATTTTTTATTTCCTCGTCGAGGAATGTGGAAAGGATATGAGCATAAAGCTGAAGCTGAGTCGCGAACACATTTACTTTGGACGCTCTTTTGAGCAAAAGTCCGGGATATATAATACTCATGGAGTGGAGTGTAAGCAAAGCGGAATAAAGAGCCTCCAGAGCAGGTAAAGGTACACGAGGATGAGAGAAAAAGAGGAAGAAGAGGCGACGAGATAGCCAAGGAATCTTTGAGCTGATTCCACGGATGGAATTCGGAGGGGCGGAGTTTTGTTATAATGTGTAGTATGCCGATATTGGTTACACTGGGACTCTCTTGGTTTCCGGATATCTTTCCAATGTATCCACCTCGGTATCCACTATCTGCGGTCTTGGAAACTGCAAAGAAATATGATTTGCTCGTGTGGTTTCGACTTTGATAGGAACCCAATTACGTTTTGCAAAATTTTTAAGTAGAATTTTAGGTTTATGGTTCTGATGGGCTTCGCGATGCACATAATTTTGAATGGAGCCGAAAATCAAACCGATTTTGAGAGCCCTAAGTAATATAAAAGTTATTTCCACGTTTTGTACAGGATTTTTTATACAAATTTGGGCTCGAATTTGGGTTTAGGGGATGTTCTACTCACTAAATATGATGAATCGGATAACTGGGGGAAATTATGGACTTTATAATTTGTTTAAATATCATAATGGTTTGGCGAATGTTTCCTCAATAGTTTGGTGTTTTGGTCTCCGCATAACACCCATTATGAGCTAAATTATCTATTATAGTTAAATTGTGAATATTGTAAATTGTTTATTTGGTTTTTCGTCTCATTCAATTTAATGCAAACCCGATGACATGCTATGACACAACATCTTGACATTTTATTGTATTTTTTGGCTTGAATGATTTCCATAGAGATCAAAATATTATTATTATGACTGGATCGTTTCACTGATGATTTTTTCAAATCAATGTTATTTTGATCAACAGTTTCATTTGAATTCAACAACTATTACAAAAAAACAACGATTCCATGGAGGAAGTTTCGGAAAATTTACGTCACGGAAATTGTTTGGGAAAATTATATCGATACCTCGTACAAAGGAAAACCTCAAGAAAAGCACTTCTCAACCCGCAAACATAAAGCTTCTAAATCAATTGAGAGGTATTTTTTTCTCCGTAGAGTGAATAGACTTGTTGCATGGTAGCATTTTGGTCGTGTACTCGCCATTACGACTAGGAAAGAGAGGGTCGAATTAGGACACCTTTTGCAGTGGGGTTACTTGGCGATACTTGGGGCTAGACGTGCTACTGGACTTCGGAGTCGGGAGATGAACTATTGAATAGATCGTGAAGAAAATTTCAGACCTTCAGTTCATGTCTCTCATACTTTTTTTGAAACTTAAAAATAAAAAATCCGTCCTAATTCATTCAGCGTTTGGGGGCAGTTGAGGACAGTTTTGGGGACAAATTAGAACAGACATTCGAATTCGGAGTACACGGCGATCTTCTTCGCCTCTTTCGCATTTGCTCACCAAAAAAAGTGGTATGTAGTAACCTAAGATCAACAGGGAAACCCGCGTGCGATCTTTACATTCTCTCCTACCCTCAGTGAGGTATAGTGATTTTTATGTCATTTTTCAGCATGATTAAAATAGGCCCTTAATTGATGTGATATTGTCTTCAACAATCAACAACCGACATGCACGTCTAGAGAACCGATATTATTGCTCTGCTTTCATACTAAAAGAGCCTAATAACTCAACCTACGTCAACGACCCAAATGATAACATGCGACAATCAACCCGATTTCCGCGAACGCGAGAGTGGAAATGCGTAAAACGAGTACTCACCTTGAATACCTTGAAAGCGACTTCTGACCGCATCGTAACTTGATTTTCTTATCCGTTGTCAATCATCTCTAACTCACCCTTCCGCGCTTGGAAAAATCCGCACAAATGCATTTTTCATGAGCAGGCGATTGGTCAAACGATTGAACATAGGATTTACCATTGTCTTGATTCGCCCCGTCCAACCTGTCCCATAATACCTCCAAGTGTTTTTTCGCAAAATTGTGATTACTTGGGTTCAACTAGGCCGATTTTGACCCACGACAGCTCAAAATCTTCGTTTTGTAATGTAATTTTTGGTCCCCAAACGACCATAATGTTTGTTCACTTTTGCAGAGACAGCCGAGGAGACAGCGTGAACTCTTGCATTTTCAAAATAAACCACGTAAGGTCCTCAAAAAGCATCCCTGCATCAGCGAGGACTCACGGTATCGTTTCGGGAGGTCTAATCGCGATGAAAAACATCGTCTGTGATGGTATTGAAAATTTATTTACGTGGTGGAAGCCTAAACTCACCCAAAATCGAGGTATCTTACTTATTCTAATTTACCCCTGTCTTAATTCGCCTCGTAATTTGCTCCACTCTTCGCTGTATGATTCAGATGATTTCTGATTCAAATGATCATTTTTCTCTGTGCTTTATTGGATCAAATGCGTCATCTGTCTCAAAAATATCATAATCTTCCAAACTGTAGAGATTGTCGGGCAAATGACCCTAACACACACAGTTATACAGATTCTATCCAGCAGAGTACATACGTTTAACAGTTCACAGTAGTTTCCAATGGTCAAAGACAAACTCAACAGCCTCATTTCTATCCATCAACCAAGAGCAACGGAAACAGTTCGTCCAACTATCGCGACGTGACGTACGGGCTGTTTCTCGTCAAACGGTCAAACTTCACTGTACATACATACCTATAATAGTGTTACCTCAAGACAGTATATATAGAGACAACGATAGAGACGCTTCTCTTCTCTATATAGTGTCCTTATAAGAAAAAAAAAAAAAAAAAAAAACGAGTTATCCTGAGCGCGTGTGTATCTACGAAGTTGCAGAACTGACAAGACAAGACAAGGTGTGGAGGCGCACGTGAGACTGTCCGGAACACATTATGTATCTTGTATAGCATTGGTGACGTGCGGCGTGTGTAACACGCGGTACCGTTACGGCGGATGACCGAACGACCTTCGTATAATAGAATTCTACACAAATCGGGACATAAATGATGACTATAGATCTTCACACCTTGAAGATTTCCGAAATCATGAATAAAATTTATTTTTAAAGTATATCTACAAACAATTTATATTGTAAATGAGCCCATCATGGTTGCATGGGGTATTCTACACCCCCGCACGAAATTACCTCTCGTCTGCACCCATTTTGGAATATCAGCTCCAATTCTGTGGAGCATGTTGTAAAACATCTCTTCCAAAATATCTAATAGCCGGAATGGTTGGATTTTCTAAAAAATAAAGGGTGCGGCTACACGTGCTTGGCCATTTTGGATTTGACGCCATACTGCACAATACTCCACACGAATGCAACGAGTATGGCGTCAAATCCAAGGCGGTCCTGGGTCATAGGATAAGTGATAGGATATTATGTGATCGCTCTCTGAGTGAAACAAGGACATATGTATACAAACAGTACGCCGTCGAATTCAAGATGGGTTCAGCTCATTGGCCACACTTTAAAGTCATATGATAGGGTATTCCGCACCCCAGTACAAAATCACCTCTGAGTCGCATCCCATTTAGATTTATGTTTGAAGTGTTTAAATAATGTGGTAGCAACTTTTTGAAACGTCTTTTCCAGATTATCTCACGATTTTCATGGAAATATACTACTTAAGTCTCTCAGATAGATTCGCAGATGAAGGTAAATTTGAAAAACTCGACTTTTTTGTTAAAAATTTGTAAAAAATTCAGTATTTCTGAAATATTTCTGCGGAATTACGCTTCTTTGAATTTTGAATCATACATGGTATAGAATGTTGTAGTCGTGGTGATCAAGGCAACTCCAGGAGCCCAACGTGCAATTTCGTTATCCTTATTTTTTGTTGAAAAAATGCGAAAGAAGATTGGAACATGTCCGGGATTCTCTAGCGTCAAAATCTGTGCGGGAATTTTCGCTCGATGAAATCGAATTTTTCACCCCGTAGTTTGAGCCCTATCCAAAATCCACTTCAACCATCTTATTCTACTCACCAAAATCTATCGAATGGTACCCCTATACTTTCCTCATCTCATATAAAAACACTCTCCGAGAATTATTTTGACCAACACCTTATTCATGTCCGTATGTGAGTGTCTCTGTATGTTGTCTTCTCTTTGAATGTCGCGCGATTTCTCCTGAACCTCTGGACCAATCTTCTTAAAATTTCAAAGATTTATTCGCAATCGATCAGTAATGGGCCCAGTCTATTAACAATTCTATACTCTCATTACTCCTTCTTCCACGTTCATCTGGTTGCCTAAATTTCAACACTATTTTCAAACCCAGTTGGTCCAAACGTCCTTGTTACTGCCATTCTCAATATAAATTGTCATTCATTGTTGCCCAAGTATACCTCGATCATTCTAAAGAGATTGGTTAATACAGAATTTTGATCGGTGTTCCCATTTTTGAAAAAATATTTTTCATTTTGTTTTCTATGTCACTCGAAGTTTTGTCACCAATTCGACCGATCTCATTGAAATTTTGAGGCATCGTTCAACCTCCTCCGGCGATGGTTCCAGTTCTTATTGAGACTCATCTAATGATTGATTTTGGCCCTGCAAACTTTTTTTCATCGCTCCAACCTAAAAATGCCGCGTTTAAATAGGATTTTAGGCTTCTCGTAATAAAAAAATATATCCGCACTTCGATTGCAAGCGCATTTTGGGCACTGGAGGATATTTCTGTCCCGCTTTGCTCGAAAGACAAACTGTCCTAGTACCCAAAATGGGCTACCGCGCTCAGTACGGAAATATACTATTACCTCGAATATCAATTTGAATTATTCCTTTCCTTTGTATATTTCCAGTATCGTTCAACTAATTCCTCTGATTTCCTTCAAATTATCTTTCCCAATAAAATGTACATAGTCTGACATCATTCCGACCTTTCCGTAATCAAAATTTTCTTTCAATAACTAAACTCTATATTCATAATTCAAGGTGATTGCTAAATTCAATCTGTCCAAGTTCTCCATCGCTATCTTGTCCCAAAGAATTCTCAAGAGGGACATATTTAGATGCTCGAAATCGGTCGTTTCTGAACGCAAACCAGAGAAACAAATAGTCCACAGATAGCACTAGATCCAAACAGAAATTTATCCTGCTATGGGACATTAGAGCCAAAATCGGAACATAGTTCTAACCCTTATGTTGATTTATCATCTAAAGTATATTTGTCTATACGGCGTGTTAGTTCTTCGTTTCAATTTTTGTACAATAATTCTTCTTTCTATAACTCCATGGCTATCATCTTAGAAGTCGTTAAGGGAGTAACCTCGGTACCGCGTGAGTCAAATGAATCGACTTTTTCCAACTTCCACAAATTTGCCTACAAGTGTGTCTTATCTGTTAATCAGATCTCAATACACCCTCACATAAACTTGCATAAGCATCCGACTCACGAATCATGAAATATCAATCCCTGATTATGGGCGAATTTGTCTTAATTGTGACTTATTCGTGACTTCACGCTGAAAATTAATCAGAAATTTTTCTAAGCTAACCAAAGCTTGAAAAAAAGTTGGAGCACGTTTTTTGTATTGAGATCTATAAGTGAGCAAGACTTGAGCAAAAACTGATCGGTCAGTCTTTTATAGTCTAATAATTGTCGCGATGCCCCATAAGACAGCGTGTATAACCTCTAAAACTGTTTATGCTGATGGTTTGACTCAGGGGTAGCGAATGCTCGTGAAATTTTGACTGTGTTCAATTGACACGCAAATACATCTCTCTGCCAAGTTTGATCAAAATCTGATCGGTGGATCTTCTACCGAGGTTACTCCCTTAACGCTTGCATGGAGATTTTGAGTCATCATTATGAATTTTCATTATTTTCTCCCCCAATCAATAACAAAAACACTGGCTTCATTATAATCTCCACCACTACGATACAGTACAATAACTGCCCAATTCCAATGGTATCCTAAGCCATAACAAACCGTAACCTGATTTTGCTTTCTCAAAGAGAAAGTATTGTATCGTTGGGAATTCTCGCTTAAATTTTTTCAATTTCCTCACTTTTTACCCCCTAATTTGAGCCCTATTCAAAATTCACTCAAACCATCTTATTCTACTCAAGATATATCAAATGGTACCACTGTACTTTCCCGATTTCATATACTATACTCTCCGTGAATTATTTTGACAAACTGGTGATGACATTAGATTTGTTCAATGGTTCATAATAAAATTATTTTAAGAAAAATACTTCATAACTATAATGATTATAACATGAATGGGAGAAGAGAAAGCATTCCGCTAATGTCTTTTTGCAGCGTATTTTACGTGTACGGGTGTATTTTGTCATCAGAGTCGTCTCATTTCCAGACAGCCCAAATGAAGAGTAATATCACTTATCACATTTCCTCCCACTTTATAATGATTGTGTATAATAAACTACATGAATAATGCTGCGTTGGTAGTTTTTCCTTAATTTTATTCATTATTCATCGGATTATTCATTGGCACTCTGAATTTTCGTTATCATGCAAGATTCTTATCTGGATCCTATTTTCATTTCCGTCAATTGAATCTTCTGTATGAATATGCATAATTTTTTACCTTTACATATGCCACAAACAGTGAAAACACACTCTCATTTTTATCAAGACATAATATTGTCTTTTTATAGCGAGGGGTTTACCAAAGTGAATTGCGCAATGTCACATGACTGAGATCAGCATTTTTGATACATTTTAAAGTGGTCAGGTCGAAGATGAGATCAGATTAATGAGTATTCAGAGGATCGTTAATATAAAATGAATATTTGAGTCTGAATGAAGTTTTCTTCTTCGAAGTTTTTAAAAATATTTCCTGTGTAGATTATAGGCACAGTTCTATTACTTGTTCAACACCTTCGATTTGGCGGAAGCCATAATTACACTCCCCAGGAAGGTGAACTGCACAGCTATGACGGTCAGAGTAGCATTCGAGATCTTCTATCTCGCTCGCACTTATAGGTTGTGGTATGTGCGAGTGAGACGAGAGATCTCGAACGGTAACTGACTGTCATAGCTATGCAGTTCACCTTCCTGCGGAGTGTACTTTTCGTTCGAATTTTTTAGGGTTTGCAGAAAAAGTTGATCACGTGGAAAACCATATTATGTGGAATCTTTCGATGGGTTGTATCGCTCACCAGACACTAACCGTTTGGTTGGATCATTTGATTTCACATGAAGTATAGTCGGAAGTTAGGGAAGTTCACATCAGAATGGCCGAATGTCCCGAAGTAGATACTATTTTCTTCCCCAGGAAAAATGGCTAATTCGTTATCTAGGTGTGGAGCTATTTAACCCATTGAGATCACACCTCCGACTTGTGACGCCCAGGTCACACCAGGTATGCCATATACCCAACGCATGATATCATCAAAATCTTGGAGAATTTTGTATAGTCATCGGTTCAAATCTTATCCGTAACCTCTCATTCGACGTAATTGAAAGTCCTTTACAGTTTTTTTATTTCTTCCCACATCGGTTTTTTTTCGAACCAGAGCAAAAAAGTCACTTCTTCGAAAAAAAGATGCATCTTGCGAATTTTCAACATTTTTGCGACATTCCAACATTGAAACGACCTATGTATATACAAATCCACAGATTGATGAATGTTATACCCTAGACTCGAATCTCACACTGTAAAAAATTGGTTGAATTTTCAATCAACATTTCAACCAGCTGGTTGAATATTCAACCACGCCGGTTGAATTTTTTCAAACAAGTGATGGAATTATGAGTCACGTCGACCGGAAATCCAGGTCAAGCCGCGTATTCATAACCATATCGACAGCCGTCGAATATTTAACCGCTTGGTTGAGTTTTCAACCAACTGGTTGAAGTTTTTCGAAAAATTTTTTTACAGTGCAGATATAGCTCGTATAGAAAGCTACAAAGCTGAGGAGAATCCCTTCCATCAGATAAAAGGAAACTTTTGAATTTTACTGGGATCGAGGCTAGTCGAGGCTCAATCGGTGGTGCCTACAATAAGTCCGATCTTCGTACGATCCCCATGAGCTACGTCAAATTTGACCCTGCATGGGTACGGGATACCTGCAGTAACCTCAACGGATTAAGGCAGTTTCACAACGATTGTTTCGAGCCTCCTTACAAGAAGTTGTTATAATTGTCGAATGTATGAGGATTCTCAATATTCTAACTTGGCATTTATGGTATTTTTTGGTAACTCCCATGTTCTATACATGGTAAAATTGAATAAGAATCATTTTCATCATTACAGTAGTGTCTAAGACAGGTCTCTCTTCGTTTCACTAACAAGCCCAAGAGAGAGATCAGGGCGAAACACACACTTAATATTACATACTTTCTTTCGCAGTTTACATAATTCAGTACGATGTAGAGACAAGGATGGAAACTATCATCAGCTCTGCATTCGAGACTAAAAATGATATTGAAGTTGGGTTCTTGATATCTTCCCGATGGCTTTGTGGTGCTATAGGGGATGTATGTTCCCCAGACAATCAGAGTGACGGAAGCTCTGTCAAGAAATCTTCCTTCAATAATGATTGCCTCGCAATTTGGTCGTTCCTCCCATCATACATTTTGATCATTGTTTTGTGTCGTAAAAATGAAAATTTATTCGAATAATTGAGTTCATGATATGCACAATGAAATTTAATGACCAAATCTATGCTTTTGACATATTTGACTGTTGATTTTAAATGAAAGTGACAAACGGATGAGGAAAATATTAAGCCTGTTAAATTCTTAGTTATCAGGATCAGACGACGCTTGAGCGAACAATGTGTCATTGTTGATTCAGCCTCTATGAATTATTGTTCCAAACAAATTTCAAGTCTCAAACATATGTTATACAAATAGCAAAGACGTAAGTCATGCGATCGATGAATCGTAATAATTACTTTTGAAATGTAATCAAATGAGGAATAAATCAACAAGCGCTGGAAAGCCCAGGATGTATTTTGACAGGTTCATTCAAAGGCTGGCCTTGGACATTATCAAATTCACCTGGATATAAGAGAAGTATTTAAAAGAATTATATTTCCTCATCAAATAGTTCTACAAGTAACCAAAGTCAGTATTGAGTTAATGCAATTAGTTACATATTGATATTGCGTATCGGCCGTGACAGTTTGTTTCATAAAGAAAGAATTCTGTTTGCGTTGGAAGAATTTCCTTTTTGAAATAAATATACACGTAATTGTTATATTCCTTTGAAATTCATCTCTGTAAACCCCATCAACAATCCTACAAAGATGTGGGAACGACGATAGCTGGATTAGTGATTATGTGTTTTTTCACATGGATATAAAAGGTCCCTCTTGGATTTGTATAAGGAGTATTCTGGAACAAGCTGGACAAAATCGTCACCAGGGGGGTCGGGGAGAAATCTGAAAAAATGTTTTCTGTTAGTACTATGTTGAAATAGTATAAAATTTTTCTTTCGATTTTTTCAAACCCCCCTGGACCCTGGGGCCCGTAAAAGGGCCATTTTAGGCCCTTTTGCTTTCTCAAAGAGAAAGAGTTGTATTCGTGACAAGAGATTTTTCTTCAATTTTTTCACTCAAATCCATTTTTTATTATAAAAACCCGCGTAAAAATCAATTCTATGGGCAATATATTGGCGCAATATTGGCAATAGCTATGGCCAATATATTGCCAATATATTGGAGAAACGATTTCCAATATAGCGCCAATATTGCGGCAAAGAGCACTATCCAATATTGCGCCAATATATTGCTAAAAAAAATTTTCAATTCTAAACTAGTCGAACTTTGAATTGAAGTTTGCATTAATGCTAATTTTGATGATTCTAGTTTTTGATATTCCATGGGTATAAACGGTTATTTTTTGATTTTTCAAACTGATTTTGGAGAGGTCACAGTTATGGTGTATCGCAAAGCTCGTTTATTTACTTTCAAGAGCAAGAAAATTATACATGCATAAAATATTAGAGATTTGTCAATGAAAAACAATTCATCAACATTAATTTTACACAGATTATTCCAGCACAAATCGCGATCCTCAGTCTTTGTAAAAATGATAAAATAGTATGTAATTCGTATACGCAGATCAATTAGTGTAAAATCTGACAGATCACTGGTACGGAATGAGAAAAATATCGCGTAAAATTATAATACAACATTATCGCGTGTTAATTAGACCGAAGATCGTGTGAGGATTGGAGACTCGATGGGCCCTGCTGAACAGCACTGTCCACCGGTCTGTATTTTAAGAACGTATCGCCGACACTCGCGAGCGTAGCCCAACTGAAAAGTCGTCGTACGTCGTACGTGCTTTGCCGAGTTCACGAAACAGGGCACCACATTTTTTAATGCGGCTTGGGCTCGAAGAAAACCGGTCCCAGCGTAGCTGCTTGCATGGATGCTCTGTCAGCGATCATCAGCTTGGCTTGATCTGAAAACGAAAAATTTCACACAAAGGATCATGCGGACCATGAAATGCGTTTTCTCAATTTTCTAAAGGCCTTGTTTCGCAATTGATGGAAAAAGTATCAAGACGAATCGCACTTGGATGATATGACAACAACGACAACGAACGGGATAGGTTATGACAATGAGATGATGTCATTTTTGCGTTGCACATAATTTTGAGTGAGGAAAAATACTTATCTGATGTACGCATTTTCGTCGACAATCGCAGTGTGCACCCATTTCCCAATCAATTCAAGTAGTATCCTCCAAAAAGTTGACGGGTAGACTTGCGGAAACGCCGATGTATTTTATTGTTGTCGAGGAACGAGCAGACTATTTTTTGGACAACGACAGCATCAACAACCAATTCAGTCTGCTCGTTCCTCGACAACAACAAAATACATCGGCGCTTCCGCAAGTCTACCCGTCAACTTTTTGGAGGATACTACTTGAATTGATTGGGAAATGGGTGCACACTGCGATTGTCGACGAAAATGCGTACATCAGATAAGTATTTTTCCTCACTCAAAATTATGTGCAACGCAAAAATGACATCATCTCATTGTCATAACCTATCCCGTTCGTTGTCGTTGTTGTCATATCATCCAAGTGCGATTCGTCTTGATACTTTTTCCATCAATTGCGAAACAAGGCCTTTAGAAAATTGAGAAAACGCATTTCATGGTCCGCATGATCCTTTGTGTGAAATTTTTCGTTTTCAGATCAAGCCAAGCTGATGATCGCTGACAGAGCATCCATGCAAGCAGCTACGCTGGGACCGGTTTTCTTCGAGCCCAAGCCGCATTAAAAAATGTGGTGCCCTGTTTCGTGAACTCGGCAAAGCACGTACGACGACTTTTCAGTTGGGCTACGCTCGCGAGTGTCGGCGATACGTTCTTAAAATACAGACCGGTGGACAGTGCTGTTCAGCAGGGCCCATCGAGTCTCCGATCCTCACACGATCTTCGGTCTAATTAACACGCGATAATGTTGTATTATAATTTTACGCGATATTTTTCTCATTCCGTACCAGTGATCTGTCAGATTTTACACTAATTGATCTGCGTATACGAATTACATACTATTTTATCATTTTTACAAAGACTGAGGATCGCGATTTGTGCTGGAATGATCTGTGTAAAATTAATGTTGATGAATTGTTTTTCATTGACAAATCTCTAATATTTTATGCATGTATAATTTTCTTGCTCTTGAAAGTAAATAAACGAGCTTTGCGATACACCATAACTGTGACCTCTCCAAAATCAGTTTGAAAAATCAAAAAATAACCGTTTATACCCATGGAATATCAAAAACTAGAATCATCAAAATTAGCATTAATGCAAACTTCAATTCAAAGTTCGACTAGTTTAGAATTGAAAATTTTTTTTAGCAATATATTGGCGCAATATTGGATAGTGCTCTTTGCCGCAATATTGGCGCTATATTGGAAATCGTTTCTCCAATATATTGGCAATATATTGGCCATAGCTATTGCCAATATTGCGCCAATATATTGCCCATAGAATTGATTTTTACGCGGGAATCTTCACTGAATGGGATTGAACCTCAACCATTGGGACTAAACATGCGATAAGCGCTCTTATCTTTCGTCCGTGTTATTCTTATGGAAGACATCCATAGCGCCGCCATATTGGCGCTGCAGTCCCATTTAAATTAACACAGAGGTTTACTCCCAATTCTGTTTTCCTCGCCTAGATATTTTGATTGTCGGTCACCCTTTTCCCTCCACGATCATCCACTCCACGCAAGACATCCATCTTTGTCCCCCACTGCCTGTGTGTGTGTGTGTGTATGTGTGTGTGTGTGTCCGTATGAGCATTACTCTATCTCTCCAACACTTTGATCGATCCTTCTGAAATTTTTATGAGTCATAGAGGACCACTTCAGGATGTGTTGCACGAATTTACACCTCATTGTATCAAACAGTTCACGACTTATGCGTCTTGAACAACAAAAATGAGAAAAATGTCGAAAATCCTATTATTTCATCCACAAGTATTTCTTCCCACATCTTTCATATCAAACTTTCCGTCACTTGAAAACTCATTTTTTGTCCATTCTCTCTCACTTGGTTAATGTGTATCTCCTATTCTTATTCATCTACATGATTCAAACCATAAAGTTTTCACCATGTGAAACAAAACCACTTTTTATTCTTTCCTCATACATTTTTACTAAATTCTGTATTAACCAATCGATCTATCATGACAATATCAACATTTCATTAGCTCACTCTAAATTTTTTAGGAGCTCATTTTAGAAGACATTTTCCAAAAACTGAATTCAATATTTATATTTTTATTTCTAAAGACGCATAAGTCGAAAACTGTTTCATAGAATCAGGTGTAAATCCTTTCAGCTCATCTTTGGCTTGTCGTCTATCACTCATAATGTAAATTTCTACTCAAGTCTCGTGAAAATTGATATTCGTTAGTAATTGCATATGTAAGTATTTCACTTGAACATATGGTCAAATTTTGCCATGAGAAAGCATTCTGCTAATCTCTTTTAGCAGCATTTTTTAGCCTATTTTGGAAAAATCACAGCTCCAACGGAATTTAATATTTTTTGACGTACCTGGATGCATTTTTCTCGTGAATGCAAGTACTTCTGAAAGAAAAATTGCCCAAAGCCGATAATTGACCCTGGCCACCTCTGGGAGCTATTTACTGAGAGCAAATTTTAGCAATTTTTACGTCATCTTATGAACGACCTAGGTTCAACTAGAAAGGTGATAATCAACTTTTGCCAGTGGTCATTTTGAAGGTCTTGAAAACACCTACAATTCGATGACTGGTAAAAATCAATTTCTGTACTTTTTATGGAAGCTACAGCAGTGGGAAAATGAGCCTTTTTTTGGAAAATCAAAACTTTGAGACTATAGTACTAAAAACGTCCATAATATTTATCCACCAAACTTTTCCAATATGTTCTTTAAGGTGTCAACTTATATCAAAAGAATTTTTGGGACGGCATTTTTTTCTTTCCTTTTCAAAACGCATCCCAAAATGCCGTTTTTTTGCAATTTTCTCAAATATGTCATCATTAGCCATGGCCGCATATGCTTCCATCCCACTGAATTCGCACCAGAGTATATGGATGTACTCCCCCAAGTACCCCCAAACATGTATAAAAACTTGTGGGGACGATTCTCGAACCAGGGAGCTGTAGGTCATATTTGCCGAGTCAAAAATTATTATTAATCCAAGATGAGATCAAAGAGACCAAAGCACACTCTGCAGATTTTTTCAATTAATTTGTTAAACTTTTTTTTGATCCATTTTTTTCTGAAATATTAAGAGTTCTGACAATATCAAGTACCTGCTTGATTCCACAAAAAATTATCACTGTTACTTGAACTAATGATGTAGTAAACGGAAAATACGTCGATAACGAGACTCACGTTATTGTCGATATCTTAGGATGCTTGAGCTCTATAACTTGAATTGTGAATAAACAATGCTTTTTTCAATATTTTAGCGCTCAAATTTGTCGCGGGGTATCCTTTTGTCATGAGTTAAGATAATCCAGGATGGTATTATGCGCCTAACACGTGTCATACACTATTCGAGTTCAAGTACTCCGATCAAGAACCAGCAAAAATTAATAATAATAGCCACAGCAAATGACTCAGACTGATTTGATCTTTGATCAAAGAAGGGTTACATATTATAATAGTCGTCCCTCTGCCCCTTAAGAACTTAGATTCTGTCGACGGGTTCTGACACCGTTGAAGCACTAGACGACATTCTAGATCTAAACTGACCTCGGAATTGTATTTAGATGGTCATTATGAGTCGAAAAAGTATGTTTGAATCTCCATTCTAGCCCAATGTTTCATTTGCGAGCTAGAATGAGTAAAACCGTGCTCACGGTCCCCTTCACTCAGATGGCCAAAATAATGCAAATTTATACGTCCATACGTAGAAACAGCGTGTTTCTGCGTACAGACGTATAAAACTGCATACGCGTCTCGTGCGGAAACATTTTTCCAGCACTCGACGCGTAATGTACTATTAACCGATTTCATCCATGAAAGAGCATGATTTTGATGATTTACTCTTTCTTCGAACGGTGTACGAGTTCCGTTAGATATCTTTGAGGCCGTATTTGAACTTATTTCTCGTTATTTTGACTCTTGGATTTGATGTTATTATTCTGATGTTCTAAAAACATTTGATCAAATTTTACCAAATCGGCGTAAGATTATTTGATCAAGATTGGATCAAAATTTGAACAAAACCTGACGATTGTTTCTGATTCGGCAGCCAAATATATTGCGCGAAAGGAAGAAAACTGGTGCACAAGCGTTTGTGGCTCGAATTTTTGTGTCAACAAGACCTACTCCTAAAGTTTCCACGTTCTCATCCTAAAGTTGGTAACCAAGACTGACACTGTTGACTACACTTTTAATTTTAAAACGATTCAATAAGGCCCAAAAATATGATTTTTATATTCGTTCCAAGTACAGGTCTAAATTCGCAAATAAAAATATGGGTGCACACAGGTAGATTTAGTTCGGGAACACAATGATGATGGATAAGCTGAAATGAATTTTACTCATTTTCAACATCTGTTTGACCAAAGATGTATTGATCAAGTTCAATAAAGTGAGGTACTATAGTCAATTACATATATTTACAATTCTATTGATTCAATACAATCTACATTTTGAAAAATGATTACATTGCATGTTGACATAATTTAGTGCGTCTTGATCTTGTTTTTTTTTTTTTTTTTTTTTTTTCAACTAAACAATGTTGATGGGTTCAAGGTGAGTTTCATAGTCATCAAATATTATTCGGCAGCGTCTGAAGGCTATTGAAGTTCATTGGTTCGAACCTTCAATATCCTCCACGTGTCCCATCCATCCATACAAAATCCATTGTGGAATTTCAGTTGAGCGCAAACAAGAGTTACTCATTTTCTGATAAAACAAGCTGTAAGTAGCAAAATTGAGGAAAATCAAGAAAAGATGAGAATACGATTCTTGATACTCTACATTCTTCAGCCCTTGTTATTTTGGATGATTTTCGTCAACTAAGACTGTTTTACTTTTGAAATCGGCCAATAATCACTTGCTTCTTCTCATTTTGAAAGACTCTTTACTATGATAAGTACTAGTTAAGAGAAATTCTTCAAGAAATCCCCGATACCGTCAAATTGGGTAACTTTGGTACAGTGGGTGCAACTTTGGTACACCCCTGAAAAATGACTTTCAGAGCTGCATTCGGCAAGGTAAATGATTCTATTGCTCTGAAACCTTATCCTCCCTTCTTGGCACATACATGAACAGTGTGTTAAACCACCGTAGATCCCGTGTGAATGATATTGTACTCGTTTATTGAAGCTTTTTCCCAAAAGGCTGATTTAGCAGCGATACGCGAGTGGTCCAGTTAGTGTACCTGGCAAGAAGTGTTCCGGAACGATCTACGGGTGCATAATGCTACATTTCGACCACATATATCACCATATTGAAAAAACCATCGTTACATCAGAGTATTTACAACATTTGGAATTTTAATGAATGAAAAACAGGAAAAAAAAACCATGAAATAACGTACCAAAGTTACCACACTCTAAGTAAGAAGCATGAGGATAGGGTAACTTCAGAACACCTTCCTATGACAGCTCCTTTTTAATTTATCCCGAGTAAAGTTATGGTTTAGGAGGTGTTAAAATGTTTCAAACAGCTTAAAATAAGACTTCTGAACGATTGAAATTAATTCACTCGCATAGTGGTGGGCAGAATTGAGATATTCTGTAAGTGTACCAAAGTTGCCCTATTGGGGTCTAACTTTGGTACACTTCTTCAACTGCTAATAGCTCCAGCTTAGACACATCAAATTGAACCTTGTAGCCCATCAATCGAAAGCTGAGACTGTATGCTTTAGATTGACCACTAATAGGAGTGGGTATTGTCAATGTACGTTGGAATGCCGAGTCAAACAAAATGAAAAGCACTGAAAACGTACCAAAATTACCCAATTTGACGGTACCAAATTTTGTTTCGTACGCAAAAAATCATCCAAGGTCGGCGGTGTCCACGTCAGTCGAGAGAAACTATGAATACGCTGTTAATTCCCTGTTAATTCGAAGAGATGACCCGAAAACTTATCTGAGTTATACTTTAGGAGGAAAAATTCTTAGTCGAGTTCGTAGTTATGTCCCATTAGGGGCCCCATTGTCTGCTTAGGAAGTTGTAGATGGAAACCATAATCCAAACTTGATCTATTTTCTGTTAATATTTTTCTCAATCGTCTTACGTTGGCGCAATGCTAATATTATTGTAAAAAATTCTTGAGGAAAACTTCGATCAGCTTTAAACTTATGAATTAATCACTAGATTGAATGTTGAACCAAGTCCTGGCAAAATCAGCCTTTTAAGTAACTCGTCTCAAGCTTCAATCAGCTGGAAGAGGTTTGACTACAGAATTTTTCACAACAGGGACGAGGAACAAGGCACGGATTTCCATTTTTGCTCCGCATCACGATGTGTACTTTTTATTCTTGGGTTGTGTGCATACAACAAAACACGTTTTGATTTGATTACCAACGTACTTTTGAAGCTCAATACTATCTACAGTTTCAGAACCAGAGTAAAACAATTAATTGCAAACCGTATCTCCTAGCTCAACACCCGATTGTCCTAATCATTTTGAGCTGTTCTCCCTTATTTGGTACGATGTATTTGACGGCAATGATATGAATGATACAAGTAGAAAATCATGGCTGGTATTTAGTCAATGAGGTTCAGAACAATCTATTCTCATAAAAAAATATCCTAAATCAATTCCTATCTTCTGTACCAACTCCTCCCCAAAAAAATGCATCCCGCATGTGTACTCGCGTATATCAGTTAAGGTAACATACCCACAAACTCTGTAAGTACACTAAACTCTCGGTTTGGAGCCCATCGTCAGATCAGGACCAACGCAGAAACAGCTTTGGGGCGACCGGACATCGCATCCTGATCTGTATATAGATATACTCATAAGGACTTTAGATCCAAACTGGTTTTTTAACATTCCTCGCACCGCGTGCACGGATCTCCTCTGGCCCATAGGCGCTTCACTTGGCTCTTCTGAATTTGATGATGCTCTTTTTTCTTCGCAACCCTCGCTATACACAGTCAATATATGCGACGAAAAAGAAACCCAACCCCAAGCAGAAACGACGACGAAGACGACGCCCGCGGCCTGATGGTGTAAAAAAATGCCTCTGCGGGTGCAGTGACACGCGTGCAAGCATTGCATCGCATCCGCTTTTTTTTTGGTGGACCTGCGTGCCTCTCCCACGGAATTTTATGGGTATTCGAGCTTTAAATATAAACATATATGAGTGTATAGATAGTATGATCGAGAAATACATATGTGGATAGATGAATGAGTATTAGGTTATGTACACCGCACATGTGTTTTCAATTTTGTGAAGGATACGAGATGAGGAGGGATTTTTACTGGTACTGAAGTATATATGCATGCATGTCTTGTGATTTTTGGGGTTTATTGAGATGCGTTGAGATGTTTGAGGCTGCAGGTGCAGCTGTTAGAAGCTAATATGAGAATCATATAGGTATCGTTTTCTTAGGACGATTTGGTGAGTGAGTTTTTTTTTGGGGCGCGTTGATGGTTCAGTGCGTTAGGATGTTAAATGGTCGGAAAAATTGGTGAGCTAATATAACTTGAGTTTGGTTTGTTATGTAATACGTAGTGCCGCAGTACGGTATTCTATGCTTCGATTTATATTTTCAAATGTTGGCTGTTTGATCGGGAGCTTTGTATAATGTACTTATTATCGAGGTTTTATATGTTTGGGCATGGTCTGGGTATGGTCTGGACACTTGTTGTCCCGTTTTACTTGTCATGGGAAATTTTGATCATTTCTCTGAGATTTTAACGTCCATAAAAGTTACATGGTGATAACTAATTCAGAAAATCATGAAATACTTATTTTGAGAAATCTTTAGTGAAATATTTTTTATCGATTATGGAGCGATGCTGGATTATGATTGTAGAAAAAGCTAAGGTTGCATGTTACTGGCCATGCTATTTCATTGCTTAAAATCAACTAGCCCTTGATAACGAAATAATTCAAACCTAATAGATTGTTGATTAGTTCATTTGTCTTGGTATGTTCCAAATGACATTTGAAAGCACACCTCTGACCAAGCCAAAGAAATTACCAAAGTTATTATTATAATAATCAAACGTCCAACTAGAACTTATCCATCCGGACTCCGCGTCTCGGGTAGCCTACATCAAAGGGTGGAGTATGATGGGTCCATCATAGAAGGTTGCATGGATGATTTGGTTTGACTTTTAGCTCAGCCATATACAGTCTAGTTCGGTACTAATACCGGTCCAGTACGGTACTAGTACCACTACGACCACTACAGCCACACCTCTAGGACCGCCAGGGCCGCACTAGTACCGTACTAGTACCGAAATAGTACTGCACTAGTGCCATACTAGTACATAATTCGTATCGTGATAGAATTTCCGCACTAGAATGGCCTAACTGTGGTTTGGTTTGGTCTAGTAGGGTCTAGCTCGGCACTACTACCGCAGGCCACACCTATAGGCCAGGCACATCTCTAGGACCGCACTAGTACCGCACTAGTACCGTCCTAGTACCGAAATAGTACTGCTCTAGTTCCATACTAGTACAGGAATAGTATCGTGCTAGAATTGCCGTACTAGCACAGAAATAATACCGTGCTAGAATTGCCATACTAGAATGGTCTAAGTGCGGTCTGGTTGGTCTAGTAGGGTCTAGTTCGGCACTTGTACCGCTAGGCCACAACTCTAGTACCGTACTAGTACCGAAATCGTACCGCACTAGTGCTATACTAGTACAGGAATAGTACCGCGCTGGAATTGCCGTACTAGAATGGTCTAAGTGCGGTCTGGTTTGGTCTAGTAGGGTCTAGCTCGGCACTTGTACCGTTAGGCCACACCTCTAGGACCGCACTGCTACCGCTAGGCCACACCTCTAGTGCCGCACTAGTACCGAAATAGTACCGCACTAGTGCCATACTAGTACAGGAATAGTACCGTGCTAAAATTGCCGTACTAGAATGATCTAAATGTGGACTAGTTCGGTATTAGTACCACTACGACCGCACTTCTGGTACTGCTATGGCCGCACTAGTACTGATGAAACCATATTAGTACTTCACTAGTACCGCTAGGACTGTACTAAAACTGCCATACTAGAATAAACTACGTCCAGTTTTCAAAAGCACCACCAAAGTATAATTTATCAAACCTACTGGTGGAACAGCAATTTGAATTAAAGTTCGGAGAATTTTCGGACCATTGTGACGTCGTTCTGTTGTTTCATCTGTTTTTCAGATTGTTACATACCTACTGCCTTCGGTAGCCTCGGCCATTCGTCGGACAAAATAGAGCATGTAATTCAAGATTTTCGACTAGAGTCATATTTCTAATTCTTGTATATCAGAAAGAAAGTCGGCGATTGGAATAAAATTGACACAAATAGAATTTTCACATGCTTTAGCCGAATCGAAAAATGATGAGGTATGATTTCAAAGCTTGATAAAAACATGTAGAACCTCATGTTACGCAAGTAATAAGCTCAGGGAACAAGATGTAACTAAATTTAAGTATCTCTTCAGAACCTCGCAAAAATATCTCAGCTTTGACAATCCATATCTCCACTTCCAAGCTCGGCAAGTTCTTCGATCACCATCACAATCGTGACGCACACATCCCAAAACTCACCCAATCAATATCTTAAACTTTTACCTAATCACGAGGAAACCGTCATATATCCAGTTATCATCACGTTCAAATCCGGCCTTGAAGATAACTAACAGTATCACAAGTTGAGATCAAACGTGCCCTGACTGATGTCATACAATATATCTAATAATATCTCAATCTAAATCAATCTAATCTCGGTAAATTTGAGCATCAGCAGCAGCCTTGCGCATATCTCTTTTATATATGTCGTAGGCGAATAGGATTCTCAGGCGGTTAGGATTCGACGCGCTCAAGCGTGTAAGAGGCATCTTAGAAATCGTTTAAAAAGAGGTTTTGCATTAAACACTAACCCATCCCTCTTGTCACCGATCACCGAGGAGATAACAGTACTGTCATCTCCTCGGAGTCAATAACAAGAGGGATGGTTTAGTGTTGCATAAATAATCAATTTGTAAGCAGTAGTGCGTGAATCCTATCGGCCGGCGGATAGCTATGCGCCGCGGAAGATAGCTATCCGGCTGAGAATCCTATTCGCCTACGACATATACATCAAAAACGGAAAGAGATTGGCATCCACGTATGATATACCTTTATAATTCATCTGACCAGAGTCCGAGACCTATGAAGTGCCGCAATGGGATGACGTGCCTGGAATGTCTAGAAGGTCCGAACATCCGAATATTTTTTTTCTTTTTTTCTTCTAGTATTCCTTTAATTATGCGAGATGATCTCGGCAAGGACGAATAGCATCTCTCTCAGCGGGAGTGAAATCGACTCAATCCGTACCGAGTTCCTGAAGGTATTAGAAGCTATACGACTTTGATTTTCGAAAGTCAAGGGATTCGAAATCCGATTCTAGAAGTCGTAATCATATTTATTCCGTAAGGGACTCGATTGTTTGGATATTCTTGACAAGGTAAAATCTTGGGAAATTGTTTCATCGAATGGCACATTTATTTCGATATCGAAAAGATTAGCCACTCGAGTACACCGAGATTATGAACTTCACTTGGAGGAAATGAATTTTATACGATTCGGTAATCGAATTTGTGTCATCTTGACGCTCATGAAGAAATATCAGATAGATCAATCGATACCGGTCACCTATACGTGTATGAAACTTAATTGATGATAAACGTGCCGGAAAAAAATCTCAAATATGGATATCGAAATCGGTTGCGCTCGTTTTTTGGATACATATATTCATGACACAGTCTCGAGCTCTCAGTTCCGCGTTGATTCCAGAGCAGCAAGAGATATACAACGTTTTTTTTTTCACTTCTTATCGTGTATTTGCCACCACTCTCTCTCTCTCTTATTGGCAAAATTTATCTTTCGCACATTTATGCCATTCGAATCTTGAACAGGCAAAGAGTCTGACTTTTTTGCCCACATGCAAAGTTTGATGTCAATCAAGAGGCCAATACAAATCGTCAATTTGAAAATTTGACTGGGGGATTGCGATTGGGTGTGAGCAAAATTTAAATTCACGGATATACACGTGAAGAATTGCAAACAGATAAAGAATTTTTGCGAAATGAGGAGGAGCGTCTCGTGTTTTCAGTCTGTGCACATGTTTTTAAACATGGATTATCATAACTCGCGCGTGACTGATTTTTTTTTTTAAATTGGGACAGAAGTCTGTCGAGGCGGATAATTTTAAGAGGGCCCAGTGATCATGATTCATAATTAATGACATTATTGATAATTTAATTAACATTTCCGGCATGAATGTATGATTTTGGATTGTTCTTGAACATACATTTGCATGGATTCGTCTCTATAGCTATTGAATTTCTGATCTTTGTTAATGTGCACTTTTCGAAATACGAATAATAATAATTTGTATCTCGAAATCCGCTTAAGAATATGAACGCCAACAAAATATTGTTGACATTTTTTAATGATATAAAATGTTAGATATATATCATACTGCATGCTAATATCTTTATTATAGATCTCATTTTTATTATTCTATATCTTTGCAGGTTTGGTATCGTTACTATGAACATAAAATTCTTCAGCTGCAATGATTCTATAGCCAATTTTTGGACCTATATAGATGGTAAGTGAAACATTCGCGAGAACTGAAATTTTAGGTGTTTGTAAGGAAGAATATGTGAGCAAATGCAGGAGCTGAAATTTTCTTGATTGCTACAATAAAATTTAGATAATAAAAGAAAGAGGTGGAACTTTCATAATTGATAATGTTGAGTGGAGATTGTCTGTTACTCAATATGATGTTTTATCTATAAAAAGCTCGACTTATCTCCATTTGATAAACTGAATTTGGTCATAAAGAATGTCGGTCTCATTATTACAAACACTTACCCAATTTACAAAAATTTATGATAATGCTCAGGGTAAACATTCAAAATTAGAACTCTTTCCGATTCATGAGGGATGTAAAAAATGCATAATTAGTTTTGATCCATATTAAATGCTGAGTTACATGAATCATCTGATCAAATAAAATTTTGAATTCTACATCATTTTCCTTCAACAGTCTTACCGAAACTGAATGAAGAGAACGGAATGAGTTCGAACCCCCCAAAAAAATACACGGACATTTGTTATGACTCTGAAAATTATCATATCAAACGGATTCCGAACATTCTGTTTATTTTGTTGAAGTTGGAACACTTCTGTCATCCATACTGATACTCGGAGTCAAATACTGACATTTCAGAAAACCTTGAGATATGATCGAGAATTCTGATACAGCTATCACTTTTTCAACACTTCCCATAAAATTGTTTCTATCCAAATCCAAATATTCATTGTTCCTTACGATATGGAGTTCTACAGTGAGTCAAGAATTAGACGTGTTTGAGAGAACTGTTGAATCCAGAGTTTACTGGACAGGATTAATCTCAATCACCATTAATTGTCTCGGTCATAATCAATTGATCATGCCAAGATGAACTCATATTCTCATGAGTTCTAGTACAACCAAAACTTATTTTCTCATTATCCAAAGTTTAACGTTTTGATTCCCCCTGTCTGTTCCTTTTTGTTTATTCAACAATTGAAAATCGATTAAACAGGCCACCTCTATGGAGCGTTTGCTTTAAGAAGTTTTAGATGAAAAACGACTGGATTTTGACGATGTTGACAAGGTTGTTCCAAGTACTTAAAACAGCTTCCGCATAACACTATGAACGGACCTCCAAATAACATTTAGTATTGATTTCGGATATAATGATCATGGAAATCTATAGAGAAGCAAAGTGGGTGCACCGAACTTGCCTTCATCAAGCCAATTTCACCAACTCTGGTTTACCTCAACATTTTCAACGTAGTATAGCTCATGTTTGAAGCTTCTTTCAAGATCTCCAAAATAGTTTGGATCACTTATAATTTCGATCAAACAGAGCCAAGCTGTCTTAGCTCCTCAGAGCTGTTTTAGCTCCCCAAAAAACAGTAAAAAAAACGAAATAAAGTTTGGTAATAAAGTGCAAAAAATCATTTTCATCGCCGTTCAAGCACATTTGGAGCATTTTGCCAATCCAAAACACTATTTCCAAACTAAATTGACGTAATAAACCCGTTCTGGGCGTAAAAAATCTAACTGCATCTCATTTTGAGGTAACCATTTGGGGAAATATATGTTATACACCCCATGTCATGTTCCACAAACAGTATCCGTATTTAGATCATAAAATCGTTCCAGATCAGATTTTTGCAACTCTGAAAAATAGATTTCCAAAGTCTTAGAGAAAGGAATAGAGTGTGCTAAAGTGCATTCAGACTAGTTGAGCCCAGAAAAATGTTGAGACCGATTTTATTGAAAGTGATAAGCAATCTTAGTTGTGCAAACACGCAACATGGGAAAATCACTTTAAATATTCTGCAAACGCAGAAATCATTCAGGGTTTGCCCTAATTATTAATTTCCTCATATCCAAACATCACAAATGTAAAGAAAAATTTCGGGATGGTCAGCGAGAGCCCATTACTGAAATCGGCATATGAAGGCAAGTTTGGTACTTTTATACTTCACTTTTAAAAATGGAAGATGTTTCATGGCAAGCAGGTCGATTACTTTTAGACTTTGAGATTTAGAGTGCCATGAACTTAAAGAGATTATTCTATGAGCAACGTCAATAGAATCAACCGAGCCTGTTTTATCAAGTTTTTCAAACATTTGACTTGGATCGAGCGAAATTTTTACTTTTCCGAAAACAATTCTCTTTATTGTGAGAGTTCAGAATCAACATCAATAAAGGTCTTGGAAAGGATTATTTATAGACCCATTATCTCGGATACAAGATAACCACTCGCGTGAAATGAACCAGACGTTCAAACTGTACATAACAGGTCGCAAATTCATCCCATAACCGTAAGCGGAAGCTATACTCCGCGACTCTTCTCTTTTGGTGATTCCTCGCGTCTCGCGCGGGTGCAGGTCGAAGAAAGGTCCCGCAACATTTATTATACACACAGCGAGTGGTAAGCTTACGTAACCCGTACCGCATCGGGCCCACAACCAGTATAAGAGGTCCCAACAAGTCTTCACAAAAGGCTTCAGGAGTTATAAGCTTGCTCAACGCTTTGCTCTTTTAATAACGATAAAGCGCGCAGGCTCGTCGTCGTATAGTCACTGCAGCTATATATATCGGAGAAGCTCTTACAGGAAAAACTCCTTTCGCAATTGTGCATCAGGCTATGTGTCTATAGTTGTCGCAATTTTTTCCGCACAGCATCCAGACTGTATTAGAGACAGCCTGGGGCTTCTCCTACTGATGTTCCTTAACGTAGAGTGCGAGAGTGGTTAGATTCTTCCTTTCGAAAATGCCACGAGCCGCTCCTATATGCGCGAGACCTGCATATAGTTGATACTAAAACACTTTCACGTTTGTATAGACTCTATTGTGTGATATGCGAGAAGAGACGTGACCCGATCGAGTGGATGACTAAAGTTAGGAGTGTTTGAGTGCAATCGCTGGAACTATCCCTCAGCGAAGCTCTATTTTCATAGTTCAGCATTTATCGGTCCTGTGCAAAAAAAAAACATCTTTGTTGAAATGCAACCGTGACACGGCTATGAACAGACCAATATGCTTCTTCCTCGTTAAAATTTTGCAATTTAAATCTCAGGTGGCGCACTCCTTTTCGACCATGTAAAGTTTGCTCGTTCCATGTGCAACACACTTGGAATTACATCGGATCATTCCGAATACTATATCGCTACACACGCATTGTTCTATTTATTCGAAACTGTAGTGAGGTTTGCCTCAATTGGTGAAATTTTAAAACCCAACGAATTCAAATGTAGAAATCAAGCATGAATGTTGCAGATCATAGTTGATTTGTTTCCATATTTTTGTGGTATATCTATATCTGGAAATGAATTTGGGTAACTATGGAATCACAGAAGATTCGTCCCACGTGAACTCAGATTCAACTTTTCTGATGTAAATTAGCATAAGAGCTGGGATGAATATCATGTGCCCGCTTCACAACGACATGTTCAAATTTCGCCTATCTCCACTAGCTTGACGATTACACTAATTTCCTGATTCGATACTGCCAAAAATCTTCCAATCCGGATTAGGGAAAACAATGTCGATCACAGAATAGCAAACCTCATTTAGATATCAATGTAACTTTTAGGGACTTACATTTTCATGAACGATATCTTAGTCAAAGTAACCACATTTAAAACATATGACTCTGAAACATTACCGGCTTCCTAACTCTAACACCTTGAAAATCTCCACCGCAAGAGGAACAGTCTGATTGACCGAATTTGGGTCCAGATAGCCAATTGCAGAACAAGGAATGGATCAAGAAACTTTAATCCATCAACCTCAAGGATAACTCACTTTATAAGATGATCTGCTCACTCACAAGAGGCGAATTGAAAAAAAAATCCCACCACTCCAAGACGACGATGACGAGGATCTCTCAAATGATGGATAGACGGAAACTCACTCCTCAGATAAAATTAGGCCAAATAGCCCATCTGAGATCAAGGAAATCATCAGGAAATTCAAAAATGGTAAAATGGTCTCGATGGCATACCTAACACCGTACTCAAAAACTCCACCAACCAAGCTCTGATCCAGATAACCCACACCATACAGGCGTGCTTGAAGCAATCATACTATCCTTCAGTTCAGAAGAAAGCCTGTGTCTTCGCCTTCCACGAGGTGGGAGAAAATCACAGAGAACCAATTATAGCTACCGGCTGATAAGCCTACTATCGACACTCAGCAAGATTCTGGAAAACATAATCTTAAACAGTTTCAAGGTGGACTCTGAGTTGGAAACACTACTCAACAACGACTAATACTGATTCAGAGCAAGAGGTAGCCCCACGGAACAAGTAGCTCGAGTAGCTTACGACATTAGGCACAACTTCAACATCAAAAATCAACGGCAAGTCTATTTCTCGACATTGAAAAGGCGTTTGATACAGTTTGGCACCCTGGACTGGTACACAAGCTGAAAGAAGCTGGAATACCTTTTCACACCATCAAAATAATCGGCAGTTTCTTAACAGATTGAAGATTCCCAATAAAGAAAGAGTCGGCAGAAATACTCAACCGAAGAACCCATTGTAGCAGGAGTCTCACAAAGCTCTATCTTGGGACCAGTGCTCTTGGTGTACATTCTGTACACTAAAAATCTACCCAAAAACCAAAATACAAAAGTTGCATTTTTTGCCGATGACAATGCAGTCTACTCTCACTCATGAAGGATGGTGAAAGCCGCAGAACACGTGGCTAATCATACCAAAGAAGTAGATACCTACTTCAACGACTCAAATGTCAAAATCAGCGCCGGAGAAACGAAATTTATCTGTTATACTAACACGAAAAACGCGCGAAACCGGCTATCCATTAACGTCTTTGGAGACAATACACCAGGAGAAGATCAAATCAGATACCTATAGAGTTGATTCTGGACTATCAGCTAAACTTCATCAAACATCTGAACAATACAGTCATCAAAGTAAACGAAGTTATCGGAGCTCTCAAGCCTATTATTGGCAAGAGAAGTGCTAAAACCACGATCATAAAGACAGGTCTGGCCACTTCATTAGGGCGCGCACATTGCTCGGGTGATGCCGCAGCAGTCGATTTTCGCCAATATGGCCGCCTCGAGGGGGTCGATCTGATTGGCTGAAAAAACAACAAACTGGAGCAGACATTTGCTCCAGGTTGACGGTTGTCTGGCTGTTGAAGATCCATAACACATCGCTGTACTGTTTTAAATATTGAAGTCTGGAAATCGCCAGCTGCTGTTTTTTCAGCCAATCAGATCGCCTCCCCCGAGGCGGACATATTGGCAAAAGCCGAGTGCGGTGGCATCACCTGAGCGACGTGTATGCAATACGGAGTAGCTAGACCTTTCTCTATGATCGTGGCTAAAACCGCACACAACGAAACCCTAGTATACAAAATGATCATCAGATCAGCTTCCGTCTATGCAACTCCAGTTTGGGGAGGTATCGTGTCCAAAAAACAAATCGACCGACTACAAAAAAATCCAAAATAGATGCCTGAGACTCGCCCGAGGAGTATGAAGGGAAGAAAAAGCCACATCACTTCACGAATAAACCAAAGTTCAGCCTCTAGCCAACGTCATCATAGATTAATCCAAAAACGTCTATAGTGATTTTGAATTAGAATAAATCGATCACATCCAGAACAAGGAGACCGGAAACATTCCATACAGAACCAAATTTGTATGAGACAAGATGTTGTCCATCTAATTATTACAAAACAGTTCACTCAAGCATGGCAAGTTTCGTAACAAGAAACCCATCTTCTATTCAAAACAGACACTCCAAACTGCAACGAAAATTCACTCCGGTTCAAGCCACGGCCCGCCTTCCTAGCCACCCAGATTCTTCTAAGATGGCGAGTTACCTGTCCAGCTATGGCATAACCAGATGAATCCATCGACATATGTATATCGTTTACCCATGCCTTCGGGGCACTGTTGAATTTCAGTTCAGTCAAAATGACCAGAAAAATTTTTTTGATTCCAGATAACTCTGATCAGAGGGAACTTTGGAATGGATCATATTTTTTGAATAGGTCAGATAGGAAGATATTTTCATCTGATTTGATGAAAGCGTCTTTGGATGACAATGGAACAGCTCGTTTACTAACTAAGAACGGTTCGAAAATACAATAATGCATGTTCCCGGGAATGATTGGCAAACCCACTCTCCCATTCATAAAATTGAAAATGAGCTAAGACTCATTCCGACCAATGCCCGTAAATAATAAATACGTGATTGTTTCGATTCGGAACACGCAAAGATACTTCGATGCGCACCATTGTGTAAATTATGATTGATCGTTACAATAGAGGCGTTCAATTTTTCGGATGCTTTCTGCTATTATGTCTTCGATGGGTTGGGCGCGCATGCATAAAATCTTCTCGCCACCTGACGAAATTTCAACTACACTCTCATGATCCTCCCTTCTCTTTCTTTCTATATACATCCACCTACCTCAAAAACCATCTCTTTTCTCAAGAATCGCTCACAAAAATCTTGTACCTATATCTATACGTATGTAAGTATGTGCACGAGTCTCGAGGCAAGTTTTGCCCGGTTGAACTTGTGAACTCAGTGGCTTCTTTCGTCATTACGGAATGACTCTCTAATACTGTACCAAAGCTCGTGCGAAACTCTATTGGGCGCGGGAGAAATTATCTCGACGTCTAGACTTTTATACCCAGAAGCTTTAGAGAAGGTGCATATAGAGGATGTACACGTGTTCGTTGGCGTGCAGCAGCCTTTACTTTAGTATATATATATATATATATATATATATATATATATAGTGAAAATATATCCCATTG